>OY728167.1:337029450-337629450 GCA_963277665.1 Viscum album
TTATTTATGTATGTCTGATCGCATGTATTCCGACACTAGTTATTCAAGAGAATACATTGTGGGCAAAATATTTAATAAATTTTTATTTGCTATTTAGTGAATATAATATTTATTTATTGAGGAATAATGCAGTGATATTTATTTAATAAATAAATAGTCATCATTCAAGGGCCAGTAAATATTGAGGAATGGCACACCGAGTTTAAGGGTCCCGTGAGAAATAATAATATTGAATTTTATTCGATTAAATAATATTTAATTATAATTAGCAAGTTAAAGAGTGTGTCAAGAAATAATAATAATAATACTATTATTATTTGACATGGGGTTTCACTAGGATTAATAAAATAAATAAAGGCACTTATACAATTATGTTATTTTAACCCTAGCTATATAAATACCCAATTCTGTTTATTTTTTCATAACTCAAGCCAAGCCAAAGTAGTTGTAAACAACGGATTGGAGAATAACCTCTCAAGCCTAAAGAATTCTTCCTTCTACAAGAACACTCTCAAGAACGAGAGCAATCCTCCTCCACCGGATCAAGGAGAACGCTTTGGAAGCGTTTTTGAAGGCGATCGAAGGCGGACGACGCCAGCGCAAGGATCTTCCGTGCTAGCACCCGGAGACTCTTTCAACGACGTCCGGAGATTCGTAGAACACATGTAGATCACCTCTAGAGGAAATCTACCCTTGATTTCTACAACGCAACGACGGTGCACTGCAGATCTGTGGCCGGAGGCAACAACGAAGAAAGAATAACCTCGAAGGTAATTCTTATTTAATTAAATTAATTATAAACATGTGTTGATCTCCTCTCTCTTGGTTTCGAGTTTCTATCCCTTGTTCTGTAATTCAATTCCCTGGATCACGACATTTATCGCCGCATAGATCTCAGATTGATCATTGATAATGGCAAGAAGCAAAGTTCGGCACCGCCCCTCCCGCGGCGCCCGGAACCTAAAAGTAGTATCAGAAGGGGCACATAGTTTATAATTATATAGATTCGTTGGTGATTTACGCATTCGTAATTTAGTTTTTAAATTCAAGTTTAATCGATCTTTTAATCTGAATTACGAGATCTGTATCTTCCTCCATCGTTTCTCGTAGATCTAATAGAAACGATTAATTTTATGGTTAAAATAAAATCTAGAAACTCATCCAGATGTGCTAAGATTTCTGGTCGTACAACACCAAACTACACGCCATGTAATCAGCATTAAACGCCGTGTAGTCACGTTCAACGCATCAAGATTGATTCAGAAATCAATTTGAGATTTTACGTTGATTAGGGCATTAATTACACCATTAGTGCGCCACGTGTTGACCAGGATTAAATGGCGCACGGTCAACCGGACTACACGCCGTGTGAACCATTGGACACGACGTGTAGTCCCTTCGGGTCATGACCGGGCCGTGTATTCCATATACGGCCTACCCGACCGGTGACCGTGTAACACGGAGTCAACATGGCGTGTGGCCCATTGGACACGCCGTGAACTCCAATTTTTCCAAGGCACAGACTACACTCCAAGTCCCTAGGCGTGTGTCTCGGATAGACGGGGAAGGGTGTACACGCCGTGGAGATCAGATCTACACGTCGTGTACTTTTACCAGATTACGCATATTTAAAATTTATCTATTTTACTATGTAAACCTTGAGACATGTACTTGCGCATGGTCATAAAGATAAAACACGTCATGTGATAGATTTTAATATACATAAATATTTAAATGTTTAATTAATATCTGCGTAATGTTCATATCTGCATATCATGTATGAGTCGTATTACAGGTTGTTACTCTATGTTCATTGAAACATAACACGTGACCGAAAAATCATGCAATTCGTGTAATCATCCGTGAAGTACACGTCATGAAAGTACGTGATAAGTCGTGTATGTCATATGTCACAAGAGTAAAATAGTATACAAGTATAATACATATTGGGTAGATTTGGACGAGTATTCACCGTGTTACCTCCAAAGTACACGTTATGTACACAGTTGATTTTAAATGAATTTATTTAATTTGCTTAAAATTATAATGGATGAGAAACTCAAGGAAATTCATATAAGAATTAAGATAAAAGGATTGATAAATTAAAGATAATAATTGATTGATTTGAGCGCGATTTATCCTCAATAAGAACGATTAAGAATTGAATGCTAGTTTTATTAAATGCTTAATTCGTTGCATGCAGATGATCATGAGCGAGATCAGCCTTTGTATGTGATTGATTTCATTTTAATTTATTATTAAATTAAATTGTTGGTCTGCATGTCTTCTCTCATCATTAATATGTAGGGCATGCGTGCCTCCGTTCAAGTTAGGAGCGAAAGCGAAACCAATCCAAGCAAGATACAAAGGTGGACAGGTGGAAAGCTGTAAACACGAACCTCGGATTGGTTCAAGGTGTTTCTCCCCGAGATCAACGGTTAGTTTATCAACCGCTAGATAAATTGACCATTAGAACAAACTCATGATCATACCCTTTATTTTATTTTTGTTACATGGTTATTAATTATGGATGTTTTGTCGCGATCACATAATAAATTAACAAGCATGCAAGATGGAACTAAAATAAATTGGCTCATGGATAAATTAGTGGGAAACTAATAAATACAGCTTGTGGTGCTCACATCTGTATCCAAATGCAGGAACCAAGTAGATTTCGGAAAATTGTAAGAGGAGAGGTGGATGTGTGCGCTACCAATGGTGCGAGGTTGGCTGCTCTTGCCATTGGTGACTACCACCTTTCATTGCCAACGAGAATGACTTTGGTTTTATGTGATTGTAATTATGTACCTACTGTTACCAAAAACATAATTTCTGTATCAAGTTTAGATACAGATGAGTTTATTTTCAAGTTCGGAAATAAAAGTTGTTTCTTTTATAAGGACAACATATGTTATGGTATGACACATTTAAATAACGGTTCGTATGTATTAAATTACGAAAACCAAGTGCTGACGATTAATAACGAATCAAGTTCACATGACTCAGATAACACCCAACTTTGGCATCACCGTCTTGATCATGTAAACGAAAAACGTTTGACAAAGCTCTGTCAAGATGCTTATTTAGACTCGTCTAAGCTAAAACTAGACTTGTTTACAAGGAAAAATGACCAAACCGTCATTTGGTGGACAGGGTGAAAGGGCCAAAGAGCTTCTAGGATTAGTACACATTGATTTGTGTGAACCATTTCCAATAGAAGCGAGATGTGGATATTCTTACTTCATAACTTTTACTGATGATTTGAGTAGATATGGCTATATCTTCTTAATGAGGTATAAATCTGAGTCCTTTGAGAAATTCAAGGAATCAAGAATGAAGTAGAGAATCAACTTGATAAGAAGATAAAGAAGCTTCGATCGGATCGAGGTGGAGAATATCTTAACCAAGAGTTCATCGACTTTCTACGGGAGTTTGGGATTCTATCTCAACTCACTCCACCTTATACACCACAGTGGAATGGTGTTAGTGAAAGAAATAATTGTATCTTGTCGTACGTGGTAAGGTCAATGATGAGTCATGCAAATCTTCCATTATCCTTTTAAGGATATGCATTACAAACTGCGACATACACATTAAACTGAGTACCAACTAAAGCGGCAAACGAAATTCCCTTCAAGCTATGGAGTGGAAAGAAACTCGTTTTGTCGCATACACGTGTATGGGGTTGCGAAGCGTTTGTTAAGGCTTTCTCAGGCAACAAACTAGCAACCCGGGGCAGGAGGTGTATCTTTATAGGATATCTCAAGAAAACAAAGGGATACTACCTATACAACCCCTCAGATTTAGTATGGAACAATCCAAGAGCGGATTGGTTCCAGTGTCACATGGTTTACATCTTTCTAAGAAAATTTGTCCCCAAACACAACAAGAGAAAAATAGAATGAGTAAGATTTCATACGCTTCTGCGATAGAATCAATCATATATGTCATGTTATGTACTAGACTTGATGTTGTCTATTCATAGAGCATGGTTGGCAGATATCAAGCAGATCCAGGAAAACAACATTGGACTGTTGTTAAGACTATCCTTAAGTATATGAAAAGAACTAAGGATATGTTTTTGGTGTATGGAGAAGACGAGAAGCTTGTCATCAAAGGGTATGTTAATGCTGGTTTTTAGACAGATCAGAATGATTTGAAGTCGAAATCAAGATATGTTTTATGTCTCAACGGAGAAGTTGTGAGCTAGAAGAGTTCAAAACAGCCAGTTGTAGCTGATTCTACAGCAGAGTCCGAGTATATAACGGCTTCTAACACAGCCAAGGAAACCGTCTGGATTCGAAATTTAGTCATGAAGCTTAATGAGGTACCTAGCAGTAAAAACCCTATCACATTGTATTGTGATAATACTGCACCGGTGGCTCTTGCAAAAGAGTCAAGGTCACATCAACGGACAAAGCACATACTCCGGAAGTATCACCTCTTGAGGGATTTTTATCAGAGGGGTGAAGTAGCAGTCAGCAGAGTACCTACGAAAGAGAACATGGCGAACCCCTTGACTAAAGGTCTATCTCAACAAAAGCATGAGTATCATGTGAGAGCTAGCGGACTGAAGGTCGTTAGAAGTTGGCTCTAATGCAAGTGAGAGTCTGTTAGAGTTGGTGCTCTAGAACCAACTTCTTTTGTACTTTATGATAACTTATATTCATGGTTTTGAATATTATTAAATTCCTTATCACATCATAATTGTTCTTCTGCGTGACATTGTATGTGATAATGTCCTAAGAGTAACTGTCGCACTAAAAGGCTATAGCGGATCTCTGCTATGATGAGAACCCAGATGTGTTATGACACTGTTCTTGAATATATGTTCTATAGCCGAATGACATCATTTGAGGGACACAAATGATATCGGCTATCAGGGTGAAGACTCATAGGACTTTGAGACACCTTCTCATGGTTTACACTCTTGGTAATGTCCAGGAGGATATTATGAAAACGAGACCCGCCGGTAGGAAATCCACATTTATAAGTGTCATTGGATGATCCTGTATGCGGACGTGTGTATTGGTCTTTAAACTTTAAGATTATTATTAATGAGTATTATGAGTCGCGCACTTAGATGTATTGATGGAAACCGTGACGACATATATTCGCAGCGAGGTAGGATATGTTGGTGCGTCACGAGTAATACTGCATTAATGGATAATGCGAGAAAATATTTGTCTCTTCTGTTCTTTAACGGAAGTTGATGTCTCAGGCCCTTTGATGGAAATAATATAGCCTAAATAAATCCACGGTCATGGTGTTCTATAGGCAAGTTCAATTTCCGTGAGGTCAAAAAAAAGAGTCGAGCACATTGATTGATGACACTAGCATGCAACCTGTTTGATTAGAGATATCAAAACTAAGGAATTATATTACACGGTAAGCGTTAGTATGAGGTGACATAACGTTGCGGCATTAACTTCTTTCTCTATGGGTGTCTTGGCATGTTGGTGTACACTAACCATTGACTTTAGACTGCTCCACCTAATGCCACTGAGAAAGAGGCCTAGAGAGTCACACACTAAATGTATCCAATATCTCAGTTAATATATTATTTATTATTTAACAAGTTGAATAAATATTATCCCCGGTCGTGGTTTAATAATTATTCATGTATGTCTGATCGCATTTTTCCAACACTAGTTATTCAAGAGAATATATTGTGGACGAAATATTTAATAAATATTTATTTGATATTTAGTGAATATAATATTTATTTATTTATTGGCGAATAATTCAGTGATATTTATTTAATAAATAAATAGTCATTATTCAAGGCTCGATAAATATTGAGGAATGACAAACCGAGTTCAAGGGTCCGATGAGAAATAATAACATTGAATATTATTTGATTAAATACTATTTAATTATAATTCGCAAGCTAAAGTGCGTGTCAAGAAATAATAACAATAATACTACTATTATTTGACATGGGGTTTCACAATGATTAATAAAATAAATAAGGCCACTTGTGCAACTATGTTATTTTAACCCTAGAGATATAAATACCCAATTATGTTTATTTTTTCATAACCCTAGCCAAGCCAAAGTAGTTGTGCACAACAAATTAGAAAATAACCTCTCAAGCCTAGAGAGTTCTTTCTTCTCCAAGAACGCTCTCAAAAACGAGAGCGATCCTCCTCCACCGGATCAAGGAGAACGCTTTGAAAGCAGTTCTGAAGACGATCAAAGGCGGACGATGCAAGCGCAAGAATCTTCTGTGCTAGCACCCGGAGACTCCTTCGGTGACATCCGGAGATTCGTGGAACACGTGTTGATCACCTTTAGAGGAAATCTACCATTGACTTCTACAACACAACGACGTTGCACAGCAAATTTTTGACTGAACGCATCAACGAAGAAAGAATAACCTTGAAGGTAATTCTTATTTAATTGAATTAATTATAAACAACATGTGTTGATCTCCTCTCTCTTGGTTCCGGGTTTCTCTCGCTTGTTCTTTGATTCAATTTTGTGGATCGCGGCGTTTATCGTCGCATAAATCTCAGATTGATTATTGATAATGACAAAAAGCAAAGTTGGGCACCGCCCCTCCTGCGTTTCCGGTGCGCCCGAAACCTACATGGCTGAGGCAAAATCACATCCCGACTAGTTAAAAGAAATGCAGGATGAACTTCAAGCCTTGGAAACAAACATACTTGGGATCCTGTCCATCTCGCTTCGGATAAACAGGTTGTTGGTTCCAAGTGGATCTATACTGTGTGAGTCAATGTCGATGGCACTCTTAATCGCCTCAAAGCTCGACTTGTTGCCAAGGGTTATGCGCAGACGTGGCATTGACTACTTCGATATCTTTTCTTCAGTAGCCAATATGGCATCGGTCCACTATATTTATCTCTCTTATCGTCTCATATCACTGGTCTCTCCATCACTTTGATGTTAAAAATGTTTTTCTTCAGGGTTTTCTTGATGAAGTTTATATAGAGCAACCACTAGGTCTGAAGATGTACCAGGATCCTGTGTGGGTCTAATGGCGTACTAGGATCCTGTGTGGGTCTGATGATGATTTAGGATCCTACGTGGGTCTGCCTCTTAACAGAGTAAGATGATTCAGTAGTTAAAACTAATCATCTTTACTACCGTACCTCTGTTATACCTGGTATGAGTTAAGTCATTACCTTCGTAGTGATACCTTTGTGGTATTCTTTTGTGTGGCGTACCTTTGTAGTACTTACCTTCGTGGTGATACTTTTGTGGTATTCTTCTGTGTGGCGTATCTTTGTGATACTTACATTCGTGGTGATACCTTCGTGGTATTCTTCTGTGTGGGAGCTACTGGATCGACAGGTTCTTGGTGTGGTGCGGTTTAAGTTGGTAAAAAACGAAGCGTTCAACGTCAGGGAGGAGAAGACAACAGCTGGGTTGATGGAAGCTCTCGCAAATATGTACGAGAAACCTTCTGCGTCGAACAAAATGTACCTGATACGACGACTGCTCAATCTGGAAATGATTGAAAGGAGGATTGTTGCAAATCACGTCAACGAATTCAACACCATCAAAAGTCAATTTACATCGGTGGAAATTGCGCTTGATAGCGATGTGTGTGCACTTAATATCTTCATTACCTAACAGTTGGGAAGTAATTGTAACAGCCGTGAGCAGTTCTTCGGGGAATACAAAGCTGGTTCTGAAGGATGTTTGATACCTGATCCTCGATGAAGATATTCGAAGCGAATCGGGCAAATTCTCTAGTTATGCTCTAAACGTGGAAGGAAGAGGAAGATATGCAGATAATCGGAGACAACGGTCAAAATCAAGAGGAAAGAGTCGAGACAAGGCAAAGGGGTCTGATCTGACCTGCTGAATTTGTGGGTAGAAGTGACACGTCAATGAGTGGAGAGAAAAACGGAAGGCACCTGAAACCAAGACAGCAAGCACGACAACTGAAGAAACTAATGATGTGTTGTTGCTGAGCCGGGATAACCTTATAGAGTCTCAGATTTTAGACTCGGGGGGCATCCTTCCATTCCACATGGGAGAAGGGTTTCCAAAACAATTCTGTTTCCAAAAATTTTGGCAAGGTACATCTTGTTGATGAAGAGTCCTTGCAGATTATGGGGAAGGGAGATACACGAATTAAAACCAACAGTGAGAGTTTGCTGGTTCTCAAGAATGTAAGGTCCCTGGACTGAGAACAAATTTTATTTTTATCAAGCAGCTTGATGATGCAAGTTTTAGCACCACATTCACTGGTGGTGAATGGAAGATTACCATAGGAGCTATGGTCATAGCTCCTGGAGCAAAGAATGGTACCCTCTACAACATGACAAAGACTTGCATGGACATGCTAGCATCAATAAATTCTATTAGGGATTCATAACTGTGGCACTACAGACTAGGTCACATGAGAGAGAAGGGGATGAAGATGCTGGCAACAAAAGGAATGCTAGCAAAGCTGAAGTTAGTGGAAGTTGGCATATGTGAAGATTGTATCCTTGGAAAGCAGAAGGTATCCTTTGCAAAAGAAGGCAAAGCACTGAAGGCCGAGAAGCTGGACCTGGTGCATATTGATATTTGGGGGCCTCCATCGGTATATTCCTTTGGAGGGTCACTATATTATAAGACATTTATCGACGACTTAAATAGGAAGGTATAGGTTTACTTTCTAAAAAAAAATCCGATGTATTTAAGGTGTTTCAGAAATGGAAGACCATGGTGAAAAATGAATCAGGAACAAAGCTGAAATGTTTGAGGTCTGACGACAGTGCTGACGACAAAAAGAATGCTAGCAAAGCTGAAGTTAGTGGAAGTTGGCATATGTGAAGATTGTATCCTTGGAAAGCAGAAGGTATCCTTTGCAAAAGAAGGCAGAGCACTGAAGGCCGAGAAGCTGGACCTGGTGCATATTGATGTTTGGGGGCCTGCATCGGTATATTCCTTTGGAGGGTCACTATATTATAAGACATTTATCAACGACTTAAATAGGAAGGTATAGGTTTACTTTCTAAAAAGAAAAATCCTATGTATTTAAGGTGTTTCAAAAATGGAAGACCATGGTGAAAAATGAATCAGGAACAAAGCTGAAATGCTTGAGGTCTGACGACGGTCGAGAGTATGGCAGTATTGAGTTTAGGGAATGTTGTACAAATAATAGAATTCGGTGGGAGAAGACTCTTTCAGGGACACCACTGCAGAATGGTGTAGCTGAAAGGATTAATAGAACACTGAATGAATGTGGCAGAACATTGAGCCGGCAATCAGGGTTACCCAAGACTTCCTGGGTTGAAACAGTGAATATGGCAGCATATCTCATCAGACCAATGGGAGAATGTCTACCCGAGGAGATCTGGTCTGGAAAGGAGGTAAGACTCACAGGGACACCACTGCAGAATGGTGTAGCTGAAAGGATTAATAGAACACTGAATGAATGTGGCAGGACATTGAGCCGACAATCAGGGTTACCCAAGACTTCCTGGGCGGAAACAGTGAATATGGCAGCATATCTTATCAGACCAATGGGAGAATGTCTACCCGAGGAGATCTGGTCTGGAAAGGAGGTAAGACTCACAATTACGAGTCTTTGGTTGTTTCACATATGTACATATAGATGTTGATGCAAGGAACAAGTATGATGCTAAGTCCAAATCATGTTTCTTTATTGGCTATAGTGTTACAAGAGTTTGATTATCGCTTTTGGGAAGATAAGAACAAGATGATCATCCGAAGCCAGAACCTGATATTTAATGAAGGTACAAGGACCGTCATGCAGCTGAAGCTGATAGTGGGAATAGAGAATCAGAATGTCATGAGCAAGTGGAGTTTGAAGGTGTGTGAGCATGTGACACCAAAACCAACGGAGCCTACTCTTCTAGTGCAATTGAGAAGATCAACAAAGGTGAGAAGACTTATTCAGAGGTATTCATCATCCTTGTACTATTTGTTATTGTAGAATGATAAAAGGAGGAGAGACCCGAATCCCCAAGGTACTCTCTAAAGGAGGCCTTGAGGTTCTTTTATAATGAATACTAAAGACCACACTGAACCACAAGTCCGATGTGGAGTGCAGACTCCAACACTCCCCCTTAAGCTAGGTGTACCTAGCTTGGACACATAAAGAAAAGAGACCAAAGCAGCAACAATACAAAGCAAACAAGAAATGCAGCAAACACTCTCCCTCAAGCTGGACATACCCAGCTTGATTACAAAACAAGACAAAATAAAAAGAAACAGTCGACGATCGTAGCTCCCCCTCGGGATGATGGATAGATGAAGATGTTCTGGGCGCAGCATAGGAAGCATAAGAAGCAAACAGGCTGGGCCGGTTGACAGAGCGCCAGGAAATCCGCACTAGCAGAGCCAGTCGATGATACGTCGGGAAAGCCACACTAGCACCGGAAAAGCCGCACTTGCGGGGCCAACGACGGGAGGCGGGGATTCCGCAGAATCGTTGCGGGGGCGGAAAGGGCCTAGATCCAAGGCGGTCGAGGTGTTGCGCCACAGTGGAGGAAGCACGAGGGCGTGCCGGCGGACAGGGGAGACAACGCTCTAGATCTGGAAGAAGCGTGCAGAAATGGTTCCGCCCGGAAAGGGCGGCGGCTGTCAGGAGAGCAGCGCAGGAGGAGGGAGCAGCAGTTGGGGAGGCGCACAAGGAGGCGGAATCACGACGAGATCTAGTGGTGCTGCAGGAGCCGAGGTCCACAGGGAAGCAGTGCAGCGGATGTGCGCGCGGTCTGGATCTGGTCGGATTCGAACGGATCTGGGATGGTTGCCACGCAGGGCTCACCTGAGCAGGAGCCCAGGCAGACGGGTTGGCATGTCGTCGCGCGCAGCAGGAGGGAGGAGCAGCCTGAAATGGAAGCCACTAAAGGGTCATCGCGCGCTTGGGGGTCGGGGGGCCGCGTCGGGATCTGGTGTTAGGACGGGGAGGCGAGCGCTGGAGGGTCGTCGCCCGATAGAGGGCTGGTCGTCAGAGGAGCACCGCGTCGAACGAGAGGAAGGGGTCGTCGGGATCGGGCGGAAGGAAGGAGCCACCGGGATCTGGCGTCTGGCCGTCATCTGTCGCGCGCAACAGGAGAACCGACGCGCAAGAGCGGCGCGGGAGAGGTGCAAGGATTAGGCGGAGCCGTCGTGCATGAGGCCGACGCGCAGCAGAGCACGCCAGGGATCTGAATCTGTCGGGATCAGGAGGCGCGACGAGAGGCGCGACCTAGGGCGGAGTCGTTGCGCAGGATGTCGACGAGCAACAGAGGACGCCGGGGAGAGGCGGAATGTTTTGAAGAGGTAATGTAGCCGAAGGAGCCGAGCAAGTGAGAGTTGGCTATGAAGAAGGAGATTTCTTCATTACATGACAACACTACTTGGGAGTTGACACCACTACCACAAGGAAAGAAAACATTGCAAAACTAATGGGTATACCGGGCCAAGGAATAACGTGATGGAAAGAGGAGGTACAAACTAAGACTGATGGTGAAAAGTTTTCAACAGAAGGAAGGTGTGGACTTCACTGAAATTTTCTCATCTTTAGTGAAACCACCATCCGGATGGTTCACAGTATTGATGCATCAAAAGACTTGCATCTTGAGCAACATTACATGAAGGCGACTTTCCTTCATGGAGATGTCGGGGAGGATATTTATATACAGCACCCAGAGGGATACGTTGAGTCAAGGAAGGAAGATCTAGTGAAAAAACTCCATAAGGGCTTATATGGATTAAAGCAGACGCAGTGGAACAAAAAGTTTGATGCATTCATGACTAAAAATGCATACAAACGATGTGGCATGAATCAATGTTGCTACTTCAAGTCTTTTGGTGATAAATATATTATACTGCTTCTATATGTGGATGACAGGCTCATTGCAGGATCATGTATGCAAAGGATTGATGAGCTGAAAGGACAGTTGGCTGAGGAGTTCAAAATGAAAGATCTTAGAGAAGCTGACAAGATTTTGGGGGTGAAGACCAAGAGACAGTTGGGTGGAACCTTCATGTTATCACAAGTTGACTATGTTGAAAGGTTTTGAGAAGATTTGGTATGCGGTAAGCAAAGCTAGTCACTATTCCTCTGGCAAGCCATTTCAAATTGTCAAAGGAGGAATCACCGAAGACAACAAAAAAAGGTTGAGTACATGGCAAAGGTTTCATACGCATCAGCTATTGGAAGCCTGATGTATGTCATGGTCTATACTCGACCTGATATTGCTCATGCATTGGGAGTTGTGAGCAGGTACATGGATAACCTTAGAAAACAACATTGGGAAGTTGTGAAGTAGATACTGAGGTATCTGAAAGGAAGCAAGTAGGTATCTCTGTGTTTTGAGAAAGGACAATCATTGCAGGGGTGTGTGGATGTTGACCTTGGAGGTGATGTCGACAACAAAAGGAGTACCACAGGTTATGTATTTACCTATGGAGGAATTGTAGTGAGCTGGATATCTCAACTACAGAAGACGGTGGCTCTATCTACCACAGAGGCAAAATACAGTGGTGTAATAGAAGCTGAGAAGGAGATGATTTGGCTGAAGAACTTCCTGGATGAACTTGGCAAAAAGTGAAAAGAAAATTTATTGCACTATGACAGTCAAAGTGTCATACATCTTGCAAAGAACAAACTCGGACGAATTATGAGAGGCTTGATACAAGATGGATTGATAACATTGCAAAAGATTTGCGGAACCAACAATCCAGCAAACATGTTTACAAAGCTAATGGTGATAGAGGAAATGAGGCACTGTTGTGCCTATGTTGGTCTCCACTAATGAATGAAGGATATGAGAGGCAAAATATGGGAGAACACTATGGGAGCACAAAAGCAAACACCGATGAGTGAAGAAGAGGAAGCTCAGATTAAGTTAGCTAAGTTGGTAGCATTGAAGCTTGTTAGTGTAGCAGATCTGGCTCTAAGTGGGAGATTTTGGAATAGTCCCCATCTGTTTGAATGAAGTTGGGCCAAATGCTAGCGGCTTGGACTTTACAACAGACCACAACTCTCGCAATTCGACCTTTGCGGTGAGGTCGTTGAGGGTTGCAGGGGTCAGCATACCCCTGCTCCGGGGGTCCAAGAGCCAAAGATCCCCAACCCAAATTATGAGGAACTGTAGCAATGCCGACTCACTCTAGGAGGGCTGACCGGCGACACGGACAGAGCGCTGTAACAATGCAGACTTACTGTAGCAATATGTGACAGAACACTGTAGCATCTCGGACTTTGGAGAAGGCACTCATTGTAGTTTCGCGGACTTCTTGTCACCGACACTGTAGCAGTTTGAACTTGATTGATCGCGGCATTGTAGCATAGCGAACTTACTGTGCGGTTGGTGGAACAGTTACATCATCTCCATGATGAGCTCATTCGAGCTAGGGTTTCTGCATGTGTGGAACTCTAAAGATCTCCCCAACTGCTGATCATGGTGAATTCTCTACCTCTCTGTGGACGTAGAGATTTTTCCCGAACCACATAAATCTCTGTATCCTGTGATATTCTTCTCGTTCTTTTGTTATTCTCTTTTACTCTTCTTTGAATCGTTTGTCGTTTGTGTTTCCGCAAGAGAGGAAGCAAGATTATGAAATGATAAGCATGCCCCACACCCATCAATCAATTTATCAAAATCATACAATATAGTACAAACCATTAAAGCCAGCCAAGCTATGATTAGGAGAAACGAACACTGACATAGAAAGGAAACGGATGAGAAAATGGTCTGCAAATCATGTCTGAGTCAGAGCGAGGCTAATGAAGCATCAGTTATTTAGGCTACGTTTGGAATGAAGGAACAATGGTTTGGGAAAAGAAAGGGGTGAGGAAACAATTAGAAATCATGTTTGGTATAAGGGGGAGAGAGAGAATCATGTTTGGAAAGTGTAGGTCCCATCATTTAAGAGAATCAAGGTTTCTTCCAATTTGGATGGAATATTCATTCCTTAAAAGAAAAATGATAGGCATAAGTGCCTCTGATTTTATTCATTGACTAGAATATACCTTAAATAATGAAAAAACAGTAAATATTTTTCTATTATTATAAATTTATATAATTTAACGTATTTCATCTCACATTTTACAAGCATGCCAAGCAAACAATTAATTCACCGATCTCTTTCTCCTTCCCCCCTTCTGTGTCTTTTCCATTTCCATTTCCATTCCCTCATATCAAACATAACCTTAAAGGATGCAAGACTCCTCCCAATTTGGATGGAATATCCATTCCTTACAAAATAAATTTTGTAGAAATAATTGTCCCTGGTTTTATATATTATTGGCAAGAACTTCCCTAAAACCCTGCAGGCACTATTTGTCCAGAATAGCGCGCAATGGGATACCCAAGCTGGACGCCTTAAGTCATGGTGACAGGTTTCCATTGTTGTATCAATATCCTTGAAAAATACAGCATACCTCTTACGAGCAAGAAGTTTTGTAATCACTCCACAACGCCAATAAAAAACAAAGAATGCATCCACCTCATTTAACAGCACATAACTCTGGTTATCCAAGGCAGAAAGAGGAGGCCGTACATGGCTTATATTTGTTGTTCTTATAGGACCCTCATCCACTGTTCCATTCTCTGAGCTCTCACACTCCACCAAGATTAATTCATTTCCCTTTTTTTCAAGGATTTTTGCAGGGACCCAAGCATTATCATCCATATCCTCAGATAGCCTTGCTTCTACTTCGGCTCCGATGCTAAAAAACAGTTCATCTATACTCTGTCAAGAATTTGAAAAATGTGATGAATTTTATGCATTTCCAATAAAAAAATCGCTAAGAAACATCATATCAATCCAGAGTTTCTAGTTGTCAAGATTAAATCAATACAGTAAATTGCATTACATTGGTTCAACACTACCATTCACATCTGGATCTACATCTCATTTACTTCACTAAGGGTTAGCTGGACAACACTTATTGAAAATTGTTTACAACACTTATCAATTGTGACAAGAAGTTGAAAAAAAGTGGTGTCCGCACTGTTTCTGAAAAAACACTTACACTTAAATTCCAAAAGAGAACCACTTAAATAAGTGGCAAAAAAGAAGAAATCTGAAAACACTTACACAGAAGCACTTATCATATGGTAAGTGCTATAAGGGTCCATTGGACAACACTTACTGAAAACTGCCTACAGCACCTATCACTTAGGACAACCAGTTCGAGAAAAAAAAGTATTGTTTGCCCTGTTTCTGAAAAAAACACTTATATTGTGGAAGAAAACCGCTTAAATAAGTGGCAGAAAAATGCTCTTTGAATAAGCAATCTAGAAACATTTAATGCAAAATCACCTATCATAAGTAATAAGTGATATAAGGAATTTTCAATAAGTGTTGTCCAAGCACTTGAGCAATAGCACCGTTTTTACGTATATATTAATCAGATGATTACCTGAAGAGCTAATTTAAAAGTGATGTGAAATTGCACCAAAGGATCATTCTTTAAACATGCACATGTCTAGCAATAAATCAAACAAGAAATTTATACTCTTGACTTCAAAGAGAAGTATCATCCTGGGAAAAAAACACTATGGAGATAAGTACCTCTAAATAAAACTCCCATAAAAACGCTATCTGAAAAACTTATTAATCTGATTATCGCTACAATTTATGCAGGGGTTGCACCTCAGCCAGGTAAGGTTTATGAGATTGTGGTAAGGTACAAGCAAACATGTATGCTACAGGTCATGGGGTTATTGTTCACAACAAATGAACACACAGCTACTACTAATTCAGATGGCTATGGTTTTTTAAGGGATGATAATGTAAACGACATTAATTATAATAATAACAATAACAATATGAGCAACAGTGAATCAATAGTAAGTTCGCACCTGATAATCTTCCAAAAACAAAAACTTAACACGTATAAAAGTTGATACCATGCTAAAATATTTGACAGTATTAACAATATTTCTATTACTGAAACCAAAATTGTATATGAGGGAGCATAAAGTTTGTGCATAAGACAACACTGATTTTTATGGAAAAAGATAGCATACCCAAATTAAAATATGATTAAATAGAACCATAGGGAATCTGAGAGCCAAATACATGAATAAACGTAACACCCATCAACACAACAAGAACATTATATGTGTCTTACAAGGTTATTTCCCAAGAAAACATACGTGATAAAATAATATTTAATTGGTTTAAGAAATTTATCATTAGCTCCATCGAGAGTCACAAAATTAACATCAAAAACTACCAATGGATTGAAACAATAAATTAGGTATCAAGGAAGATGCCACACGTGATCCTTCAAATACCCATAAATTACAGCCGTTAAAACAATTTATTATTCATTCATCGGTAGAACAAAAAACCATAAATTTCCCTCCTTATTTCGTTCTGCAATGATCCAAAAATTTTGCAAACATGTACTTTGTTGTTTTTATGGTATTTTAAAACAAAAAAAGGTGTGTTCATCTAACATGTACATCTATATATATCATCATGTCCCTTTACAATGGCATCTGTAAATATACATCAAACACACATCCTGCTTACTGCCTCCGGGGTGCTGGGTAGGGAGAAGCAGAGGGAGGCCGAGCTGCTGCGCAGGGTGAAGCCGGCGGGGGTCCGAGACGGGGTGGCCGAACGGGCGAAGGGTGCTGCGGGGGGTGGTCCGCTCGAGCGCAGCCAAGAGGAGAGGGCCGGGGTAGGAGCAGGGAGCAGGGAGCCGGGGGAGAGCCGCTGCGCGGACAGCCGGATGGGCGAGGAGGGCGCGCCGCTGGAGGAGTGCGGCAGGTCACGCTAAGGGGAGAACCGAGGCGAGGCGGGGTGAGGTGCTGCTGCTGGATCGCGCCGCACGGGGGTAAATAGGTGGGGGGAGATCGGAGAGGGGGGAAAAGAAGTCTGCCGTAAACCCTAATAATAACCTTAATGATATAATAAAAAATAATAAAATAATTCATATCATTTTAATAATAATAAAATTAACAATTTTAACTTTTATTTAAAATAAAAAATATTAAAATTCTTAATAACCATAAAAATTTTAAATGATGCAATAAATTAACATTTATTTATCTATTTTAATTCATCAAAGATGAAAAGGCCACGCAGTTGCTTGGGCGAAGCCGCGCGGCGTCGCTCTCTGCTCGTGCGTCCCATGACGTCGAACTCAAGACACACACTTTTTATCAAAACTCGGAAATTTAGTCCGAGACTCACCCCGAACCCCAGCAAAAATTATTTAAGGCCAAATAAATAATAAAATAAAATAAATGCATAGGTCGGGGTGTGACATTTCACAAGACCAGTTGCAGACCCTAGCTTTCACATGCTTTGATTTAAGAAATACCAGGTTCCCGCGTCATGAGGTTGAGGTAGATAATCCGATCTAGGTTGTATCGTGAGGTCAATGTAGAAGTCAAACATGGATTTTATATTATATGATTTTGTTTACAAAATTGCAAGATCATTTAGTTGATTATGTGAGTCTGATAGGTATCTATGGGCTTAGTAAGTGTATTAAGCAAAGTTAAATTAAAAATAAATAAGAGGGTAAGAAATTTTATAAATTTCATGATGTAGACATATTAAGTGTTGTGAGATAAAATTACATAAACCGAGAAAAGGTTCATTCAAAACCTAAGATTAGGATGAAGCAACCAATTGATATGAGATTGTCTAATTTATCATGTGAGATTGATTAGGTGAATTTAAATTGAAGATCAATGAGGGTGAGTATGCGAGTATTGTGGAGCAAAGTTTTGTAACATAAAAGCATTTTTCATGGAAGTGTGGAGCCACATGATTGGGGAAATTCATGCGAGCCTGAGGTTTTTTAAAAAAAATACCCTGATATCCAAAGCATAAGTTTTATAAAAATGGAATGGATGACATGTCAATATAAAGGCATTGTGAATAAAGCATATGAATACATATGTGATTCTGATATTTTAGAGGCACAAGCAAAATAGTTTAGACTCCAAGGTTAGCTAATGACACCCGAACATGATCCCACATATGGTTGAGCTAGAATACCAGTCTAGGTTTCGGTCATAAGGTCAAGGTAAGATTCAAAGTTTGATTAATTACATTACAACATAGCCATATATGTTTACATAACGCCTGTATCGTGAGGTTGAGGTAGATCAACTAATCCAGACTACATCATAAGGTGAAGGTAGAACACCAATCTAGGCTCCAAAACTCCTTGAATTATGGGCTAAAACAGTTTTTTAGTTCAGTTAGAAGCCTAGAACATTTATGACTCATTCATCTTGTAATTATCATCATGAGTCATAAATAAAATAATGCTAGGAATGTGGGGATCAATGATAAGCTTGTTGTGTGCATTGAATCGGGTTCAATCATTTTACAATCTTTGTGTTGGGACAATCGGGTTTATGATAAAGATGTAATCTGTAAAATTTTCTTGTGTGAATTAATATAGATCGAGCTCAGACCATGTTTTATATATGTGAGAATTATCTGTTTTGTATTGTTGTACAATTCCAGTAGAGAAATCATCTTTCTCTGGCCTGTAGACGTAGGTTATACAGTACGACCACGTGAATCTCTACGTGCATTTGCTCATTCAACGTTTTTTTTAACCGCTTGTTTCAAGTTCTGCAGGCATTTAGCTCGGGAATGCGCTATATAGTAGAAATCTGAGTGAAAGGATCATACCCTCTTTTGAGGACAGACCCACTTTCCATAAATCCAATCCAGATGCAGCCTCAGCTGCGAATTCATGAACAGTATCTGATCAGGAGGGTTCTAAAACAACATGTTGTAGGACTGATCCAGCACACCGTTGACAATGCCCGTCCACCACCCGTCATCACAGAACGCGTCCACGATCTTGTGAATCTCAAAGGAATCCTGACCTTCTTATTAGGGCTGAGGCCGCAGGCATGAGGGGTCCAAGAAATCACGCAGGGGGGCGGGGCTCCCATCGTCACACAGTAGGGTTTTGTACTCTACCAAAGCTTCACGACACCTCTTCTTCGACGATGGCAGCTTGATCACGACGTCTTTGAAACGAGCATCGATTAAGCCCTTATCCAGTGAACTCACTTCGACCATGGTGCTAGGGAAGGAGTACATTCTATTTTCCATGTCCTGCAACGAAGCTCCAAAACCACCTTCCAGCGTATTCTATGTACTATTTTGCTCTCATTCTTTAGCCGTATTCTCTTGGCTCGGCCGTGTTTATTGAGATTTGTATTTTTTTTGTAACTCAATTCAAATACAATAATACAATTGAGAAATAATAATATTAGTCAATGCAAATCATTTAATTCATCCAAACTGTTCAATATTCCATTAGGCTCCCAATAAATTTTGTTAGATTAAACAAACTATCTCGTTTGAATAAACTCTTGGATGACATGCACGAGGATTTTCTCATACGGAACATGGAGACTTACTCTCCTTAATCATATGAATTATGTTAGGGTTGTCAAATTCAAGTATAGCTTTTGTGTGTGTCAATTACTGGGTAAGATAAATTAATCACTACATTGTGTATTTTATTTATTTTGGTACTTTTTTTAGTATATTTTCAAAAACATTTCATATTGTATATAACATGCATTTGTCTTAAAAAGTAACGGTTTTGTTTTATGTCTTCTTTCCCCCCTTTGCGGATCCCTAATCATTTTTTACCTTATAAAAATATCACATGCAAAGAAACATATCATTGTATCAATTTCCAAAAAAATAACAAGTCTGATGAATTTCCATCATGTTTTTTTAGTTCATCCATCACCTGGTCATGTGTGAAAAAAATATTATTGCTGTATTAGTCCAGCAATTCATTATTTTAATATTCACAAAACATGTTTATATTCATTCAAACTCATTTTGTGTTTTTTGAAATAAAAATCATTATCACTGAATTTTGCTAAGTTTGGAAACGACCTCTCCATATAAGTGATCGATCGTAGAGATTATATGAAAAAGGAGTGATGGCCCAAACCTCTCTTGTCCATTAATTTCTGGGAATCTGGTGTTCGAGATGTTTTGGGAGGTCAGGATGATTCATTTCAACACTTTAAAAAAAATTCTCAGTTTTCCAAGTTTTTCAATGGTGTCTCACCCAATGGTGCCTCATGCCAACGGTATCACCCTGGCGGTGTCACCCTGGTGGTCGCTCGCTGGCGGTCTCTCATCCAACGGTGCCTCGTCTAGCAGTGCCTCGTCGGACAGTGTCTCACCTGGTGGTGTCTCACTGACAGTGGCAGACGGTTCATCCTGACGGCGCCTCGTCCAATGACACCTCATCCAACAGTGTCTCGTCCGACGATGCATCATCTGGCGGTGCCTCGTTCGGTGGTGTCTCGTGTACATTATTTCGAGTTCTCTCAGTTTTGTCCTTTTGACGTTCTCTTTGACGTAAAATGAGTTTAATGCATTATTTGAAAGGTTTTGAGACCGATTCAAAACCCATAAATCCCATCTTTAATTTCCTAAGAGTCGGGAGACTTTGAAACATTCAAAATGCGTGGTCTTGTCCAGATCCCCCTTTGATGGAAAATTAAAAATGCATATAAACTGGTGGCTCTGTTTGGATCTTCCTAAAGTCGAGATACTCTTTCCCCTTGTTCTTCCTTTTTGCTTCCTCTTGGTACGGGACACCTTGAATCCTTCTTCCCGTAGGATTCGAGTAAACTGCTGCAGTATTTGGTTCGTGATTCCATGGAGGGTTACCTGCTGCATGTGCGCCCCTATTCTTGGCGCAACAAGGAAGCGCGGATCGTCTCTTCTTCCAAGTAGGTTTTCCTTCATCTTTCTTAATTGTGCATCATGCCGGGGTGGGTATACGAATGTTTTCATTTGTGAAGATAGTTGAATACGGATTAATAAAGATAATTGAAACAGTTTAAGATCAATGTACAGGGGCTAAAAAAAGTGACTTGTTTTCTTGTTGTGTTATTGTTTTTATTGATGTTGTGATTTGTATGGGCTAACTATCCACTGAAAATCGTGGTCGTTGGGGTCCTTGTTTGCGCACTGAATGATTTATGGAATGCATGTTGTTTGGTTTTTGTTGAAGACTTATATATAAAAGTTGGTTAACCACGTATATTCAGCTAATAAATGGATGCCCTAGGATCTTAAAGTTTTGGTGATAACCCCTGAATTAACAAGTGGAATTAAATAAGGGATGTCTTATTAAATCTGGAATTGTGTCTTGCCTTGGTACATAGGGTAATGTGATGTGTGGATTTTCTCTCGTTTGTGTTGTAGCATGTCTATGAACCCGGTTGTGTGTTTTGGGTTGGCATGGGTGGTATTATGGATGACATGTGGTTGTGTAGTGGGGTTGTGATGGGTGTGGTGTGGTTATGCAGCAGATTACGGTTTCTGGTTGTGTTGTGATGTGATGCTGGAAGTGGTTGTGAGTTAGAGGTTAGTTCTCCTGACATGGCGCGACCTGAGCTAGATGAGTTTGAAGAACGACAGTAGTGATTGGTATGGGTGCTTCGTCATTGATAACATGCAGAAAGCTTCACCATATCTATAGAGGTCATGGTACGATGTGTCTTTAATGTGAAGTGGGTTAATTTACCATGGACTACACCTCTTGTTTGACTGTTACTGTGTTTCTTGGTTTGTGTTGTGCCTGATAGTTGCCCGGGTAGTGATGGATGAATTAATAATTATTTAAAAAAGTTTGGAATTACTTGGGTTGGTTTAACTAACGGAATAGAAGTGGTTAATGGAATATAATGAATGAGTGTTAAATGTGGAGGAAATGTGAAGTCACATTAGTTTATCAGGCTCTTCTCCTCCTGAAATGATTGTCATGGATATTAATAATTGCATTTAGAGGTAGCAATAAAGGTGGTAGCATTGTGAGTTTGTTGTTTGTTTGAGGACCCTTAGGTTGGGCTTGAGTGTTTGGCATTATATATATATATATATATGCTTGTATTTTCTTGTGACCACTACTAGAAATTTAGGCTATAGCCACAGACTTATAGCCACAGTTTTATAGATATGTGGCTATAGATTGTTTATAGCCACGATTGAATCAAAGGGTCGTGGCTAAAATTTTCCCACTCTTTTTTTTCCAAAACTCGTCGGGATCCTACTCAATCCTCTCCCAATCCACGACCCTTCGAACCCTCGACCTCTCTCACGGCGGTGCCCTCCTCCCCGATACCCTATGCGTGCAACCCTCCTTCCCCGACAGTGCCCATCACGACCTCTCCTCTTTCTGATCCTCCTCCACCGACCTTCCCCCTCGCGACAGTTCCTCCCATGACGGTGCGCCTCGTTGCCACCGAACGACGCAACCCCACCGTGATCTCTCATCTCCGACCCTCCTCCACCGACGCTACCACCAAACGTGGGACACCTCACCTCCCCCCGTCGACGTTGCTCCTAGGTGGCCTCCCCCCCTCTTATGACACGACCAACCCCCTCCCGGTGATCATACTCCTCCTTGTTATGAACAATTATGTGTTCATTATTTTGTTATCAGTTATTCAAAGCTATGTTGTATCAAATCTATACGATTTTTTTGTCATTTCCTGAAATTCGACCTTTAATATGTCTTGCACAACCAGTTATTCTTGGACTGAGGTAGGTATTTTTGTGTAGTTACTTTAATTAGCATGTCATTTTATGCTTGGTGTTTTCAAAAACTTTATTTTATCAAAGTAAATAAATATTTAATATATATAGTGGGTTTAAAAAGTGTTATAAATGTTTTTATCTCTTGGAATAAAGGTTTTATAATGGTTTTCTAAATTTTAATTAATTTTTTTTAATGACAAGCATTTGTGGGAATGCCTATATGGCTTGTTTTAAAATAATTTCTATAACAAAAGGTATTTGAACCCATTTGGGCGTTGGTATGATTTTCAAGGATTTTTTGAAATAAAATTGGTTTAATGGATTTTAAAATGACTTGAATGAAAACGCAGTTGGTGTTACAAATGATTTTAAGTGTGGTTTCACACTGAATAGTTATAAAGAAGGTGATAAAGTCGGTTTTTAAATGGTTAAAATGACTTGGAATTCCGAGTTGGTTTCTAAAAAGGCATATTTTCACTTTATATAAGATATTTTTATAATGAGTATCAGACCTTTGATTATTCCCCTTGTTTTGATTATTCCTTATTTGAATTATGGCTCCTAAGGAGGGATGTTTTATTCTATTTTTGATACGGATGAAGTGAAAGGGGTTATTTTTTTGTGAGGGAGTTGGATTTGGAGGTGAGATGAGATTTATTTAAAATAATTTCTTATCGATTCTTTTGATTCTTTTGATTTTCCACCTCCACTAGATTGATTTATCATGGGAACTTAGGTAAATAATGGAAGGTCTAGCGACATGTGATGCTATCTTAGCGTATGTTAGCTGGATAGTATTAGTGCCCTAGGAGATTAGCACCCTACCAGGGGTCTATTTTATACACGGAGACCTGAAAGGGGAAGCTGAATGGGATGATCTGATTTCACATAGGGTCCCAATGAGTAATATGATGAACTAGGTCAAGTATCACCCATTCTAGAGCCTAATTAGATTCCCATGATGTCTATAATTAATTGAATATTGATTAGAGGATCTCATTCCATGCCTTATTTGTATCCCCACTATTACTTCAGTTATTTCTTATTATCATTTTCCTATTGATATCTTGGTGTATGTTATGTTTCTATATTCCATTTCAGTTATGGTTTTGGTTTATATTCAAACTGAATTAAAAAATAGTTTTGAAAGTATATTTTTAAAGAAAAGAATTATGTTTGATTTAAAGGTGTGGTTTTGAGATACCGATTTAGAAAAAAGGGAAAAAGGATTAGTTCTCTTTTAATGGATTTGAAACTCCTTTTTTTCTTAGTTTGAAATCATTTCCTTTTAAAATGAAAATGGGAGTTGTTTTATAAAAGAAGTTATGGAAAGTTACAATTTTTCTTTACACCCTCTTGTGAAAAACCTATTCACTACTTATATTTTAAACTATCATTAATAAAATGTAATTTCAAAGGAATTATAGAAACTCCTTAGGGAAATATTACTAGGAACAATTTGGTTCACACCGTGCATACACCAATGGGTGTATGAAAATTTCATGTTTACTTTCAAGATCCCAGGTTATGTTCTTTTACCTTGGTTAATGTTCGAGTTGGTCTGATGATGGATGGTCTAGGATGGTATGAGGGATTGTGGGTTATAAGGAGGTAGTTAGTAGTGATCCAAGTTTGGTCATATTTTTGGATGTTTATATATAATCCTTGTTGCCCCAGATATTTATTTTAGTTTATTATATAATTTGTATTCTTCTTATTACTTTATTATGTGATGATGTCATTTATGACCTTTTATTATTTCTAAATTATTATACTATGTTTGATTTTTTTTGTTTATATTGAAACTATTTATTTTTTACATGAGTGACCGATGTATAGACGAGTCATGTTGGATTTATGGGTGGAGTCCTTGATGTGGTTATTAATATTCAAAGGGTGAAACCATTACCAATGGTTATACTTTGATACCCTAACACTTGTCACTATCCAACAACAATCAGAGACATTCTTTGGGCCTTGTGGAGATTCGGGTTGGGTGACATGTCAGGTCGATCTGGGCCAGTTCATTATAAAATGGTATTAGAGGATCCTCTTATTATTTGGAGTGCATATTAGTATGAAAAAGATATGATCATTATCGAGACTAAATAGGTAGTTCATGAGTAGTTTATTGATCACCACTTTTCATAACAAAACTTAAGTTTCCATGGGTAGTTGTTATTTCAATCTTTGATTTGGATTTCAGTTTTAATTATTTTGATAATGATGATTAGATCTCCATTGAGTTATATCAGATACATTGGGGGGTTTCTTTAAGATTTGGGATGAAAGTAGAAAGGAACCAAATTATCATCATCATATCACATGGTCTGAAAAAATATATGGAGCCTATGCATGTGGTGTCAGAAATTTTTCAGATTTTATTGTATGATTGGTGTATGGTCAGCTAAACCATGTGGCCAAGTCATGCACAACTTTTCATCAATTTTGGATTTATTGTGTAAACCTATTTTGATTTCCAATGGATCCTAAGGAAATTTACACCCTAGGAGATGAATCAAATGAGGTTTTAGTGATTTTTTGGTGTTATTATAATGGATTTTGTATGTTATTCCACGTTATGGTTTTCTTATGTTTGGTGCTTCATTTTTTTTGTACAAAAGTACATTTATTGAAATTTTTTGATTCCAAAACCGGTTTTGGGGGCTTATTTTTATAGTATTTTTAATATCATATATAATGTTTTCACGATTAATATGGTTTAAAAAGAAATTGAGAAATTATTTAAAATGAAAATACATTTCATGAAGTGTTTTAATTTAAAACCTTTTGAGTGATTAACTTGAAAGTGGGACTCATGGATGTTTTGGATTAAAAAAAACAGGTTTTATGATTTTTTTTTAATTTCACATGATTCTTTGAAAGTGTTTTATTACATTATATAATTTAGGAATTGATTTAAAACGAAATGGGATATCAGGAATTTTTTTGGTCTTATGATGAAATTCATGAGGTGTTTTGAAAATAGAGGATAACTTTATGAAGTTTGAGTGAGATTTTATTTTAAATAAGTTTATGATTATGAAATATAGTGTTAATATTTTTTAAAACTCTATACTTGAAAAGTTGTAAATTTACCCTATGAAATGAATTTTTTATTTTTTAAGGAAGTGGGATTCTTTTCAATGTTCTTTTCTTTTTGAAATGAGTTTTCATACTTCTTTTTAAATTGTGGGGATTTTTAAGAAATATATTTTTACAGTTTGATCTTATTTAAGTGATTTTAGTTAATCCCTTAGTTCTAAATGAGATTATTGTTTTTAGAGGTCTAAATCATATATGGTTTGGAACCATGGATCGTGATATTTAAATTAATTATATCATAAAGGTCTTAATAGAAATTATAGAGTGTGTATCTTTGGGTGACCATAAGGATGAATCTTCTCATCATTGGGTGTAGCTATTCTAGTTCTAAACTATGCCCAGACATTGAATGGAGTGGTAAAGTTGAATCATTCCCTATTTTTGGGTTTCTTGAATCATTGTCCTCTGTTTCACGGTGATTGAGGTTTACTGTAGGTGAAAGAGTAGTTTGAATCTTGCTGGACATGTTGGAAAGTGATTGTCCAGACCTTATCCTTTTTATGGTTATCAAGATTTGAGTGATCAACTGTGTTAGGTCCTATTACGGTCTTAACATTAGATATAACCTGAGAGGGGGGGGGATCAGGGTATGCTGGTTAAATCCAATTTAAACACTTTACCTTAAATATCTCACCGCCTTATTTGGATCTTGACCTCTTAAACTTAAGGGTCACTCTTTTTTATCTTTTAATTAAATTGATCCAATTACCAATTCACTTTACCCATTATTACTATATATTCATTAAGTTTTCTTAACTCAATTTTGGTGTGCATGAAGTGGCCCATGTTGTTCGAGCATGCCTAAGGGGATACTTCTCAAAGACAATATGTCGAAAGAGGGGGAGGATTGTGACACATAAATGATATGTTATGAATATTTATATATTTTACATAGCCTTGGACCATGTTTAAGAAATAATTTTGGTGTGTTATAGGTTCTTGAGTAGCCAGAAATGGACGGTGGGCTAGGATAGAGGGAGGGGTGCAAGGGGGTGTGTAGGCGGCTGGGGTGGTGCAAGGGGGTGTGCAGGGGGGAGGGGGAGGGGGAGGGGGGGTGAAAGGGGAAAGGGGTGCAAGGGGGTGTGTAGGACGAGGGGCTAGGGGGTGCAAGGGGCAAGGGTTTCAAGGGGGTGTGTAGAGGGGGAGGGGGTAGGGGATGCGAGGGGCAGGGGGAGGGGTGCAAGGGGGGGGAGGGGTAAGGGGGTGCAGGTGGGGTGCAAGTGGGGAGGGGGTGGGGTCATGGTTCATATTTCCCATATACATGGATATTTTGATGGGAATTATAGTATTATAAATAGGAATAAAATTGAGACTTTCTAAATGGGTGGTTGTATCAAGAGGAAATCACATTTCTTCCCACTATATTCTTTGAAATGTAAAACCTTGGTATGTAATTAGTGAGGTAGGTATAGTCTTAAGAGGCCTTTTCTTTTGAATGTTCCAAAATCCTACCAATGTTCCATTTATCTAGAATATTTGTGGATGTACTATAATGGAGTTTCTTATAAAATAGGTAGATATAAATCAACTTCTTCGAAATATCCTCAAGATGACCTTATTGAACCTTATGTAGATATAATTAAATTTAAGGTACTTCATTTTATATTTTATATTTTCTTATTTTGTCTTACTAGTTTCCATTTATTTAAGGTGGTTATATTTTTTTTCTGATTTTAATGCATTTCAATACTATCATTAACAACATGAAGATTGGGTTGATAGTGAATATATTGATGATCCTAATGATGTTAAACGAGAGGTATAAAATTGACGATCTGTTTTTGCATGATATTGGTTTGTGTCATTGTTAGTATATATGGTCAACATCTATGAATGTTTTTTGTTAATGAAGGGATATGATTTGATTCTAGAAAAAATTCTTGACCGTACTGCTAAAGAGGTTGGCCTAGTGGTCTTGACTATGGTTATTTTTTGTTATTCTTAGTACAAAAACATCTAAGTCTTATGCTTTTTTACCTTCATAGTGCATGGGTGTTTAATCTATAACATCATTTCTGGTACTTGTATTCCTTAAATTTATCCATCTACCAATGGTCTATTTGATCGACAACTCTCCAGTAATCTGATTAATAGAGTTCCAACCACTAATGTTTCTTCTGAACTTTTTAGACTGAAGGATTTTTTGGTAACATTTATATGATAACACTCAACTTAGATAGTTAAACCATTCTCAACTTACTTCTCAGTAAGTTGGGGGGGGGGTGTGCGGGGGGAGTGTGCAGGGGGGAGGGGGTGCAAGGGGTGGGAGGGTGCAGGTGGGGTTCAAGGGGGAGGGGGTGTTGAGGAGGGGGTGTCTAGGAGGTGGGATGTCTAGGAGGGAGGGGTGTCCAGGAGGGAGGGTGGGGGGGTGTCCAGGAGGGAGCAGTGTCCAGGTGGGGTGGTGGTGGTGGAAGTTATATAGGGTTTAAACCTTTTGAAGAACTCAAACTATCTTAATACAACACTTTATAAAGTGTGTTGGATTCACTTAATTTCAGTCCTAAAATACTTAACCTTATCAAGAACATCTTAAGACATGTCTAATTGCACCATTAGAAGATTTTGGAACATGTACCTTTGAGATACAACCATAAAACCAAGATCATTGAACTCAGACTTGGTAGTATAAACACCATTCAAATATCTAACTAGACCATTCACATCCTTAAGCTCTTCGAAACTTACTTTAGAAAAAACTTTTTGAATAGGAGGGCTCCTCCTAAGCCACTCCTTCCCAACTAACTAGCTTCAAGGAATTTGAGTTGGTATCCTAGGAGTACCCAATGGTCTTCAAAATAATTGCAGATAGAGTATTACTCTTATGGAATCTCACCGCCTCTCCCTCATTCAAATCAACTTCCATCTCCTTTAAAACTATTGATATCATCCTACCATAAGGATAGTAATTCATATTAGTTTTCCCTTTTCATTAGTGATCCATGAAACAAATCATTTACCTTGGCAGGTTGAACTTGATATCATTAATCAGAATATATAACACATACATATCTTGAAAAAGGACTTTATCCATCTCTCATACTCTTTTGGCTATCCTAGTTGCAGAGAACCTTCCACTTAGGTTCTAAGTCATTCACTGGTGTGCTGGGTTCTTTTGTAAGGGAAGAGGAGTGTAAGGGGTGTGCAAGGGGTGTGTGCAGGGGGTGGATGGGGTGTGTAGTGGGGTGTGCAGGGGGTGAAGGGGGGGGGGGTGGGGGGGGGGTGGAGGGGGTGTATGGAGTGTGTAGGGGAGGGGGCAGGGGGTGTGCAGGGTTCTTTTGCAAGGGGCAGAGGGAGGGTGCAGGTGGTGCATGGGGTGTGCGGGGGGTGTAGGGGGTGAATGGGGTGGGTAGAGGGAGGGGGTGTGCAAGTGGGGGGGGGGGGGGGGTAGGGGGTAAGGGGTGTACTGGGGGCAGGGGGTGTGTTGCAAAGATTTGGAAGAGGCAACAAGTTATCTTTGAGGTTCATTGGACCCTTTCAGGTCCTCAGCGGAGTTAGAGAGGTGGTTTACCGCTTAGCTCTTCCATCTCAGTTGCACCGGGTGCACGGAGTTTTCCACGTATCCCAACTGAGAAGATACATACATGATCCTTTTCACATCGTTGACTGGGGCGAGCTAGACATCGATGATGAGCCGACATTTTCAGAGGTTCCAATGGAGATTGAGGATCGACAGGAGCGGGTCCTTCGGGGGCGGTCAATACCTCTGGTGTGTGTTCGTTGGTAGCACGATAACCTCTAGGAGAGCACATGGGAGCGGGAGGCTCAGATTCGTGCTCAGTACCCCCACTTGTTTCCCTAGTTTGGGTTGTGGCTTTCAGGGACGCAAAGCCCTGAGGTGGGGAGAATGTAAAGACCCATATTTTTCCATGCAATTTTTTTAATTAAATGGAAATATTACGAGTCCAAAAAAATTGACAGCGCATGATTCTGAGGCCCGGTGTGCTCAGAATGAATTTTTGAACTTTTTTTAGGTACGTTCCATAAATGCACAAGCGGAGTTTTGTAACTTTTGAAATAGTGCTCAGAATTGAAATTCGAGGATACCGTTGAACTCACAACGCTATTATTCGTTTAAGGAGACCTTCACCTCGACTGCAGATGGTCGATGGTGGAAGTTAGTTTTCCGGATTTTCATGGGAGAGTTAAAAGAATAAAAATAAAACAAGACAACAACTTTTATTTTATTTTCTTGAAACCTCCATTTTGAATACTTGGTGGCGGGGACCACCCGAACTCCCCTTTAATGTGAGTTAACCCTTGGAATTCCCCCATTTAATGTGCCAACTTTAATTTAATTAATGTGACAACTTTAATTTAATTAATGTGTCAACTTTAATTTAATTAATAATCTTAACCCAATTAAATTTGGATCCTCACCTTTTGGGTTGGTGGAAACACTGGAAAAGGGGAGAGCTTTGGAGAACTTGGAAGAACCTCCTCTAAACAAAGAACCTCTTCAATGAAGAACATTCTCCGGATCAAGAATGAGGATGACGCACGAGCTCGGATCGAGAGCATGGTGCAGGAGCAACGAACGTCGACGTCTTCTTCTCCTTCCTTGCGACCTCTCCAATGAACGTCAATGTAGGGATTTTTTTGTATTTTCTTCATGGTTTATGTTGAAATAAATCACTTGAATCACCTTCTACCAGTCTAAGGCAGAGGGTGAGGGCCAAACAAACACGACCCGATCCCTTCCAAATCCTCCTTATCTGATGCATTCTTCACGGGCCACGATGACAGTGGGGGCACAACCGCGCATACCGATCCTGTGTGGGTCAGATCTGGCGTGGGTCAGCGCTCAACGATTCCGTGTGGGTCAGATCCCATGTGGGTCAGATCCTGTGTGGGTCAGCGCTCAGCGATCCTGTGTGGGTAAGTGTATACTGATCCTGTGTGACTCTGATCCTGTGTGGGTCAGTGGGGGTTAGTTACCTATCGATCCTGTGTGGGTCAGAAGCAGTGATACTTAACAGAATAATATGATCCAGCCTGACGACTAATCATCTGTACTTCTGTACTTAAGTTATACCTGGTGTGAGCTGATTCTTTTACCTATGTGGTACTTCTACCTTCGTGGTGTTACCTTTGTGGTGTTACCTTCATGGTGTTATCTTCGTGGTGTTACCTATGTGGTACTTTTACCTTCATGGTGTTACCTATGTGGTACTTCTACCTTCGTGGTGTTACCTGTGTGGTACTTCTACCTTCGTGGTGTTACCTGTGTGGTATTCTTCTCTCTTGTGTGAGATAAGTATATCTTGATAAATTAGGTATATGTATGGACATATACCTAAGTATATTTGATGTCTATTTATTCATGTTTTTTGGTTTATCCTTTGTGAATTTTGATAGACCTTTGGGGGTCTTTGGGTACCTACTGAGTATTGTTATACTCACCCCTGCACGGGCTGTGCCTGCACCTTGTTGTGTCTTGTGCAGACGACGGACAACGCTGACTGAGGATGAGGGTACTAGGACTGGAGGCTGCTCGTAGATGGACCTTAGACGAGGCGTACCTCAGAAATGACCATTTGAGAGCTGTGTCTACCCTTCAGGTAGGATCCTTGGTGGGTGTTCACAAGAGCTGTTCTTTCCAGTTTTACTTATACTTTCCAGTTGGACTTGTATTCTTCCCCCTTTACTTACTGTACACACCCTGTTTACTATATAGTTTACTTTGTGATTGTATCTTGTTGTGTGCTTAGTTTGTGTGAGTTTACAGGTTTAAAGGCAATGCCTTCCCAGTTTTAGGGATATGCCTTTCCGGTGCTAGTCGTCAGCCCCTGGCCTATGGAAGGCGGACTTGGGGTAGTCACGACACGAGCCCTGGGGGATGGGTCGTGACATTTTCATTCATTTATAATCATTCCATTACTATTAAATTGATTTTATATTAATGATATATCATTTATCATCTCTAATTTTTACCCTTACCCAATCTGTTACTATACCGAAATTCTGTAAGAGATCTTTCACTCTCCTATTTTTATCAAGCACTTATTTTTGTAATGTTTCTAAATTTCCTTTTGCTTATGTTGGGATATTGATGTTATTAATATTTTCATGACTTATTATATACTCACTTTACTGATTTTATATGAAATGTGCATAATTTGTGTGAAATATTAATGTTTTAATACTAAATATAATTTTTGAGCATTTTTAGAAGCAATCCAATTGAGTCAGTTTACTATTTTATTTATATTATCACCCTACTAATCCAAATCATGTGGTTCTTGTTCTTTAGGATTTCTAATTCAATATCCAACATTTCATTGGAAGGGATCATGGGCCAATTATTCCATTTGAAGGCCCATATGAACCACACAAGAAGGCCTACAAAATATGTGAAGAAACTGGACCAGCCATGAAGATTTAATTTCTGGACTCAATTAGGAAGTCCAAATTCCATTATTCAACCCCAACATTCTGGTTACAGTGTAAGGAGTCTTGGATAAAAATTTCAAGTCCCAACTCCAAAGACAAGGGGCCCAAATGATTCATTTAAACTCAGCCCACTATTCTGGACGAGAATTAAAATCAGTACAGTATTCATGACATGTCTCCTGATATAGTCTTCAAATCAAGCTGATATCTTTCAGTGTGAGATATAGGTGGAAGACTTTGTTGAATAAAGCATTATGATTTTAAGGAATCTTTCTATTTCAAAATACATTCACATTTTGTCCATCAAAAAAGCATGGATAGAAATGGGCAGTTTAACATTGTTTATTGAAACCACCATAACTTTGGCTCAATAATTCCAAATGCCTCCAAATTTTGAGAGTAGTCAGAAAAAATTATTATATACAACTTTGAATAAGGATATATCTAGATATTAGTCTGTTTGGATGTATAAATCATTGATCCAAGTGGAGAGAAAAATTTGGAATGCAAACAGTCCACTTCCTTGGGCTATAAATACATCCCCCTCCTCTCCTTCAAAGGAGTTGTAATTTTAGAAGAGAGGAGAACATATTGGAACAAAAAAATCCTTTCCAAAGTATTGGTAGGACCTTCCATACTCAAGTTTTCACTTGAGAGACATTTCCTCCTCTCTTTGTTTTCATTTACTTTTGTGTTCTTCTTTATTGTAATCTTGTAAGTTTTTCTTTGTAATTCTGTTTTAATGAAAATTTCTTCTTAAGTATATCTTATTCTAATCCACCTTATTTAGTTTAATATTAATGTTCTTATAATATTTTAAATATTGTTGAATCCTCTTCCCTTCTTTTTCTTCCTCATTCAATCAAAAGTCTGTTTTTAATTCTCATAATTGTTCGTGTGTGTGTGTTCAACACACCACTATTTTCTTATCCCTTTCTTCTTTTTCTTCTCTTCTTAATTTATTATCATAATCATTATAACCATATTATTAAAAAGCCAAATGTGTGAGTAAATCTCTCATTGGGGTGATTTGTAATTTAGGTATGTTAAGTGATTGATAGCTTTTGCTCGATGAATATTCTTTGAATTAACATTGTGTATGTTGGACTTAACATGTCATGGATTAATGACTTTTTTTGTTTAACGTGTGGTTTACATGGATTATTGGAACCATAAATACACCACCATCAACAAGATATGATTGAGATTAGAACCTTAAGTTAAGTTAAGTCTTGGATTAAAGCCTTAACAATTAGGAATTTCAATCAACGTTATCTTGTGAAGTGCGTGTTAATTTAATGCAATATAAAGCAAGACTCAAGGATATCACAAACTTAACTACCTAATGATGAAATCACCCCAATATTTTTTAAATTGTTAAATAAATCAATCATTTCAATTAAGTTCTGTAAACAAACCCCCCTGATCAAAATACAATCAACTAAAAACAATCGACTATTAAAAATTATCATTGTCGAGGATTCGACCCGAGTGCTGCTATACACATTAGCAGAGCATCAGAACTTTGATCGGTTGATAGGAGAAAATCAGCCTTGAACTTTCAAATGGCGTTGTTGCCGGGGATGGTTGTTTATGTAGTCATTATTTTCTGGTTGTTGTTAAAAAAACAAAAAAAAAACAAAATTTTATTTTTTTTAAAAAAACACAAAGAAAAAACTGCCTTCTCATAAAAATCATAAACTGAAAAAATAAAAAGAAAAACTCGTCTTCATCTTTCTTCCAACATCTCTCTGAATGCCCCGTAGCCTCCCAAAAAAACCCTCGGATTTGTTTGACCCTGAAATTGAGTGAACTATTTGCCAACATAAGAGAAACATTAAGGATAATCAAATAATTCAAGAACCAGTCCTCCTCCAACCAGTTGAATTAGATATAGCTAATCCTAGGGAACAAACACTAAGAGAACTTGCTGCCCCAGATATGAATTACCAACCTCTTGGTATTCAATATTCAAATATAGAATCTGACTTCGAACTCAAATCAGGTTTGATTCCTTTTCTCCCTCATTTCTACAGGCTAGCCGGTGAGGATCCACATCTTCACCTTAAAGAGATCCAAGTGGTGTGCTCAACCATGAATCCTCAAGGGGTTTCTGAGGAACAAATCAAACTTCGAGCATTCCCTTTATCCCTAGCCGACTTCTCTAAGTCATGGCTTTACTACCTCCCTCCTAGTTCCATAACCACATGGAATGACATGAAGCAACTCTTATTAGAGAAATTCTTTCCTGCTTCTTGTACTGCTTCTATCCGAAAGGAAATAAGTGGTATCTGTCAGTTCCCAAGTGAATCACTCCATGAATACTGGGGGAGGTTCTAAAATCTTATTGCAACCTATCCACATCACCAAATCTCTGACCAACTCTTGATCCAATACTTCTATAAGGGGTTATTGGCTATGGAGAGACCTCTCATTGATGTTGCAAGTGGCGGTGCTCTTGTTAATAAAACTCCTGCAACTACAAGAGATCTCATAAGAAATATGGCTGCAAACACACAATAATTACATACTCGAGCACATGCTCAAGTAAAATAAGTCTAAGACAATAAATCCATAGAGACGAACAAGATGACAGAGTGGATGAATGAACTTACAGGTCTTGTACGACAGCTAGCTGTAGTATCCAAAGCCCCAAATCCTTCTTCTACAACCTTGGTCTAGGTCCCTTACACCCAATGGGTGTTGTTATTCAGTTATCCAATCAAAGAACTGCTAGTCCTGAGCGTATAATCAAGGATGTCCTTGTTCGTGTTAATGATATTATCTTCGCTGCTGATTTTTATGTCCTTGATAAGGAAGGTGAGACAACTTGTTTCCAATCTCCTCTGATTTTAGGAAGGCCTTTCCTCATGACATCTAAAACAAAAAATGATGTTCATACTGGCATCTTATCCATGGAATTTGGTGACCAACTGGTCAAGTTCAATATTTTTCAATCCATGCGATACCCATCAAAGAATCAATATATATTCTCTATATATGCTTCTGAAAGTCTCTCTGAGAGTGTATTGAATACCAATTCATCATGTTCTTCATGTTCTACTGATAGTGGAGTTTGTGAATATTGAATCCTCATTAAACAAGTCATAAATGGAGAAGTTTATGTTGAAATTACAAATGCAAACTCCATTGATCTAAAGGATCTTGAAAACTCTTTGGAATCTCATCTCACCTATGACATCCACAACTCCAATTTGGATGGTAATGGGGAAAATGAACAAGCATGTTCACTTTTTGATTCAAATCTAATTATCCCACAATCATCATTTCCTATCCATGATTTCGAAAATTCAGTTATATGTGAAGTGAACCCTGAACCAATGTGTTTATATTGTCCCGATGGTAGTGATTTTTGTGATATTTGTTCCATAATTAATAAAGTGATCACTGGTGAGGTTGAAATTGACCATTCCTTGGCGAACAACATTGATATAAAGGATATTGAAAAATTTATTTAGTCTTATGACTCCACTGATCCTCATTACTCTACATTGGTAAGTGATGAAATAAATGAGTCAAAAACAATTGGGATATCAGTCTCTGGTTTCGTGTTATCTAAACCTTACATAAATGAACCATTAAAATTGAGACATCTTCCTCAATTTCCAATCATAGAAAATCATCACTTTTTGGATAAAATCATTCCTCACGTTGAAGACCGAAGGGAGGATAATCATATTCTCTTTCCACCCCCGTTGAATTGTAAGAGAAACAACAAGGAAGGGATGAAATTATCCAATGAATCATCAGGCCTCCCAAGGGAAAAGTTTTTCTGGAAGCACACTGGAGTTGAGAAAATACGATGACCACCGTCAGACTATGTGTAGTCCACTACAACTGTCTAGCTGTAGACAAATAAATGTAGCGCTTCTTGGGAGGTAACCCATGTTTTCTTTTAGTTTTATGAAATTTTAATTTCTTTTTAGTTTTTCATTAGATGAATAATGATTTTTCTTTTTCAGGTAACATCCCAAATTCCTGGAACCACATCGACTTCCATCGGATCCACAACTTCTGCAGTTGACTTACCACTGGATGGAGATGGCAACCCACCAAATCCAAACCAGGGGCACCTCTTTCCCTTTAACTTTGTCTCCATAAGTCCAAATGCCTCGAAATTTTGAGAGTAGTCGGAAAACATTACTATCTAAAACTTTGAATAAGGATATATCTAGATATTCAGCTATCTGAATGTCCAAATTGTCGAGCCAAATGGAGGGAGATATTGAGAATGCAAACAGTCCACTTCCTTGGGCTATAAATACATCCCCCTCCTCTCCTTCAAAGGAGTTGGAATTTCAGAAGAGAAGAGAACATATTGGCATGAACAAATCCTTTCCAAAGGATTGGTATGACCTTCCATACTCAAGTTTTCATTTGAGATACCTTTCCTCCTATCTTTGTTTTCATTTACTTTTGTGTTCTTCTTTATTGTAATCTTGTAAGTTTTTCTTTGTAATTATGTTTTAATGCAAGTTTCTTCTCAAGTATCTCTTATTATGATCCAACTTCTGTAGTTTAATATTAATGTTATTAAAATACTTTAAATACTTTTGAACCCCCTTCTCTTTTTTGCTTCCTCATTCAATCGAAAGTTCATTTTTAATTCTCATCATTGTTCGTGTGTGTGTGTTCGACGCATCACTCTTTTCTTATCCTTTTCTTTGTTTTCATATCTTATTAATTTATCATCATAATCATTATAACCAGATTATTAAACACTCAAATGGATGAGTAAATCTCTCATTGGGGTGAGTAATAATTTAGTTATGTTAAGTGATTGAGAGCTTTTGCTCGATGAATATTCTTTGAATTAACATTGTGTATGTTGGACTTAACATGTCATGGATTAATGACTTGTTTTGTTTAACGTGTGGTTTCCATGGATTATTGGAACCATAAATACGTCATCATAAACAATCTATGATTGCTATTAGAACCATAAGCTAAGTTAAGGCTTAGATTAAATTCTTAACACTTAGGAATTGAAATCAACATTATCTTGTGAAGTGGGTGTTAATTTAATGCGATATGAAGCAAGGCTCGAGGATATCACAAGCTTAACTACCTAATGATGAACTCACCACAATATTTATTAAATTGTTAAATCAATCAATCACTTCAATTAAGCTCTGCAAATAAACCCCCATAATCAAAATACAATCAACTAAAAACAACAAACTATTAAAAAATATCATCACTGAGGATTCGACCCAAGTGCTGCTATACACATTAGCAGAGTATCGGAATTTTGACCGGTCGATAAGCGAAAATCGGCCACACATTTCAGATATGTTCTTACATATAACCTTTACTTCACATTTAATGTATAAATGATTAGAGTCATCTTTCACTCTCATTAAGCCTTCCATGATCCTTTATGTACGCATGTTACCATGCCGAAATATAGTTATGATTATTTTCTTTATTCATGTTTCTTCATTACCTTATGCCTTGTATTTCCAATTTATAATGTTGGGATATGTTTTTTCATGTCTCTATTACTTTCTATTTTATTTCTTTGTGATGATAGACCCCTTTACCTCTTATCACCCCATTTTTATGAATCTTTAAGTGATGTCGTTATGCTACTGAAATATCATCACAATTTTCCATGCCAAACCAATTGTGTAGTGAATACCATACCCATATCCTATCAAGGGTGTTCACCTTTATTCACATATAACTTTTTACTGGAGATTTACATGTATTTATTCCACACTTCTTTATCATGTAATAAATTATGATGATGAATGAATCCATGTTGTATGATCTATGTGGCACACTTAAGCATGTAAATGAAATCAAAGTGACGGGTGCACCTAAAATTATATAGAGCTCCAATGCATTGGGTAATGTTTAGTATCATGATATGTCATTTTGGGATAGGTAGTGAACCTGATTTCTTTATGGGACTTTGTACACCATGATTTCTTAGTGGGTTTAGCCTTGACCTATGTTTATGTTGTACTGTTTTAAGTTGTTTCCACATTTCCCATGTTACGATTATAATGTTATATCAAGTCTTATTATTCATGTTACTTTTTTGCCTCATTGAAATGCCTATTTGTCTAACGTGTATTATATTCTTCATATTATACCTTTTTTACCCCCTTACTGGGCTTTATATCTCCCCTCTTTCTTATGTTTCTCCACAAGTTATCCCTTGTAGTTTAAAAAATCCATGGAATTTTTTAAGCATGTTAAGGAAGTTTTCAATAATGTTGTTGTATACCATGTTTAAGATGTTATACTATGTATATAATTCCCAAATACACTACATTAAGTGTGATTTTATGTAATAAATCATGTATTAATGTGAAATAAAGAGCATGGTTTTTATAGTTGGTATCAGAGTGAACATTTAGTTATTTTTGGGATTGGGATTAAAAAACTCCAGCGAAAGCCTTAGGGTTAAGACTAAGTATCAGAAAACATCCTTGAATTTTGGTAAATATAGAGTAAGTGTTTTATCAAGAAAATACATCCCTGTTTGGATACTACAAGTAGACGTGGTTCTGACACAAATGTACCTAGGGGTAACAACTCCGATAAAGTGTTGCGGGCCTGACTCGGGGTAACTTGGTACACGACAATGAGACTTACTACGCACCTAGTTTGACACTCCGGAGGAATATGCTTTGGTAAATTCATAATATCATCATGATCCATTATTAAGGGAATAAAAAAAATCCCCATAAGAATATATGTTATAAAATAGATCAAGGATAACATATATTGAAACTTAGAAATTCATAAGTTAAGGAAATACTTGTAATTTATAAGTTATCTCTTTAATGTCATTGGATTACCCTTTATGTGTTTAATAGTTTAAAAATACCCATATTTAATTTTCCTCTTATTCTAGACAATGACTATAAATAGGAGGAATCAGGTAAACAATCAATGTGACGGGTAATGTAATGAATTCCCTAACGAGATACCCAATATGATGGGAGACAGAATCGAAAACTTTGTCATGATACTCTCTCAAATGACTCAAGTTCTTTATAGAAACTTGGATTAAGAGGAGTTCCCAAACCCTTCTAATATAGAACAAGCTGCAATAGAGAGATTCATGAGACAAATGCCTCCTAGTTTCAATGGATAATCTGATCCCTTAATCGTGGAACAATGAATCAACTCCATTGAGAAGATCTTATCCATCCTTTAATGTTCTGAGCAAGAGAAGGTTCTATCAGTTGTTTATCATATGGAAGGAGAAACTGATCAGTGGCGGGCAGTGATAAAAAATATGAAGCCTAAGGAAGAGATCAAAGCAATGGAGTGGAAGTAATTATAAAAAATGTTTTTAGATAAATATTTCCCTCACACTATCTAACTTAAAATGAAAATGGATTTCATCACCCTCAAGCAAAAAGATTACAAATCTATCAGGGCATACGATGCAAACTTCACAAGACTTGAACAATACGCCTCCGACTTTGTACCATGGATCTACCCCCAATTCTGTAAAAATTCAAGGAGATGGATGAATCTTATTTAGCACTGATATCTCAAGCATGGATAATTATTTCCCTATGAGCAAGTGTATCTGTAAGGAATCAATCTTAAAACATTACATAATATTGAATTAAATAAATAATTCACATCAAGGATCTTTTTAGGTTTAGAGTTTTAGAGAATTATGTCATAACTATTACATTACATCTCAAAAATTACAATGTAGACACTTATACTCAGTTTCCATTTTTTTTATAAAATAAAAACTCTTGAAAAAAAGATTCATGTCTAGTTCCATGTTTTAGACAACATGACTTTTCCTTGATCCCATCCTTTACCCTATTCATCTTTAAGTCCTGTGAAAAACATTTCAAAACTTGGGATGTGCATAAAAAGCTCAGTAAGGGTTATAAAATAAAGGAAACATTATTCCACCAAAACATAAACCTTTTAACATACCTCATTAAATCATAAGATTTATGAATAACACAAAGAAAACATAAATCATAAAGGTAACTTGTGGCATATATACCATACTTACGTTTTAGCTTTCACAGCTACGTAGGGAGTTACATTTGGAATACCCATCATAGTATATTCCCTAAATCTCTTAGGAGAAACTTTAAAGTTTACCTTTGTCATGTTATCCAATGCATTGAAGATCTATCTTGGGCTCACCCACCTTAGGTTTATCAGGGAACCACCCGTATACGTAAACAATGCCCCAGAACTATAACATATTCATAACACATAAAACAAACATAAAGGAAAGATAAAATTTCCACATTTCAATCACAATATATCATTCAAGATAATGAAATAATCAATCCTTTCTCAAAACCATTTTCAATACCAAAATCTGTAAAAAGAGTATATGGTATTTATTTTCCTTTTAAAAACATTACGGCTTGTTAAGAAAGCCAAATATGAAATAATGCTCGCAGCGGCGGAAAGGTCATTGTCACCGCGTACGTTAAAAAGAAACATTCACTTTGTCATTTTATAAAAAGCTACATAGAAAAATATTCCCTTTAAATGAAATGAAAAGTCAATGGGGTTTATACACCATATAAAAGAAAGTTGTGTATAAATAAAAATATTCCTTAATGAAAGGTGATTGAGACGAAGTCCATTACCTCATGTTCGACTTGACCCATTTGTTCTTTAATTTCCTGAATAATAAACTAAAGTTAATTTATACTTGTTTTAGAACCTTTTTCAGGTTTATTATTCCTTTTATACCACTTATTTACACGTTATAAACATTATATAATCATTCAAGTTAATAACGGTCGTTTTGTCGATATTTGGTACTTGAGTCAAAAATAAACTTCTTATAATTACAAGTTGTTCATGTGGTCAAAAGTCCATTATCTCCAGAATGATATTCATGATTTAGATATAATATATATCATATATATCCAGTATATATATATATATATTTATAAGAGTACATAACATTTGGTGGTAAGAAATGAAATGCACCGTTCATGGAGACGGTAAGCTGTACGTACACATGAATACTACTTTCATTTCTATTTCATATTTAATGGAATGAAAAATTAATGATACATAGGTATATTATAATTACAGTATAATATCATATATAATTTCATTAATTTCATCCTTTATACGTTCCACGTATGGCATGAATGAGTCATTTCACTTTGAGGGGGCGGTAGTCCGCACTTCCTCAAATGAAATTATCGCGTTTACCCATTATGGAAACCATAAAGGTGTGCTATAAATAAAAAAATACAGAAGGATAGAGAAAACATAAACATAATATATATCATATATATATACAGTGTCATCATAATGGACACCATGAGAGGCGGTTGGAGATATTTGAACAATCATCATTTCATAAGGCAGTAGTTCGTCGTCCACAGAAACAATATGTTCATATCCATTAGATGAAGGTGTGTGGAAGTGTAGTTCAAATAATTCTCATAAGAACATCCTAGTATATTTAATATACTGTTTTTTTATAAAATAAAGAAATAAAAAGAGTTTAGGGGTTTGGAGAAGTAAAATAAAAGAAAAGAACTTAAGAGAAGACATTGCCTTTAAATCGGGTAACTCCCTTTGGTTTGAACCAAAATGATTTATTGAAGTGTCTTATGCCTAATTTAAGGCTTCTAAGAGGAAGATATAAATGTATAGATATTATTTAGGTAGATTTTGGACAATTCAATATGATTGAGAGGTGTGAGTAATGGGTTAGAGGTGATGACTTTTTATAAGGGAGAGAATGGGCTCTTTAAGAAAGTTTGAAAATATTATTTTATTATATAATGATTTTTGATTTCTAAAGGTCCAAAACTCATTAAAGTCAAATATAAGATGACTATTGTTCGAAATAAAATCATCAAATAATAATTGGATAGGTTTTGGATATTGTTTTAATTTTTATAATCTTATTTATTTAAATCATTCATTAATGAGGTAAACACTCCATCATTATTGTGTCATAAATAATTTTATTTATTTGATGTCTAAAAATTATAAAAAAATACCATGATGTAGGAAATTTTTTTAGATTTAAAATTAATATTTATAATCGAAGAGATAACTTATATAACCCTATGTAAAAATTGATTTACTAAAAGATATATGTTTATGTAATTTTTGTCTTTACTTTAAATTAATTAATATAAAGTGTCATTATCACTCCCAAGTGGCTCCATGGGGTCCCAAAATAGACCCAAGGATTCTCATGGTCGAACATTTATCATCAAATAGTATTAGGAAACATGTTAGGGTAATTTAATATTATTATAATAATATTTGTTTACCCTTATTTACCATATTTACCCTTTAACCGTGGTAAATAAAATATTTACTGAAGTAAATATTCATAATATCTCAAAATAAAAGTTACCTATTTACACAATTTTGACCTTCTGATTCAAAATATAGAATCCATTTTTCCAAATTCAAAACACATAAGTGTCAGAAATTAATTCTCGTTGTCAAAACAAAAAGCGTGTTTTCAGGAAATAATAACTATCAAAAGATTGATACTTGTTTATGTCCAATTTCAATGTAAAATTACATCCAATGACCAAAATTGGATTAAATTCTAAAAATATAATCTAATTACACTTTAAAACCAATTAAAAAGATAATATAACCATATAAATAAGTTAGATTAAAATGCGGTTTTGAATTAAAATACAATATTTTTCACTATTCATTAAAAAAGGAACATTATCAGAAAAATACCAAAAATTCATCCAAAGTAAGTTTTGATGTCCTGATTATAAATAAGAATATTATTTTATAAAATAGAACATATAAAATTTACCAAAACTAGATTTAAAAAGGGTTCGCCATCAAAAGGCGGTAAATCGACCTTTTAAAAAATATTAGAGTATTTATGCTTAAAATTAGATTCATTCACATTTTAAGCCTCTAACTTTTATTGGATAAATATAAAAACATTTAAAAAACATGTATAATCATATTGTATTTAGTTCTTTTCATCCCCTCCATTACAACGGCTAGACGTTAACTACCATTTAAAATAATATTATATATTTTTTTTATTTTTTTTTGGTATAACTCCACGTTGTGTGCAATGTAAGATTTCAAAGAAATTCGTTGTTGCGTATCGGGTATGCCATCGAACATAGAATCCCCTTTAAAGTAAAATTAATATTTAATTCACAAATATTAATAAATATGAAAATGTCTTATTTTTTATTTACCCGGGATGTTACAATATCTAGCTCAAATGATTGATTCTAAGGAAAAAACCATCCTCGAAGACATGATTATTGTGAGGGAATACACTAATGTGTTTCCTGAGGATTTTTTGGTCACCATTCTAGCAAAGTGGTTGAATTTTAAATCATGCTTATACTTAGGGCATTACTAATATCCAAGAGTCCATATATAATGATTGTTGTGGAACTTGAGGAGATGAAGAAACAACTAAATGAGAATCTGGATAAAGGGTTCATTCTCCCAAGTGCTTTACCATGGGGTGTATCAGTCCTCTTCATCAAGAATAAGGACGATTCAATGCACCTTTTCATTGATTATCGTGAACTCAATAAGATCACGATAAAGAACAAGTGTCATCTTCCACAGATTTATGACTTGTTCTATCAACTATATGGATCACAATACTTCTCTAAGGTGGATCTATGGTTGGGATATTACCAAGTTAGGGTGAATAAGGAGGATATCCCCAATAATACTTTTTTTACAAGGTACTGGCACTATGAGTTCATAGTAATACCTTTTGGGCTCATTAATTCTCAGTCTAGATGGTAAAGAAATTCCTCAACTCTAGGAAAAGTATATTGAAAAAAATGTTATCCTAATACCTCCATTTATATTAAACCAGTGACATTTTAAATCAACATAGATATATGGTTTTGAGGTCCTTAACTTCCCATTTATCATTAACTTTCTGGTGATCAATGACCTATATCACTCACTATAATTATTTACGCTTTTCTTTCAGGTTCATATCTACATCTACCAACAATGTTCTCCAACTTAGAAATCTGATTTTGTGTTATTCCATCTGACCTTTGTATTTACAATCTCTCTTATCAAAAGTATATTTTATTAACCCTTCTCATGATTCAGGATTTAAATAAGGGTATTTTCAAATGACAAGCCCTTTATTACCGAGATCAAGATTAAATTGTGAGGAGGCAATTTATTTAAGGGGGTAGAATGTAACACCTTGAGATTTTAAAATATGAATATCAAATTTGGTAACGTGAATGAAATGCACCACCAATCATATAAGGAAATATAACATCCCAAGACTTTATGATATATTTATTTTTTAAAATAATTTCAATATTCCTGATAACTTTCAATGCACGCAATACCGGGTTTGAACGAAACACGATAGTTTAGTAAAATATTATTACTTAAACATTAAAATTATAACTTAGATGTTAAATTGGTGGGTATGAATAGTACTAACTAAATTATGAAAATTATATAGTTTTCACATGTATAAAATAAATAAAATGGATATTTATTGATTAGAGATAAAATTAGAACCATTTGAAATAAAAAGAAATGTTTTCAGAAAAACAATATTTTCTATAAGACAGTTTAGTCATGCTTTACACACGTAGTTTATAATTAACTTTTACCAATTTTATAAAATATATTTAAAAAAAAATATTTTTGAAATCATCATATCAAAATTTGATTAGGGTGTAGTTTTTGTATTTTTCTGAAAAGTTTCACTTATTGATAAATAGTGAAAAATACTAAATTTTAATTGAAAATTGACTTTTTCATTTAAATTACTCATAATGATAAATTATATTTAAAATTGATTTTAAAGTCACATTAATTCAATTATATATCATTTAATCCAATTTAGGTCATTTTAATCACTTTCACATTGAATTTTGATATAGAAACTTTGTAAACTTCTGAACATTTTCTACTTGAAAACCCGCTTTCTCATCGGGTCTGTGGGATTAATTTTCAATTAATTTTTAAAAATTATGTGATTTGAATTTGAAAAATTCATTACATATTTGTAATCAGATTGATTTATATTATCTAATAAGATCAACAAATATTTGACCATAATGATCAGTGAAAACAGTTAAAAATTAATTACCCTGATTAAGGTTAAAATGGGGTTATGCGCATTACATGTGCTTGTATTAAAATTAATTTTCCACACACATAGGATTTTTGTTTAATAAATTGGATTTAATATTTATAATTATTAGGTATAAATTATCTAATAAGGGTCATTTTATTTTAGTCTTAAAGGATAAATTACATAGGTTAAAAAACTAGTTACCATGGTGAAAATTAAAATGGTAAAAGTGAGTAAAACATAAAGGTTGAGGAATAAAATGTTTAAAAAATGTTTTTTTTTGGTAGAGATTTTTATGGACCCATTCATCTCTATACTACATTATTTATCAATTTTGGAGCCACATGAGGTGAGAGTGACCTCCCATTATTGAATACTTTTGGGTATTTACAAAAATATCACCACTCCTCAATTATAAAAGGGCATTCACTCCCCTCACTTATTAACATCTCCCAATCCATTTGGATAATAAAATACCTACCCAAATAACTTCCCAACTTCCATACCCTCATCCTATAAGCCTTAGTTTTGTCTAAAATCCAACCTAGGAAGTATTTTGGTGCAAACCTAAGGAGGTTGCCCAAAGAAGGGGTAACATTCTTTAACATTCGTTTTTATTTTATTTCTTCATCCACCTCCTTAAATCATTATTAAACCATGATAATATAAAAACCTAAGTATATTACATATATTTATATTTTTTATGTAAAGTTCGTGACCTACAACCATCCCCACTTCCATCAAATGAGTTACGAAATCATCACTAATGTGTACAACGGACTACCGCCACACGAACCGATGTCATTCGTTTTTCCATTACCATCTCTCACAGTTTGATATGATGGTTATAAAATAATTATACCTATGGGGTAATTATATAATACACACCTTTTTTACTTTATATTCCGTAGGGGATACAATAACATCACTCGTGTGTACGGCGGACTACCACCTCGGGAAGCAGTGTGATTCGTTTTCACTAACCCTTTACATGGAAAGCAATAAGAATAAAGTTAATGAATATATGTGATATAAATTATATAATTATGATATTAATGAAATATTTATCATTATGAAAATATATTATATCATTTTCTTTTTTACACTAAAAATATGATAACATAGTTCGTGTGTGTGTGGACTACCGCCTTCATGAAGCGATGTGACTCTATTTTCAACACCACACCACATAGATGATATATATAAGTATATTTAAATAAATAATATATTATATAATATGTTATAATCATTTTGGAAATATAAAATATTACTTACCTCCTTTTCATAATGATCATTGAAAAATGAAAATGTTACTCATGCGTATGTATGACCTACCGTCTACATGATCGTAACATACTTCATCTCTCAAAACCATCTGTCATGATTAGTATTGAAAGTATAATTGATATATAAATATTATATTTATGTAATGATTATTATTCTAGATATTATGAAACTATATAATATGTGCAAGAACCATATCTTTCATGGAAAAATATGTATGAGAAAACAAAGCAATAAACACCTGAAACAATGAAAATAACAAAGGATTATTAACAAACAGATGATGATATGTTATAAAAGGATCATATATGGTATTATAAATATTAATATTTCTCTAATATAATTTAATAATATTTTTCAAACCACTATACAGTTGGTTAAATCATGTTCAACCAAAAGCAAGAGTCGGGTAAATGTTTCTCGTCTTACTTTTACTTCTGTGAGACATACACCATATTCACCGCTTATTTTTTGTGTGTGGTGTATATAATTCCATTTTTTATATTATATCATGAATTAATTTATATTCATTGTCACACCCCGACCTTCATAATTACTTTATTTTATTATTTTCTTGGTTTTGAATAATTTTGTCGGGGTTCAGGTTGAGTTTCGATTTGAATTTTAGAGTTTTTATCCAAAGTTGTGTGTTTTGGGTTTGGCGACATCTGGAACACAGGAAGAGCAGAGTTTGGAAACCGTGCGGCTTCGCCCAGGCAACCGTGTAGTTTGCCCGTCTTCAAAAAAAAAGAATTTAAGTGAGTAATAAAATGAGAGTTAAAATAAAATAAGTAAAAGTAAAATGGAATTATAAGTATTATTTAATAATAATAATGATGATAATATTATGAATGGGAATATCATTATTATTATTAGTATGATTATAAAAAATAATATTATTAAAATTATCATCATCATTATTATTATGAAAATTATTGTTAACATTACTATTATTATTAAAAATGAAATGAATATTATTATTATTATTATTATTATTATCATTATGTTGTTGTTGTTGTTGTTGTTGTGAGTAGTAACTTTTTTTAGGGTTTTCTTTTCTTATCTTATCTTACTTCCCTTTATCCCCCTCCCATTACTTGTGTGGCACGACCCCCGCTCCCCTTACCTGTGCAGCGCACGACCCCCTGTTGGCCGGGTTTCCGGAATCCTCCATTCCTCCCTCTGGTGGCCTCCTTTACCTCACGCGACCCCCATCCGGTCGCCTCCTCTCCGACGCCGCACTTCTTTCCGGCGTGTGACCCAACCGTCCCTCCTCTCCAGTGCCGTCTTCATCTCCAGTGTGCGACCCAACCAGCACCGACCTCCTCTCCGACGCGCGACCTCATTGACACCTCCTCCGATAGGTATTCTCATCGGTTTTTTGTTCGCCTGAAACCCTAGGTGAGGTTTTGATTCAGTTCTTCTTGATTCTTCCGATATTAGGGTATCCAAGGGGCATCTCAGGACCCATTTGTCCATGTTTCGGCAACCGGCGACCGCCGCTGAAGGTGAGGTGGTTTAGGTCGATTTTCTTCCCCACCGTCGTTTTGGGGTAAGCTTCTAAACCCGTTGTTGGTTTCACACCCTCTATGTATAATGGATGGGATTTCTTCACTGTGGAATCATCCTGATCCATTATCAGGGTTTCTCGGTGGGAACTCTTTGAGTTCTATTTGTTCTAAGGCATGAGGTCATTCCTTGGGGTGGCTCGGGGTGAAGCATGTTGTTGATTTATTATTATATATGCTTGTGATTGGATGCTCGGCTGGCATCGGTTGGCTCACCCCCATTATAGACATGATAAATGGGAACCTGACATATTGAGAGAATTATCTTCGAACGATTGACGCACCGGTAGTTCACGTACTGACCAGTGACCCATAGTACATGGATATATTTTGGGTTTATTACTATGATGATGGATCTAAAGTATATAGATGTCTTGAAAAAAGCCTCGACGATATTAGATGTCTTGGCATAAGCCTCGTCGGTATTAGATGTCTTGGCACAAGCCTCAACGGTATGTTTTAGATATCCAATATCACGCATTTCATCATTATGAATTTAGTTATTTATATTCTATGTGATTATTCGATTAGTTAGAATATTCATAGTCAAGTTTCAAGCTTATGTGATTATTTATATGGAATTATTTGTTCATTTTTTATTCTTATCATATTATGATCAGGTTAATGATTAAATGACATGTGTTTCAGTTATTTACCTTTCCATATTGATTATACCTTATTTATTCACAATTTACACAGTACAGTTACTCTTACTGAGCATATGAGTTCACCCTTTTCTTATGTTTTATTTTCCTGAGGATATGAGAATGTATTTTGTGATTAATATGCAGGGATAAACCAAGGGGAATAATGGAATTTTCAAAGAAAATTCTTTGTGTATTTTATGTTTTAAAATGTAATGTGAATTTCAGGTATGTAACTAGTTTACCAAGACTGTTAAACTATTCTGTGATTAATATGCAGGGATAAACCAAGGGGAATAATGGCATTTTCAAAGAAAATTCTTTGTGTATTTTATGTTTTAAAATGTAATGTGAATTTCAGGTATGTAACTAGTTTACCAAGACTGCTAAACTATTCGGTCCTTCAAGATGTCATTCCTTGTATCTTATTCCAATGTAATAAAGCAGACATCGTCTCTGGGCTACTGGGGTCAGGGCACTACATCTCTTGTATAAAAGTTGTGACATGAACTTTCTTAGATACACTGAGGATGATTGATATGGATATTTCAATGACGGAAAGTCAACATCATGAGGAATTTGCTTCTTGGTAGAATATTGTGTGAGCTGACATAGTAAGAAACAAAAGTTTCGTTACTTGAGTACAATGTAAGTAGAATATATTGTCGTCCCCAATACTTATTCACAAATGATATAGATGAAAGTTCTAAGATTTGAGCGTAAATGTTAGAAAATCATTGAAGATTATTTTTGATAATCAAAGTTTCATTGATCTTTCCAAAAACCATCTTCAGCATTCAAGATCAAAGAACGTCTATATTACATGCACAAGGTGAGTATACAACAAGAAATGCAACATCAAGACAACATAAAATGGGTATGACGCAACAATAAGAAACATATTGGGAAACATGCACGAGGTAACTCATACAACAAATAAAGTTTGATAATGTCATTTTGATGTATCAAGCATCATGTAATATGACAATCAACCATGGCATATCAAAATCATTCATTCATGAGCTGCTCGCTGCTCTATTTAAGGGAAAACAGCTCATTCACTCGGTGCTGCACGAGCCTCACGTCAAACCCATGGGCCTCCAGCTCCACAAGCCCAGCAAAGATGTTGTCCATAGTGCTTTTCGGGTCATCGAACCGGAGATGGGAAGCTTTCTCAACCAGACTAAAGAATGCCACCATGTTCCTGATGGCCAGGCCTTCCCGGATTTCTTCCTGGCAATCAAGGAGTGGCCGAAAATGGGGATTCTGGGGCAGGGCCCGGAATGCTTCCATGGCTACGATGATTTTCCAGAGCGGGGATCTCTTCATGACACACGAAGATAAATCTAGCACATAGATTGATGACACTATCATGCAACTCGTTTGATTAGAGATATCGAGACAAAGGGATTATATTACACGGTAAGCATTCACATGAGATGACATGTCGTTGTGACATTAACTTCTTTGCTATGGGTGCCTTGGCGTGTTTCTAGACGCTAACCTTGAACTTTAGGATGCTCTGCCTAATGCCACTGAGAAAAAATCCTAGAGTCGCACACTAAGTATATCCAGTATCTCAGTTAAATAATATATTATTTATTATTTAACAAGTTGAATAAATATTATACCCGGTCGTGGTTTAATAATTATTCATGTATATCTGATCGCATTTATTCCGACACTAGTTATTCGAGAGAATACATTGTGGGAAAAATATTTAATAAATTTTTATTTGTTATTTAGTGAATATAATATTTATTTATTGAGGAATAATGGAGTGATATTTATTTAATAAATAAATAGTCATTATTCAAGGCCCAATAAATATTGAGGAATGACAGACTGAGTTTAAGGGTCCCGTGAGAAATAATAATATTGAATTTTATTTTATTAAATAATATTTAATTATAATTAGCAAGTTAAATAGTATGTGAAGAAATAATAATAATAATACTATTATTATTTGACATGGGGTTTCACTAGGATTAATAAAATAAATAAAGGCACTTATACAATTATGTTATTTTAACCCTAGCTATATAAATACCCAATTCTGTTTATTTTTTCATAACTCAAGCCAAGCCAAAGTAGTTGTGCACAACGGATTGGAGAATAACCTCTCAAGCCTAGAGAGTTCTTCCTTCTTTAAGAATGCTCTCAAGAACGAGAGCAATCCTCCTCCACTGGATCAAGGAGAACGCTTTGGAAGCGTTTCTGAATGCGATCGAAGGCGGACGGCGCCAGCGCAAGGATCTTCCGTACTAGAAACCAGAGACTCCTTCGACGACGTTCGGAGATTCGTGGAACACGTGTAGATCACCTCTAGAGGAAATCCACACTTGATTTCTACAACGCAACGATGGTGCACTGCAGATATGTGGCCGGAGGCATCAACGAAGAAAGAATATCCTTGAAGGTAATTCTTATTTAATTAAATTAATTATAAACATGTGTTGATCTCCTCTCTCTTGGTTTCGAGTTTCTATCCCTTGTTCTGTAATTCAATTTCGTGGATCACGACATTTATCGCCGCATAGATCTCAGATTGATCATTGATAATGGCAAGAAGCAAAGTTCGCACCGCCCCTCCCGCGCTTCCGCTGTGCCCGAAACCTAAAAGTGGTATCATAAGGGGCACATAGTTTATAATTATATAGATTCTTTGGTGATTTACGCATTCGTAATTTAGTTTTTAAATTCAAGTTTAATTGATCTTTTAATCTGAATTACGATATCTGTATCTTCCTCCATTGTTTCTCGTAGATCTAACAAAAACGATTAATTTTATGGTTAAAATAAAATCTAGAAACTCATCCTGAGGTGCCAAGATTTCTTGTAGTACAACACGAGACTACACACCATGTAATCAACATTAAACGCTGTGTAGTCGTGTTCAAGGCATCAAGATTGATTCATAAATCAATTTGAGATTTTACATTGATTAGGGCATGAATTACACCATTAGTGCGCCACGTGTCGACTAGGGTTAAATGGCGCACGATCAACCGGACTACACGTCGTATGACCCATTGGACACAGCGTGTAGTCCCTTTGGGTCATGACCGGGCCATGCATTCCATACACGGCCTACCCGACCGCTGACCGTGTAACACAGAGTCAACATGGCGTGTGGCCCATTGGACACGCCGTGTACTCCAAATTTTCCAAGGCACAAACTACACTCCGAGTCCCTAGGTGTGTGTCTCGGATAGACGGGGAAGGGTGTACACGCCGTGGAGATCGGATCTACATGTCGTGTACTTTTACCAGATTACACAGATTTAAAATTTATCTATTTTACTATGTAAACCTTGAGACATGTACTTGCGTATGGTCATAAAGATAAAACACGTCATGTGATAGGTTTTAATATACATAAATATTTAAATGTTTAATTAATATCTACGTAATGTTCATATCTGAATATCATGTATAATTCGTATTATAGGTTGTTACTCTATGTTCATTGAAACATAACACGTGACCGAAAAATCATGCAATTCGTGTAATCATTCGTGAAGTACACGTCATGAAAGTACGTGATAAGTCGTGTATGTCATATGTCACAAGAGTAAAATAGTATACAAGTATAATACATATTGGGTAGATTTGGACGAGTATTCACTGTGTTACCTCCAAGGTACAAGTTATGTACACAGTTGATTTTAAATGAATTTATTTAATTTTCTTAAAATTATAATGGATGAGAAACTCAAGGAAATTCATATAAGAATTAAGATAAAAGGATTGATGAATTAAAGATAATAATTGATTGATTCAAGCACGATTTATCCTCAATAAGAACGATTAAGAATTAAATGCTAGTTTTATTAAATGCTTAATTCGTTGCATACAGATGATCATGAACGAGATCAAACCTTTGTATGTGATTGATTTCATTTTAATTTATTATTAAATTAAATCGTTGGTCAGCATGCCTTCTCTCCTCATTAATATGTAGGGCATGCGTGCCTCCAGTTTCTTTTATGTAAACCCCCTTTTACCCCTCAACTGCGTGTGAGTAAAAGCATATGTAATGAATGGAGCTCCCAAGCTACTGGAGGCCGTTCAAGTTAGAAGTTAAAGCGAAACCAATCCAATCAAGATACAGAGGTGGACGGGTAAAAAGCTGTAAACACGAACCTCAGATTGGTTCAAGGTGTTTCTCCCCGAGGTCAACGATTAGTTTATCAACCGCTAGATAAACTGACCATTAAAACAAACTCCTGATCATACCCTTTATTTTCTTTATGTTGCATGGTTATTAATTATGGATGTTTTGTTGCGATCACATAATAAATTAACAAGCATGCAAGATGGAACTAAAATAAATTGACTTATGCGTAAATATTATCCAGAGACGTAGTTAATCACTTAACTAATCCCACTTAATATTGACAAGCATGTGATAAAGATAATAATTGGAAATTTATGCATAAAGGATAAAATTCCTCAATAAAATATTAAGTCGGTATAGTCTTTCATTACTTTAGTTAGAATCGAACCATACTTCAAAATGTTTGACCAACCAACGTTGGGGTAATGAGAAGGGCTATATGGATCTTTGCTACTAGAATGTCCAAGCAACAAGACTTTCCGAAGTCAATGGTGAGAGCTATTGGGTTTCGATAAAATAGTGGGAAACTAATAAATACAGCTTGTGGTGCTCACGTCTGTATCCAAATGCAGGAACCGAGTAGATTTCAGAAAATTGTAAGAGGAGAGGTGGATGTGCGAGCTACCAATGGTGTGAGGTTGGCTGCTCTTGCCATTGGTGATTACCACCTTTCATTGCCAACGAGAATGACTTTGGTTTTATGTGATTGCAATTATGTACCTACTGTTACCAAAAACATAATTCCAATATCAATTTTAGATACAGATGAGTTTATTTTCAAGTTCGGAAATAAAAGTTGTTTCTTTTATAAGGACAATATATGTTATGGTATGACACATTTATATAATAGTCTGTATGTATTAAATTACGAAAAACCAAGTGTTGGCGATTAATAACGAATCAAGTTCACATGAATCGTATAACACCCAACTTTGGCATCACCGTCTTGATCATGTAAATGAGAAACGTTTGAAAAAGCTCTGTCAAGATGGTTATTTAGACTCATCTAAGCTAAAACCACTTGATAGACTTGTTTACAAGGAAAAATGACCAAACCATCATTTGGTGGATAGGGTGAAAGGGCCAAAGAGCTTCTAGGATTGGTACACACTGATTTTTGTGAACCATTTCCAATAGAAGTGGTCTCGCCCAAATTTACCCAAGTTTTAAGGGTCAAGCGGTCGCTTGTAGTGTAGCTTGGGTTGTCGAATCCTCAGAGACCTAAGAAGAACCTTTAGACACTCAACAAAAAGAGATGGATTTTTGGCTATGAAGTGGCCAACTTGGGTTGATTTTATATTGTTTTTAAAGAGAACTAAAAGATCTATGTGAATTCAAATTAAGAGAAAATGAGTTGATCCTAGGTTATGGCTCGGGGTGGATTGAATGAATTCCTTTTTTTTTACAATTTTAATTTCATTAACTCGAGAAGGATTCATGCAATGAATTCAAACTAACCTCATAACTTACTGATTAAACACCTTCAAAACATATGATAATCACCTATACACTTGTAGGATCATTTTCATGAGCACTCCAAGGTAAAGGATGTAATTAGCACATGAAAGTGGGGTGAATAAATTCAATAAGGAAGAGGAAGAATAAAAATCATTGAATGAAAGAAACTCAATTAAAAGAAATTAATAACATTTAGGGCATGAGAAATAACATTCAATCCAGCCCCTTGCTACTCCCTTAGATCAACCCATAAAAGAGCTAGCCCTCCATTGATTACAAGTTCTCAACGGAAGCGGAAGGTAGACTTATGAGGGTGGAATTGAAGAAGTAAAAATAACAAAAATAACAATCACTCCACCGTTGTGTGAACAAAATCACAAGGTTTGGTGTGAAAAAATTCACACCTTGAGGCAAAGGTATCAAGGTGATAAGGATAAGAACAGAACAAGAGAAGTGGAAGAACTTTTATTGAAGACTAAGGTGATTCGAACAACTTACATGAGAAGGAAGAACATTACAAAGGCAAATTGGCATAATAACATTACAATGAAAAGAAAGCATCCAACCTCCCCAAATCCATCACCACTACTGCCTTAAATAGGAAAAAATTAAGCCTTGGCCGATCTCCCAACATCCCATGTGCTTTGAATTAATTATGTTGGGAAAAGGTGGGTGGAACATTAATGATGAGAGACTTTTCCACTTCTTGCCCCGAAGTTGCAGCCAGCTTGCATCCACCGGAAAGACGCGCCTAAAGGACCTTCTAGAAGGCCGAATTGGAGTGGGCCCTAGAATACTTAAATGAATACCCGGATGTCCCCTAACAGCCTGTAAAATTTCAGCCCAAAATAATGTGTGGTTCGGGAGATATGATTGAAATGGTGGGATGTTTTTCTGGGCCGCAGACTCTGGCCCAAAATTAAATCTTCAACTTGGGCCGCCTTGATCACCACCATTGAGGACGAATTAGCACTAGATCCAGAAGAATGATTTGTTCCCCTATATTTCTTCTATCCTTCCATAAATTTTGGGCTTCATTGGGCCTGTATTGTGGGCCCCATAGTCCGATCAGTGGGATGATATACAATCTGCCTTCTCCAGAATTGTTTCCTTTAATCGCCAAATATCTCCCTCATACTTTATTAATAATCTATTGATCCCTGAATAAAAAATGTTCATAATTAAGTGAATATCAAATTAAAACATGGATAGTTACATTCTTTAAAATCAGATGAAACATTGGTCCTAAATTGGTGCACATTAGGCATGAAGTGCACAAATGATGAGAATGAGTGTTCAAAATGTAAAATGCACTAAAATGGTATTTATGAATAGCAAGGCACATGAAAACTACATATATTAGCAATGAATATTATCCTCTTACAGTGGCTAATCACACCCCCCAACTTGAGTTTTGCTAGTCCCGAGCAAAATATATCTCACAAAAATGAAATTCGAATGCCATTTTCCAAAAACATTTTAATACACATTTCTCACCCAAAGATCACATACCAAACAATTATGAAACCCATCAAAATCATTTAAAACAAGCTATGTCCATAAGAATATCCCAAGCCCAAGCCCATTCCTTTGTTCAAATTCATTGCCATATTTCATCCAAATTCAATTAAGCATGATGAAGTGTTGTGTGTCACAATAGACATGGGGGTTTATTTTCATTCGAGGGATAAAAGATGGAAGCGCTAGGAGCAATCAAATTTTAATAATAAGATGGGTACTCATTTTTTATTTTATATATATATTTTTTTGGGTTTTTTTTTGTTGCAATTTTGCCATGGTAATTGAAATTGAACTCAATCGAGTCAACCCATGTAGCAAGACTTTGCCGATGACTCCCAGACTCAAAGACCTTAGGGCACCAAGTGAAGCTCACATACTCGGGCATCATCTCGAGCTAACTCAATCAAAAACAAATTCAAATTACCACAAATAGAGATAAAATGCCCAACTCTGGGCCAGACAACTATGGAGTCGTGATCCCCAAGTGCCGAAAGCCACACATTAGGTCAATTCATTGCTCTACGCGCAATTTTTTTTTTTTTTGAATACTCATGTTAAAATTAAAATGATCGCCAATCCTATGCTATTTATTATGGGTCCCCAAGAACTCAAACTCAAACCCCACAATCTAGAGGATGTGCATTGTGTGTTTTTTTTTAAATGGATGAAAATATAACAGTGAAAAATCACATCGGACAACCGCACTTTCCAATACAAATGCACATGAACATAAACTTGCTTTAAAATCAGAATCAAGGCATGCAAAATTATTTGATATCCAATTTCAGAGTTTGGAATGTATGTTATCATGTTCAAGGTTAATGGCATTTTTCATTCCACACATTTTCCTTCATCTCCCCCCCCCAACTTGGAATACACTGTCCCCAGTGTTGAAAGAATTGAAACATAGAAGTGGCAGGATAGAAGTGCAATGAAGACATTGAAAATGAAAATTATGGAATGAAGTCACCATGTAGTTGATGTTGAAAATGCATTCCCATGTCTCCCTTCAGTTCTGGTTTATCTCCCAATGGCTTGGACGATGTGACCAGCTTTTCCCAATGACCTATGACATGACTTAAAAAAATATAAAAACATAAATTGATGATACATTGTCTTCTCTTAAATTTCTGGGTAAGGTATTACTCAGGGATTACACCGCGTGACACGGATGAATACGGTGCTCCCCTTTCATACCCATCCTTACTCATAAAAGAAGAACAGGTCAACAATCTATTTTTTTTAAATACCTACAAAAAAGATAAAAATAAAATAAAATAAAATAAACTGATGATACATTGTCTTCTTTATATTTTCTGGGTAAGGTATTACTCAGGGATCACACCGCGTGACACGGATGAATACGGTGCTCCCCTTTCATACCCATCCTTACTCATAAAAGAAGATCAGGTCAACAGTCTATATTTTTTTTTAAATAACAAAATGCAGAAGAAGGAAAAAAAACGAGTCACAAAGATTAGAAAGATGAAGACCACGGGTTGCCTCCCGTGCAGCGCTTTTGTTTAACGTCGTTAGCCCGACATGGATCCTAAATCTATCAATTTTTTCCTGGTTCATAGGTTGGCTCTGTTAACTCTACCTCTATTTTCTGTTTATTGAATGATTCAATGAATGGTTTTAACCTATGACCATTGACCTTAAAAAATGTTACCACTTGTGGGATCCTGAATCTCTACAGCCCCATGAGGGTACACATGATGCACTATGAATGGACCTGACCATCTAGACCTTAACTTTCCCGGGTGTAAATGAAGTCTTGAACTATACAAGAGCACAGGTTTTCCCAGTTCAAATTGTTTGACTTTGATATTCCTAGATTGGTAGGCTTGAACTCTAGCTTTATTTATCCTTGAATTTTCATACGCCTCCATCCTAAGTTCCTCAAGTTCATTAAGATCCAACTTCCTCTTTTCTTCGGCTAAAGAAATGTCGAAATTCATTTTCTTGATTGCCCAAAATGCCTTATGCTCAATTTCAACAGGTAAATGGCATGCTTTTCCATAAACCAACCTATATGGGGACATTCCTAGGATGGTTTTGAATGCTGTACGATATGCCCAAAGAGCATCCAAGAGTTTCTCAAACCAATCTTTCCTAGAGGGGTTGACAGTTTTTTCAAGAATTTGCTTAATCTCCCTATTTGCTAACTCAGCTTGACCATTGGTTTGAGGATGGTAGGCAGTGGAAACTTTATGAGAAATTCCATACTTAGACACGAGTGAAGAGAATGGGCGATTACAGAAATGGGTTCCACGATCACTGATTATAGCCCTCAGAATTCCAAATCTAGAAAAGATATGCTCTTTTAGGAATCGGATCACAACTTGATGATCATTAGTCTTGGTGGGAATGGCCTCAACCCATTTTGAGACGTAATCAACAGCTAAGAGGATGTAGAGGTATCCCTTAGAGTTTGGAAAGGGTCCCATGAAATCAATTCCCCAACAATCAAAGATTTCAACGACTAGAATGGGAGTGAGGGGCATTTGATTTCTTTTGGAAATGGATCCTAATTGCTGACATTGAGGACAACTTTTGCAGTATTGGAAGGAATCCTTAGTGAGGTTCGGCCAGTATAAACCACTTTGGAGGACCTTTGCAGTGGTTTTCTTTGTAGAAAAGTGGCCTCCACATGCCTCTCCATGACAAAATTTTAGAATGGACTCTTGCTCAGACTCGGGAACACATCTCCTAATGATTTGATCAGGACAGAACTTGAAGAGGTAGGGATCATCAAACACATAGTGTTTGACATCAGAAAGGAATTTCCTCTTAGCATGGGTCCCTAAGAATTTTGGAATGTCACCCGTCACCAAATGGTTTGCTATGTCAGCATACCAAGGGCAATCACTCACTGAATAGAGGTGCTCATCGGGAAATGAATCATACACAGAGAGGTGGTGTGAGTTGTCTTTGAATTCCATCCTAGAGAGGTGATCAGCTACAACATTTTCAACACCCTTTTTATCCTTAATGGTTAAATCGAACTCTTGAATAAGAAGGACCCACCTAATCAATCTAGCCTTGGCATCTTGTTTTTGGAAAAGGTATTTTAGGGATGAATGGTCAGTGAAGACAATTATGGGTGATCCTAAGAGAAAAGACCTGAATTTCTCCAAAGCAAAGACAACAGCAAGTAGCTCTTTCTCAGTAGTGGTGTAGTTTATTTGTGCATCATTTAAAGATTTGCTTGCATAAGCAATGACACAAGGAGTTTTCTCACACCGTTGTCCTAAGACTGCTCCTACAGCGAAGTCACTTGCATCACACATGAGCTCGAAAGGAAGTTTCCAATTTGGAGATTGCATGATAGGTGGAGATATAAGAGTTGACTTGAGTGTAGAGAATGATTCCTCACAGCTTTTTGTCCATAAAAACGGAGCATCTTTTACCAATAGAGCACAAAGTGGTCGAGAAATAGAGCTGAAATTCCTAATGAACCTTCTATAAAAACCAGCATGTCCTAAGAAGGACCTCACTTCCTTAACAGTTTTAGGAGAGGGAAGGTGACGAATGATGTCAACCTTAGCTTTATCAACTTCAATCCCTCTACTAGATACTAGATGACCTAGAACATGTCCTTCCCTTACCATGAAATGGCATTTTTCCCAATTTAGTATGAGATTCTTATCCTCACACCTTGACAAAACCTTTTCAACATTTAGAAGGCATCCCTCAAAAGTATCCCCAAAGATGGAGAAATCATCCATGAAGACCTCTAAACAATCCCCCACTATGTCCGAGAAGATTCCCATCATGCACCGCTGGAAGGTACCAGGGGCATTACATAACCCAAAGGGCATGCGCTTGAAGGCAAAAGTGCCGAATGGACAAGTGAAGGTCGTTTTTCCTTGATCCTCTAAAGAGACTTCGATTTGATTATACCCTGAGAATCCATCTAGGAAGCAGTAGAATTGATGACCCGCCACTCGCTCTAGGACTTGATCAATAAAGGGCAAGGGGAAATGGTCTTTCTTGGTACAAGAGTTGAGCTTCCTATAGTCAATACAGACTCTCCATCCACTACTAACCCTTGTTGGAAGCATCTCTCCATCATTATTGGTTATTACTGTGATTCCAGCCTTCTTTGGAACCACATGGATTGGGCTAACCCACTCACTCTCAGCTATAGGATAGATGATACCAGCTTTTAACAATTTCAAAAGTTCTTTTCTCACTACTTCCATGAGATTAGGATTGAGTCGTCGCTGAGGTTGACGACATGGCTTTGAATCGGATTCTAGAACAATTCTATGAGTCCCGATAAGTGGGCTAATCCCAGGAATATCTGATAGGGTCCATCCAATGGCTTTCTTGTGTCTCCTAAGGACATCTAGAAGCATCCTCTCATGATTGGCTTCAAGAGAGGAAGAAATGACAACAGGAAAGGATTGATTGTCCCCTAAGAACGCATACTTGAGTGATGAAGGTAAAACCTTAAATTCAAGATCAGAGTGGTTATCACTTTCCAAGAAAGGATGAGACTTTGCATTGAACTCAGTTTCTTTGGTCACATTTCTTGACAAAATTGGTTCCTTGTGAAGAGAATTTTCATCCACTAAATTAGCTAGAGTAGTTTCATGAAGGGATATGGACTCGATGTTATTGATTTCACTCGTGGTATCATTGATTGGTGATTCTAGAAAATCACCAATAGAGCAATCTGAAAGAGATTCAAGCCAAGGAGACAAATTTCCCTCATGTGAACAAAGAAAATCAATCTCTTCTTGACTTAAACATCCTTCGGTAATTCCTTGATGTTCCTTGAGTTCACTATCAACACTACCCATCCAATTAACCTCATGGATCTCTTCATCATCCCCAATTTGAGAGTTTGCATTGTAGATGTTCAAGTCTAGACTCATGTTTCCAAAGGTGATGGTCATGTTCCCATTTCGGACTCGGATAACAGAGTTGATTGTTGCAAGGAAGGGACGACCAAGGATGATTGGGGTTTGCTCCCTAGGACCTAAGCTTGGGTGATTGTCAAGAACAATGAAGTCAGCTGGGTAAATGAAATTTTCAACTTTCACCAAAACATCCTTTAAGATCCCCTTTGGAACTCGAATACTACGATCAGCAAGTTGAAGAGTGACAGATGTGGGTTGGAGTTCTTCAAGCCCTAACTGAAAATACATAGCATAAGGAATGAGGTTCACACTGGCTCCTAGATCACACAAGGCTTTTACAACTTTGTTCTCACCTAGTTCAACATTTATGTAAGGGCATCCCGGGTCTTTCATCTTTGGGGGAAGGGTTCCTTGGATGGTTGTGCTAACATTTGCTGCCAGAAGGACTTGGTTCCTATGTGAGAATTTCCGTTTAAATGTGCAGAGGTCCTTAAGTTATTTTGAGTATGCAGGAATGGTTTGAATGGCATCGAGGAGTGGAATGTTCAACTTGACTTGTGAGAATATTTCCCTCAATGTTTCACTCAATTCAGGCTTGGTTTTCCCCCTCATGCGTTGAGGAAATGGGGCAGGTTGTGGGGTTGTTTTTTGAAGAGTTGTTTCCTTCACATTTTTATTAGTATCATCAGTTTGTTCATGTGTTTCATTTGAATTTTCATTAGAGTTTGAATCTTCAGGCGGGTTTTGGACTATTTGTTCAGGTTTCCCAATTGATTTTCCACTTCTCAAAACTGTCACAGCCTTTAGTTGTTCATGAGTTGTTTGAGTGCAACTTGTCTCCCCCCTTGATGTTTGTTGTGGAATGGCCTGTGTGGGCATGGGTGCCTTTCCAGTTTTTATGGTTTGAAGTTCTTGTTTAAGGGACGAGACTTCTGAGTTCATCCTTTCCATTTGTTTGCACAGTTGTTCAAGGATTGGGAGAGGGACAGATTGGGAAGGGGTTTGTGTTGGTTGGGTTATCCCAGGGGGATACTTTGGTTGTTGGATGGGTTGTTGGTATTGGACTGGAGGATGTTGGTATTGGATTGGTTGTGGTTGGAATTGGTTATGGTTCTGAAAATTTTGTGTAGGGTAGGGGTTTGGTCCTTGTGGTTGGCTAGGTTGTTGGTTATCTTTCCATCGGAAGCCTGGGTGGTCATTATACCTTGGGTTGAATGTGTTTGGGTATTGAGGCTTTTGAAAGTTTAGGGTGTTGACTTCAGCAGGTGGTCCTCCTAAAATAACATCCTTGATGGATGGAATGGTTGGACAGTTGTCTGTTTTGTGGTCATGTTTGTCACAGATTGTACAAACAAGGTCTACAGTTTGGATTTCATTGATTTTCCTATGGTTTATCTCTTCAACCTTCCTAGAGAGTGCTGCAAGTTTCGCCCTAAGGCTTTCCTCTTCCCTAAGTGTATGCATTACAGTAGTTCTTTGAGGCTTTTCAGAATAAGGTGATGTTCCCCATGTTTGGTTTTGTTCAGCAAGGATTTCTAGATACTCGTAAGCATCATTTGGGGATTTGTTTTTAAAGGTCTCATTACACATCATGTCAATGAATTGTTTGTTCCCCGGGCCCAAACCTTCATAGAAAATTCTTACTTGTTCAGGAATAGAAAAACCATGGTGTGGAACCATGTTTAGGGTGTCTTTGAACCTCTCCCATGTTTCATAAAATGACTCTTCCTCTTTTTCAAAAAAATTTTGGATGCTCTTTTTTAGTGCAATGGTTTTGTGATGGGGGAAGTATTTTTTGTAAAATTCTCTTTGCAGTTGGTTCCAAGTGTGGATTGATGAAGGTCTCAGGTTGTTTAGCCAATTTTTAGCTCGATCCTTTAATGAAAAAGGAAAGAGCCTCATCTTAGCAGATTCTAGTTGATGTGGGGGACACATGGTTTCAACAATGTCGTTGAACTCTTTGACATGAAGGTATGGCATTTCTGACTCCATCCCATGAAAGGTTGGAAGGTGGTTTAGGACATGGGGTTTGAATATGTAGTTGGTGTCTCCTATGAAATTGTGTCTAATGCATGAGGGGGCATTGGTCCAAGCTGGAGTGAGGTAGTTGTTCATGGTTTGATCAACTACATTCCCTAAGTTTGGAGCTTCTTGGTTTTGGTTTCCCATTTGATTCCCCCCAGGGTTTACAATTTGATTTTGTGGATGACCCTCCATTGGACTTGTTTCAAGTTCTGACTTTGGGGTTTCAAGAGTATTTGAATCTGATTTAAACAATCCCCTAGGTGCACTTGACTCCCCTATCCTAGGACTATCCACCCTAACTAGTCTGTTTGAGAAATCGCGGGTGTAGGCGGACATGCGCCAAAAAAAAAGCGAGAAAGGGACAAGATAAGAGATCTTGGGTGAGAGTAGAAGAATGGGGGTAAGGAAAGAAGGTTTTTTTCTAAGGAACTTACTTGGTCCCCGGAAACGGCGCCAAAATTTGGTCTCGCCCAAATTTACCCAAGTTTTAAGGGTCAAGCGGTCGCTTGTAGTGTAGCTTGGGTTGTCGAATCCTCAGAGACCTAAGAAGAACCTTTAGACACTCAACAAAAAGAGATGGATTTTTGGATATGAAGTGACCAACTTGGGTTGATTTTATATTGTTTTTAAAGAGAACTAAAAGATCTATGTGAATTCAAATTAAGAGAAAATGAGTTGATCCTAGGTTATGGCTCGGGGTGGATTGAATGAATTCCTTTTTTTTTACAATTTTAATTTCATTAACTCGAGAAGGATTCATGCAATTAATTCAAACTAACCTCATCACTTACTGATTAAACACCTTCAAAACATATGATAATCACCTATACACTTGTAGGATCATTTTCATGAGCACTCCAAGGTAAAGGATGTAATTAGCACATGAAAGTGGGGTGAATAAATTCAATAAGGAAGAGGAAGAATAAAAATCATTGAATGAAAGAAACTCAATTAAAAGAAATTAATAACATTTAGGGCATGAGAAATAACATTCAATCCAGCCCCTTTCTACTCCCTTGGATCAACCCATAAAAGAGCTAGCCCTCCATTGATTACAAGTTCTCAACGGAAGCGGAAGGTAGACTTATGAGGGTGGAATTGAAGAAGTAAAAATAACAAAAATAACAATCACTCCACCGTTGTGTGAACAAAATCACAAGGTTTGGTGTGAAAAAATTCACACATTGAGGCAAAGGTATCAAGGTGATAAGGATAAGAACATAACAAGAGAAGAGGAAGAACTTTTATTGAAGACTAAGGTGATTCGAACAACTTACATGAGAAGGAAGAACATTACAAAGGCAAATTGGCATAATAACATTACAATGAAAAGAAAGCATCAAACCTCCCCAAATCCATCACCACTACTGCCTTAAATAGGAAAAAATTAAGCCTTGGCCGAGATCCCAACATCCCATGTGCTTTGAATTAATTATGTTGGGAAAAGGTGGGTGGAACATTAATGATGAGAGACTTTTCCACTTCTTACCCCGAAGTTGCAGCCAGCTTGCATCCACCGGAAAGACGCGCCTAAAGGACCTTCTAGAAGGCCGAATTGGAGTGGGCCCTAGAAGACTTAAATGAATCCCCGGATGTCCCCTAACAGCCTGTAAAATTTCAGCCCAAAATAATGTGTGGTTCGGGAGATATGATTGAAATGATGGGATGTTTTTCTGGGCCGCAGACTCTGGCCCAAAATTAAATCTTCAACTTGGGCCGCCTTGATCACCACCATTGAGGACGAATTAGCACTAGCTCCAGAAGAATGATTTGTTCCGCTATATTTCTTCTATCCTTCCATAAATTTTGGGCTTCATTGGGCCTGTATTGTGGGCCCCATAGTCCGATCAGTGAGATGATATACAATCTGCCTTCTCCAGAATTGTTTCCTTTAATCACCAAATATCTCCCTCATACTTTATTAATAATCCATTGATCCCTGAATAAAAAATGTTCATAATTAAGTGAATATCAAATTAAAACATGGATAGTTACATTCTTTAAAATCAGATGAAACATTGGGCCTAAATTGGTGCACATTAGGCATGAAGTGCACAAATGATGAGAATGAGTGTTCAAAATGTAAAATGCACTAAAATGGTATTTATGAATAGCAAGGCACATGAAAACTACATATATTAGCAATTAATATTATCCTCTTACAGTGGCTAATCAAGAATCAAGAGGTGGATATTCTTACTTCATAACTTTTACTGATGATTTGAGTAGATATAGCTATATCTACTTAATGAGGTATAAATCTGAGTCCTTTGAGAAATTCAAGGAATTCAAGAATGAAGTAGATAATCAACTTGGTAAGAAGATAAAGAAGCTTCGATTGGATCGAGGTGAAGAATATCTTAACCAAGAGTTCATCGACTTTCTACGGGAGTTTGGGATTCTATATCAACTCACTCCACCTTATACACCACAGTGGAATGGTGTTAGTGAAAGAAATAACCGTATCTTGTCAGACATGGTAAGGTTAATGATGAGTCATGCAGATCTTCCATTATCCTTTTAAGGATATGCATTACAAACTGCGGCATACACATTAAACCGAGTACCAACTAAAGCGGAAAACAGAATTCCCTTCAAGCTATGGAGTGGAAAGAAACTCGTTTTGTCGCATACATGTGTATGGGGTTGCGAAGCGTTTGTTAAAGCTTTCTCAGGAAACAAACTAGCAACCCGGGGCATGAGGTGTATCTTTATAGGATATCTCAAGGAAACAAAGGGATACTACCTATACAACCCCTCAGATGAGAAAGTGACTGTCACCAGACAAGTTGTCTTTCTTGAGAGGGAGCAAATCCTCAAAAAGGATAGTGGGAGAAAAATTGACTTCGACGAAATTGATGCTCAAGATACACAGGAGTTAATACAGGAACAAGTGTCACAGGTCCCAGTGGAAGTAGTTCTTGAAACACAAATACTGTGTAGAAGTGTAAGAGAGGTAAGGAAACTGGAGAGAGATGGTTTTCTAGTCACCGAGGATGGTGACTTATTATTGTGGGACAATGATGAACATCTCTCCTACAAGGAGATATTATAAAGCGCAAAAGTTACAAGATGGCTACAAGCTATGAATTCAGAAATGGATTCCATGCACTATAACCAAGTTTGGGTTCTGTTCCATGCGCCAGTTGATGTAAAGCCTGTTGGATGTAAATGCGTATTCAAGAGAAAATTGGGCATGGAAGGTAAAGTGCCTATAAAACAATGTTAGTGGCTAAAGGTTTTAAACAACTTCAAGGTATTGACTATGATGAAACCTTTTCACCGGTTGCCATGTTTAAATCCATAAGAATCATACTTTCCATAGCAGCTTACCATGACAATGAGATTTGGTGGATGAATGTCAAAACTGTATTCCTTAATGGGAACCTTCAGGAAGATGTCTATAGGACACAACCAGAAGGGTTTGTGACACCAGGTGATTCCAAAAGGATTTGCAAGTTGCAGAGATCCATTTATAGATTGGATCAAGCATCAAGGTCATGGAATATTCGATTCGATGAACCCATAAGAGAATTTGGTTTCATTAAGAACGAATGTGAGCCATGTGTTTACAAAAGGTTTAACAGGAATGCAGTCGTTATCCTAGTAGTGTATGTTGATAGCAAATTACTTATTAACGACATACCAGTCTTACAGTAAGTTAAGGACTGGTTGAACAAGTGTTTCTCCATGAAGGACTTAGGAGAAGCAGCCTACATTCTAGGGATCAAGATCATTCGTGATAGATCCAGGAGGTTGTTTGGACTAATCCAAAGTACATATATTGGTCAGATACTAAATGGATTTAGTATGGAACAATCCAAGAGCGGATTGGTTCTAGTGTCACATGGTTTATATCTTTCTAAGAAAATCTGTCCCCAAACACAAGAGGAGAAAAATATAAAGAGTAATATTTCATACGCTTCTGTGATAGAATCAACCATATATGTCATGTTATGTACTAGAATTGATGTTGTCTATTCATAGAGCATGGTCGGCAGATATCAAGCAGATCCAGGAAAACAACATTGGACTGTTGTGTATGGAAGAAGGCAAGGTGAAGATCGATCGCTTCGATGTAACTGATTTCAGTTACTAGAGGATGCAGATCCATAGTTATTAATGGCACACGCCGTGGTGCGCCATTGCGCCATGGCTAGCGCCAGGGAGTGGTGAGTCGCGCCATGGTTTCGCCATGGCTCATCTAAGATGGCTCACTGTAGCGTGCTTCATATTACGCAATAGCGCGCGCCATGTTGCGCCAATGGTGCGCGCCATTGCGCCTTTCTATTTTTTTGTATTTTTTTAACCTGCCAACTCTTATGCCCTGATTGAAAATACCTCTTTTGAGGTCAAACAACGACCTCCCCTTTCGGCTCTACGCAACACTATTCTCGTGAGCGCAGTGACCCAGTCGGTGTTAGACCACATTGACTGCCACGACCAAACCGAGATCCCTCGACCACCGTGACCCAGTCGACCACGACCCAACCGAGCTCCCTCAACCACCACGACTTAGATACACGATGTTGTTTAGGGCGGGCACACCTTATATGTGAATCAGTAACTTTTTTTGTTTTTAATTCAATTTTATTTATGTTGCTCAACCCTTATTTTTTTCGAATTACTCCTGATGTTATTTTTAATGCCATGTTTTCCTTCTGTTTTTTTTATGGTTGGTTTTTTTTTGTTTATTTTTTTTTAAGATATATGGTTTTTAATATTTAATTGTTTGTTTTATATATTTCAGGAATTGTGATTTATTTCAAAATGTCTAAGGCAAGTAAAGGAAATACCCGTTTTGGTTTTTTGAGATATATGGTTTTTAATATGTTTTAGGAATTGATATATATGATTTTTTGAGATATATGGTTTTTAATATTTAATTGTTGGTGTCATTGTTGACTTCATTTGTTTTTTGATGTATGGAATATGAATTATTGACATAAATCTTTGTTTATATATATATATGTTGTATAATTTATTATTTGTTATTATTGATATATTTATACATCTCTTATGTGTGCCGTAAGTTAATATTGTCACGCGCTATGCACCGTGTCGTGCACTTTTGCGCTGGGGTCTCTTGTCACCTTTGTGCGCCATGCGCCGTAAATAACTATGTGCAGATCAAGGATTATTTTTATCTAAAAAAGATGCATCTACCACTTACGGGTGTAAAACCAATAGATATTGACCAGACAGAGTTGGAGCTACTGGATCGACAGGTTCTTGGTGTGGTGCGGTTTACGTTGGTAAAAAACGAAGCGTTCAATGTCAGAGAGGAGAAGAAAACAGCTAGGTTGATGGAAGCTCTCGCAAATATGTACGATAAACCTTCTGTGTCGAACAAAATGTACCTGATGCGATGACTGCTCAATCTGGAAATGATTGAAGGGAGGATTGCTGCAAATCACGTCAACGAATTCAACACCATCAAAAGTCAATTTACATCGGTGGAAATTGCGCTTGATAGCGATGTGTGTGCACTTAACATCTTCATTACCTATCAGTTGGGAAGTAATTGTAACAGCCGTGAGCAGTTCTTTGGGGAATACAAAGCTGGTTCTGAAGGATGTTTGATACTTGATCCTCGATGAAGATATTTTAAGCGAATTGGGAAAATTCTCTAGTTATGCTCTAAACGTGGAAGGAAGAGGAAGATATGAAGATAATCGGAGACAATGGTCAAAATCAAGAGGAAAGAGTCGAGACAAGGCAAAGGGGTTTGATCTGACCTACTGGATTTGTGGGTAGAAGTGACACGTCAAGGAGTGCAGAGAAAAATGGAAGGCACCTGAAACCAAGACAGCAAGCACGACAGGTCAAGAAACTAATGATGTGTTGTTGCTGAGCCTGGATAACCCTATGGAGTCTCGGATTTTAGACTCGAGGGGCATCCTTCCATTCCACATGGGAGAAGGGTTTCCAAAACAATTGTGTTTCCAAAAATTTTGACAAGGTATATCTTGTTGATGATGAGTCCTTACAGATTATGGGGAAGGGAGATACACAAATTAAAACCAACAATGAGAGTTTGCTAGTTCTCAAGAATGTAAGGTCCCTAGACTGAGAAGAAATTTTATTTTTATCAAGCAACTTGATGATGTAGGTTTTAGAACCACATTCACTGGTGGTGAATGGAAGATTACCAAGGGAACTATGGTCATAGCTCTTGGAGAAAAGAATGGTACCCTGTACAACATGACAGAGACTTGCATGGACATGATAGCGTCAATAAATTCTATCAGGGATTCATAACTGTGGCACTACAAGCTAGGTTCAATGAGGGAGAAGGGGATGAAGATGCTGGAAACAAAAGGAATGCTAGCAAACCTGAAGTTAGTGGAAGTTGGCATATGTGAAGATTGTATCCTTGGAAAGAAGAAGGTATCCTTTGCAAAAGAAGGCAGATCACTGAAGGCCGAGAAGCTGGACCTGTTGCATATTGATTTTTGGGGGCCTACATCGGTATATTCCTTTGGAGAGTCACTATATTATAAGACATTTATCGACGATGAAAATAGGAAGGTATAGGTTTACTTTCTAAAAAGAAAATCTGATGTATTTAAGGTGTTTCAGAAATGGAAGACCATGGTGAAAAATGAATCAGGAACAAAGCTGAAATGCTTGAGGTCTAACGGCGGTCGAGAGTATGGCACTATTGAGTTTAGGGAATGTTGTACAAATAATAGAATTCGGTGGTAGAAGACTCTTTCAGGGACACCACTGCAGAATGGTGTATCTGAAAGGATTAATAGAACACTAAATGAATGTGGCAGGACATTGAGCCGATAATCGGGGTTACCTAAGACTTTCTGGGCTGAAATAGTGAATATGGCAGCATATCTCATCAGACCAATGGGAGAATGTCTACCCGAGGAGATCTGGTCTGGAAAGGAGGTAAGACTCACAATTACGAGTCTTTGGTTGTTTCCCATATGTACATATAGATGTTGATGCAAGGAACAAGTTTGATGCTAAGTCCAAATCATGTTTCTTTATTGGCTATAGTGTTACAAGAGTTTGGCTATCGCTTTTGGGAAGATAAGAACAAGATGATCATCTGAAGGCAGAACCTGATATTTAATAAAGGTGTCACGTACAAGGACCATTATAAAGATGAAGCTGATAGTGGGAATAGAGAATCAGAATGCCATGAGAAAGTGGAGCTTGAAGGTGTGTGAGCATGTGACACCAAAACCAACGGAGCCTACTCCTCTAGTGGAATTGAGAAGATCAACAAAGGCCAGAAGACCTATTCAGATGTATTCATGATCCTTATACTATTTGTTATTGTAGAATGATAAAAGGAGGAGAGACCTGAATCCCCAAGGTACTCTCTAAAGGAGGCCTTGAGGTTCTTTTATAATGAATACTAAAGACCACACTGAACCACAAGTCTGATGTGGGGTGCATACTCCAACACTCCCCCTTAAGCTAGGTGTACCTAGCTTGGACACATAAAGAAAAGAGACCAAAGCAACAACAATACAAAGAAAACAAGAAACACTGCAAACACTCTCCCTCAAGTTGGACATACCCAACTTGATTACAAAACAAGACGAATTAAAAATAAACACTCGACGATCGTAGCTCCCCCTTTGGATGATGGATGGATGAAGATGTTCTCGACGTAGCATAGGAAGCAAACATGCCAGGTCAGTTGATAGAGCGTCAGGAAATCCGCACTAGCAGAGCAAGTTGATGATATGCCGGGAAAGCCACACTAGCACCGGAAAAGCCACACTTGCGGGACCAATGATGGGAGGTGGGGATTCCGAAGAATCATTGTGGGGGCGGCGCCAAAGGGTCCAGATCCAAGGCGGTCGAGGTGTTGCACCATGGTGGAGGAAGCGTGAGGGTGTGCCAGCGGACAGGGGAGACAATGCTCTAGATCTGGAAGGAGCGTGCAGAAATGGTTCCGCCCGAAAAGGGCGGCGGCTGCCAGGAGAGCAGTGCAGGAGGAGGGAGCAGAAGTTGGGGAGGCACACAAGGAGGTGGAATCACGACGGGATCTAGCGGTGCTGCAGGAGTCGAGGTGCACAGGGAAGCAGTGCAGCGGATGTGTGCATGGTCTGGATCCGGTCGGATTCGAATGAAGCTGGGATGGTTGCCACGCAGGGCTCACCTGAGCAGGAGCCCAAGAAGATGGACTAGCATGCCGTCGCGTGCAACAGGAGAGAGGAGCAGCCCGAAATAGAAGCCGTTAGAGGGTCGCCGCGTGCTTGGGGGTCAGGGAGCCGCGTCGGGATCTGGTGTCAGGATGGGGAGGCACATGCTAGAAAGTTGTCGCCCGATAGAGGGCTGGTTGTCAGAGGAGCACCACGTCGAACGGGAGGAAGGGGTTGTCGGGATCAGGCGGAAGGAAGGAGCCGCCGGGATCTGGCATCTGGTCGTCAGCTATCGCGCGCAGCAGAAGAACCGACGCGCAAGAGTGGTGCTGGAGAGGTGTAGGGATTAGGCGGAGCCATCACACATGAGGCCGACGCACAGCAGAGCACGCCAGGGATTTGGATCTTTCGGGATCAGGATGCGCGACGAGAGGCGCGACCTAGGGCGGGGTCGTCGCGCATGATGCCGACGAGCAACGGAGGACGCCGGGGAGAGGTGGAATGTTTTGAAGAGGTAATGTAGCCGAAGGATCCAAGCAAGTGAGAGTAGGCTATGAAGGAGGAGATTTCTTCATTACATGACAACAATACTTGGGAGTTGACACCACTACCACAAGGAAAGAAAACATTGCAAAACAAATGGGTATGTCGGGCCAAGGAAGAACATGATGGAAAGAGGAGGTACAAACCAAGACTGATGGTGAAAAGTTTTCAACAGAAGGAAGGTGTGAACTTCACTGAAAATTTCTCACCTGTAGTGAAACCACCATCCGAATGGTTCTCAGTATTGCGGCATCACAAGACTTGCATCTTGAGCAACATGATGTGAAGGGAACTTTCCTTCATGGAGATGTCAGGGAGGATATTTATATGTAGCACCCAGAGGGATACGTTGAGTCATGAAACGAAGATCTAGAGGGAAAACTCCATAAGGGCTTATATGGATTAAAGCAGACACAAGTAGTGGAACAAAAAGTTTGATGCATTCATGACTAAAAATGCATACAAACGATGTGGCATGAATCAATGTTGCTACTTCAAGTCTTTTGGTGATAAATATATTATACTGCTTCTATATGTGGATGACAGACTCATTGGAGGATCATGTATGCAAAGGATTTATGAGCTGAAAGGATAGTTGGCTGAGGAGTTCAAAATGAAAGATCTTGGAGAAGCTGACAAGATTTTGGGGGTGAATACCAAGAGACAGTTGGCTGGAACCTTCATGTTATCACAAGTTGACTATGTTGAAAGGTTTTTAGAAGATTTGGTATGCGGAAGCTAGTCACTATTCCTCTGGCAATCCATTTCAAATTGTCAAAGGAGGAATCACCGAAGACAACAAAACAAGGTTGAGTACATGGCAAAGGTTTCATACGCATCACCAATTGGAAGCCCGATGTATGTCATGGTCTATACTCGACTTGATATTGCTCATGAACTGGGAGTTGTGGGCAGGTACATGGATAACCTTAGAAAACAACATTGGGAAGTTGTGAAGTAGATACTGAGGTATCTGAAAGGAAGCAAGGAAGTATCTCTGTGTTTTGAGAAAGGACAATCATTGCAGGGGTGTGTGGATGCTGACCTTGGAGGTGATGTTGACAACAAAAGGAGTACCACAGGTTATGTATTTACCTATGGAGGAACTGTAGTGAGTTGGATATCTCAACTACAGAAGGCGGTGGCTCTATCTACCACAGAGGGAAAATATAGTGGTGTAATAAAAGTCGAGAAGGAGATGATTTGGCTGAAGAACTTCCTGGATGAACTGTGAAAAAAGTGAAAAGAAAATGTATTGCACTATGACATTCAAAGTGCCATACATCTTGTAAAGAACATGCTCGGACGAATTATGAGAGGCTTGATACAAGATGGATTGATGACATTGCAAAAGATTTGCAGAACCAACAATCCAGAAAAAATGTTTACAAAGCTGATGGTGATAGAGGAAATGAGTCACAATTGTGCCTACGTTGGTCTCCGCTAATGATTGTAGGATATGAGAGGCAGAATATGGGAGAACACTATGGGAGCACAAAAGCAGACACCGGTGAGTGAAGAAGAGGAAGATCAGATTAAGTTATCTAAGTTGGTAGCATTGAAGCTTGTCTGTGTAGTAGATCTGGCTCTAAGTGGGAGATTTTGGAATAGTCCTGATCCGTTTGAATGAAGTTGGGCCTAATGCTAGCGGCTCAGACTCTACAACAGACCACAACTCTCACAATTCAACCTATGTGGTGAGGTCATTGAGGGTTGCAGGGGGCAGCATACCCCTGCTTCGGGGGTCCTAGAGCCAAAGATCCCCAACCCAAATTATGGGGAACTGTAGCAATGCCGACTCACTCTAGGAGGGCTTACCGATGACACCAACAAAGCGTTGTAACAATGCAGACTTACTGTAGTAGTATGTGACAGAACACTGTAGCATCTCAGACTTTGGATATGGCACTCATTGTAGTTTCGCGGACTTCTTGTCACGGACACTGTAGCAGTTTGAACTTGATGAATCACGACATTTTAGCACAGCGGACTTACTGTGTGGTTGGCGGAACAGTTACATCATCTCCATGATGAGCTCATTCGAGCTAGGGTTTCTGCATGTGTGGAACTCTGGAAATCTCCCTGTCTATTGATCATCGTGAATTCTCTACCTCTCTGTGGACGTAGAGATTTTTCCCGAACCACGTAAATCTCTATATCCTGTGATATTCTTCTCGTTCTTTTGTTATTCTCTTTTACTCTTCTTTAAATCGTTTGTCGTTTGTTTCTCCCACTGTTTCCGCAAGAGAGGAACCATAGTTATGAAATGATAAGCATGCCCCACACCCATAAATCAATTTATCAAAATCATACAATATAGTATAAACCATTAAAGCCATCCAAGCTATGATTAGGAGAAACAAACACTGACATAGAAAGGAAACGAATGAGAAAATGGTCAGCAAATCATGTCTGAGTCAGAGCGAGGCTAATGGAGCATCAGTTATTTAGGCTACGTTTGGAATGAAGGAACAATGGTTTGGGAAAAGAAATGGGTGAGGAAAAAATTAGAAATCATATTTGGTATAAGGCGGAGGGAGAGAATCATGTTTGGAAAGTGTCGGTCCCATCATTTAAGAGAATCAAGGTTTCTTCCAATTTGGATGGAATATTCATTCCTTAAAAGAAAAATGATAGGCATAAGTGCCTCTGATTTTATTCATTGACTAGAATATACCTTAAATAATGAGAAAACATTGCATATTTTTCTATTATTATAAATTTATATAATTTAACGTATTTCATCTCACATTTTACAAGCATGCCAAGCAAACTATTAATTCATCGATCTCTTTCTCCTTCCCCCCTTATGTGTCTTTTCCATTTCCATTCCCTCATATCAAACATAACCTTAAAGGATGCAAGACTCCTCCCAATTTGGATGGAATATCCATTCCTTTCAAAATAAATTTTGTAGAAATAATTGTCCCTGGTTTTATATATTATTGGCAAGAACTTCCCTAAAACCCTAGAGGCACTATTTGTCCAGAATAGTGCGCAATGGGATACCCAATCACCCCCCACCACCACCAAAAATGCCCATAAAGGAAGCATCCCCCACCAAATGCTTATAAAATGAGACATCCCCACTCCATCGAGTAAAGTGAAGAGATATCAGTTCTGTGAGATTCATTTCCATGAGAATTTAAATACCCCCACCCCCATTATGGTTCTGCAATCTCAGAGCATGTTATGAGTGTGAACGCTCTCATACAATGGTGGAGAAAACAAAAACAAAGATAGTGAAAATAAATAACCAAAATTAACCTCAAAGATATATGGATACCAAATAGTGATACAACACACATCATTCTTAAATATAAAAAATATTGCAGAAAGACAAAGAGAGGTAGACCCGAATACCCAAGGTACCTCTCTAAGAGAGGTATTGAGGTTATTTTATAATGAATAATAAAAGAACACATGAGGCCACTAGTCCGATGTGATGCAGACTCCAACACTCCCCCTCAAGCTAGGTGCACCTAGATTAAATACATAAAGAAAAACAAAGCAAACGTAGCAAACACTCCCTCTCAATCTGAACATACTCAGATTGATTACAAAACAAGACAAAACAGAAGAAAAGATAAACTGTCGTGACTGTTGCTCCCCCTCAAGAAGGCGATGGATGATGGAAGAAGCCGATGAAAAGAATGTGCCAACAAGGAGCCGGGAAAGCTGCATAGGCAGGGCCGGACAACAGAGCACCGGGAAATCTAGACTGGAAGGGCCAATCGTCGAAGTGCCGGGAAAGCCGCACGGGCGGGCCGGTCGTCGAAGTGTCGTACGGGCGGGCCGATCGTCGGAGAGCCAGGAAACTGCAGGAGGTCAGCATGGAGGCATGAGCTACTGCATGAGGAGGCCGACATGGAGGGATAAACGGTGGAGGCGTCGCGCAGGGTTCACTGGACAGGAGGAATGGAGGGCAACGCGCAACAGTCGCTCGCGATGGGGGTCGTCTGACAGGGAGGAGAGGCAGAGGAGTCGTCGCAAGGAGGAGAGGTCGGTGACAGGATTCGGCTGGATCGACCAAATCTAAAAGAGGGGAACTGCCTCGCAGGAGAGGGACAACGGTTCAAAAAGGGGAGTCCGACGCGAAGAAGGGACGTGCTGATTAAGAACTCCAACCCGCAGGGGGTTGCGAGGGCCAGTCACGCGAGGAAGGAGACGAGGCGTCGGAGATGCGGCACTTTGACGGTGGTTGGTGGGGAAGCGGATCAGTATAGAAGCCTGGGCTCAACCCGCCGGAAAGGGCTGCGCGCAGGTGAGATACATCGTGCAGGAGATGCGGATGGAGGCGTCGGGTGACGTCGCACAGCGGGAGGGACGATCTCTGGAGAAGATGTCACAGGATGGAGACGGTCAGAGGGTCGTCTGGGTGGGATGCGAGCGGGATGGGAGTCGCGTGCGGGATGGGAAGAGCCGAAGCGGCGGATCTGGAGGAGGTGGGCCGTCGGGCGTCGTTGAATGGATGGGCGGAGCATGGGAGTCACCGACGCGGTATGAGCTGACATGGGAGTCCGACGGGAGGAAGCCACCAGGAGGGAGGTTTTAATGTTCTGGGCGCAGCGGAAGAGCATGGGTGGATGTGCCCACTTGGCCTTTTTTCATTAGCAATGATCAATCCGGGATCAATATGACGATAAGTGCCAGTCTCCACGGATCAATTCATAGAAATAGACAAAGAAGAAGAAAAGTCTCAGAACCACAAAAGTGGATCGTCACAAGTTGATTATAATTAATTTAATTAATTGACAAGAAGTACCTTTTGGGTGTTCTTTCTTCTTTGATATTCTTGATCACGTTCCGATGTGATTCGTCATTGCGTCGCAGAAGCCAAGTGTAGACTTCCTCTAGCGGTGATCCACACATGGACCTCGTATCTCTGGAAGTCGCCAAAGGATTCTCCAGGTGCTAGCGTGGAGAAACCTTTGCTTGCGTTGTACGCCTTAGATCGTCTTGATCCGATGGAAGGGGATCTCTCTCGGTCTTGAGAGCGTTCTTGGAGGAAGAGGTTCTTTCGGCCTTGAAAGAATTCTCCAGAATTGTTGTGCACAACGATTCTCTTGAAAAAAGAGTTGGGGTTGTGAGGATATTTATAATCGGGTTTGAGGTTTTAAAGTTATGACAATAAATAAATGTGTTACATGTTTTATTTATTTTATCAACTCTTTTGAAAACCCCATGTCGAGTCATTAATTCCTTGACATGCGCTCACACTGATTATAATAAATATCATTTAATAAAACGATATTATTTCCTCAAAATTCCGACTGGAAAAACTACACGGCGTGTAAACATAAATACACGTCGTGTACTTGTTTTTCATTGAAAACTACACGGCGTGTACATTCAATGTACACGGCGTGTATATCTTGCTTTCATTTATTCTTTCCAAACTGAAAACTACACGGCATATACATTTAATAATACACGGCATGTACTTGTTTTCAAAATAAAAACTACACGGCGTGTAATTATTAATACACAATGTGTACTTGTTTTCTTTTTATTATTCCTCCAAAATTAAAACGATTTAGGCTTCCTTGAATAATTATTAAACCACGTATGGGAATAATATTTATTCTACTTGAGATACTTGAATACACTTAGTGTGTGACCCTCTAGGCCTCTTTCTCGTTGGCATTAGGCGGGCTTGCCTAAAGTCCAAGATTACTGTCTAGCAACGGGTCAAGGCACCCAAGAGAAATAAGTTGACGCCGCATTGACGTGTCACCTCATACCAATGCTTACCGTGTAATTTAATTCCTTTGTCTCAATATCTCATCAAGCAGGCTTCATGGTAGTGTCATAAACCTATATGTTTCATCTGTCATTCTTTGACTTCCAGAAATAAACTCGTCGTTACACCATGGCCATGGAATTTGGGCGACAGTTCTATTTCAATCAAAGGGCCCGAGATATCTAATTACATAAAAATAGAATGGACAAATCCTTCCTCTACTTATCCATTAACAACATGTCATTTGTGACGCACCCAACGTACCCTACTTTCCGCCAACTGTCTACATGACGATTTTCGTCAGCAAATCTAAGTGCGCGAGTCATGAAATGAGTTCATGATAATCTTCCAGTCTAAGGACCATTACACACGCTCGCAGATAGCAATATCCGATGACACCGAGACATGCGGAATTACTACTGGCGAGTATGTTCTCATAATCTCTCATCTTGGAGATTACCAAAGTACGAACTCCATGAGAGAGAGTCTCGTCTTCTTACGAGTACTCGCACATGACGGTCTATATACTATGTGTCCTATCATAGTATGTCATCCAACCGTAGAACTTTATTTAAGAATATTGTTATAGCATTTCATGGTTCTCAACATAGCGGGGATCTGCCATGACCTTATTAATGCAACAAATATTCCAGGACATTATTATATTATAGTCATGCAGAACAATGAACAATATATAATAAGTGTACATTAATGTAATCAAAGTAAAAATAGTTGGTTCTCAGGACACCAACTCTAACAGGAGGAACCACCGAGGTTCGTCGTGCACAGGAATCAGCACAGGAGGCGGTGGTCGGGAAACCGCGAAGGTAGGGAGGCGAGGCTGGTAAACCACCCACGGAGCAGGCCGGGAGTCCACACAGGCCAGCGAGGGGGCGACGCCAATGGTGGCTAAAGGGCGGGCCGCTGCCCCCCACCCGAGGGAGAATCCTAGAAAAACCTAGGTCTAGAAAAAAATGGGATGGAGGCTCGGGTTAGGATTAGGCCTCCTCGGATACCATGTAGAAAGATAAACAGAGGTAGACCCGAATACCCAAGGTACCTCTCTAAGAGAGGACTTGAGGTTATTTTATAATGAATAATAAAGACCACATCAGACCATTAGTCCGATGTGGGATACACACTCCAACAAATATATTTTTCCAATAAAAAAAAGATAGATATCAGATCCAATAGTCCAAGTAGAAGGAATGGGAGGGTAAGGTTTGCTTTACCCAATAAAAAAATGTTCTCAATAAGAGATGTTTTTCTTACCCAAAAATCCAAAAGAAACCTATTAAGTTATAAAAATATATATCGTTATGGGTACGAAACTTAGTCTATAACTAAGGGAAAAAATGTCTTGAACACCGATAAATTGGGTAAGAGGCATGTGTTAGAGAAACGATCAAAATTATCATTTGAATGGAATTATACATGAATGGAATTATACATGTGTCAGAGGATCCTTCCTATTGATAAAATTCTTCATGAGTCTCGCATTCTTGGAAAATTGATTGTGAGATCCCACCATGTAAGATTCAAGTTGAATCTCCTACTTTTCTTAAACGAATTTAAGTGGATATATATGGACCAATCCATCCACCATATGGACCATTTAAATACTTTGTAGTGTTAATAGATGTTGCTAGTAGATAGTCTCACATTTGATGGTGCTCCATCGATCAGCCCCACCTGTGCGGATTTCCCGACGCTCAATCGACCGGCCCCGCCTGTGCAGCTTTCCCGACATCCCGTCGACCGGCTCCACCTGTGCGGCTTTCCCGCTGCCCCGTCGACCAACCCTGCCTGTGCGGTTCCTCTGCTGTGCCTCAACGACTTGTCGTGCCATTGATGTAATCCGACTATTTCAGCAACATCTTCCATCATCCATCATTTTCACCTCAAGGGGGAGCTGCGATCGCGGATGATTTATTTTGTTTTATATTGTTTTGTAATCAAACTGGGTATGTCCAGCTTAAGGAGTGTTTGCAGTGTTTGCAGTTTTTCATGTTTTCTTTGTTTTTCTTTGTTTTCGTCTGTTTTCTTTATGTATCCAAGCTAAGTACACCTAGCTTGAGGGGGAGTGTTGGAGTTTGTGTTCCATATTGAACGTGCGTGTTTTGTCATCTTTATTATTGATTATAAAATAATACCAAAGTCTCCCTTAGATAGGCATATTGGGTATTGGGATCACCACTCTTATCATATTCTACAATAATGAAATTTTCTAAGGTGATATTTATCTGTTTACATAATCCTTGAGAGAAAGCTCTCGAGCCGTTACCAAGTTTAATTCTGAAAGTGTTAGTCGGGCTGACCTCCACATTTTCTAACTTGGCAAGATGTCTTGATATGAAATTATGGGTGGCTCCACTATCCACTAATATCAGTACCAGAACACCCGAGATATGTCCAGCGAGCATCATCGAATCTATCCCGACTTCACTCATACTATAGAATTCTAAAGATTCTCCTGCCAAACCTGTCAGTTGCCCAACCGGTTTTTCCCCCTCAGTTATCAAGCATCCATCCTCCTCCTTGGAATTATCTATCTCTCACAGCGGTTCCTATGGTTTTTCAATTTCTCAAACCAACACCCGAAGATGTTTGTCGGGGCATTTATGCATTGGTCCAAATAGATGTCCACAGTGAAAACATAGACCTTTCAACTTGCGGTCTTTCTGTTCCAATCGACCCCACGCCCTTACCCCATTCCACCATTCCTCCCCTATATTCTTCTTTAATTCTTCCTCTTGGCGATTTCGTACAACAATAGGTAGATTCGTGGGAAAATTCGTCGTCACCACTCCTGAATTTCACGACAAAGGAGGTGTTTCAGAACGTGAACGAGTATTCCAAAGTACTCCCTCACTGGTTAGCTTTTTTCAACCTTTCTTGATAGGACCAACATCCGAACTTTATTTGTCGGCTCATGCGAGGAGATTTGGTTCTCTATCTCGAGCCACAACCCTCCTATAAACATACTCATATACCATGGTTCTGGAAAGTCCGACTATCTCAAAGCAATATGGTCGAACTCCTCGATATATTCATCCACCGAACTGGTCTTGTCTCAAACTTTTAAGATATTTCAATGAATCTCCATCATATTATTTCTTCCATATTGATCCATAAGCATCGGGTTGAACACACTCCAAGACGAACCAAGAGTATCTCAGTGCCAGGAAAGAAACCAATATAATGGTGTACCTTCCATGCATATTTGTGCGTCATGCAATTTCATATCCTCTAGAGTCCTGTTAACCAAAAAATAGGTATCTACTTTGGTAATCCATCCAAATGGATCGTCTCGAGCAAACATTGGCAGTTCGACCCTCCTTGAGAATTGTGCATCCCATCTAACAACACAACATCCTCAATAGAATAATTCTCCCCTAAACGCGCGCTGAATTCCACAGTTTCCGACTCAACCTATGAAATTTTTCGGCACAGGTTTGCTTTGTTTCTCCACTTCTGATCCCCGTTCCACTAACTTTTCTACACCTTTTAATCGTTCCAAGTTTTGTTCCTCCAAGTCTCGAACTCTTCGTATAACGCATTCCTTTGTCTGTTGTGCCACATCCAAAGCCACTCGTTGGCTCTCAATTTGCATACGGATAATTTTCTCCATGTTTTCCTGCATCGAAGTCATCGCTTCCTTTATACTTTCCATGGTCGATTCTCCTGATCCCACCCGATTCTCCATTCTTGTTTGCATCAAAATCAGAACGCTAATTTCCTGCTCGTGCGAAGAGAAAATCAAACTCTCTGTCATCCGCTTCTAAACAATTCAGAAACGTCTATACATGTACAACGTATGCAACTAGCGTGACTCGCTACTTTGAATGCAAGACGTCTCTGGCTCTGATTTTCCTCTCCAGCAAAAGTATCCCCAACAGAGTCGCCAAACAGTCACACTAATGTGTGTGTGTGGCTGGAAAGAGAAAGATCCAACAGAAGAAACAAGAGAATTGGTTGATATTTCCAGTAGAATGTGTTTACAGCTGTGTGAGATATACAACAAGAAGAAACAGAGAGTCCTCATGGTCTTCCTCTTACTGTCGGTGAAACTGGTACAAGAGTCTGTCTGCAGCTCCATTCCAAAAGATACCATTTCTACTTTCTAACTGAATACTCCATAACAACCATGTACAATTGTCTTTATACCCAACTAACAAACTAACCAGAGTTTCCATTTCTACCCCTCCGATAGTATGTGTGTAGAACAGAGGGTCGTGGATTAACTAATGGGTCAGCACCCGAGTGCGGGCCCAAGCTGCTAACACTTATGAAGCTCTTATCATTCATGCATGGGATTATGAAAAAGAAAGAGATTGATGTGTAATATGTCAGATCAAGCAACGATATTTCTGATCTATTTGTGAAAGCACTGCCAACTAGAGTTTTTTTGAGAAGCTTGACTATGACATAGTGATGCATCAATTTAACAATTTGAAAAATTTAATTTCATGTAAGTGTGCGGGGGAAGTCTGTGGGTATACTCTTTCCCGTATGTGGTTTTTATCCCACAAGGTTTTTCCAAATAAGGTTTTTAATAAGCCAACAACCACACGTATAACTAGATAAGACATCATGAACGGTGAACATCCAAAGAGGGGTATTAGAAAATCAACTGTGGTAAGAAAATATCACCATTTTTCAAAAATGGTGAGCAAATGGATGCCCTCCATTCCCCCACCAAAAGCATCATCCCTCTCTTGAGTAAGTGAAAAGATAAGATTTATGTGGGATTCATTTTCGTGAGAATTAAAATCCCTGTCACTCTTTCTTACTCTCCCTCCTCCTACCATGGTTCTCTAATTTTATTTTTAAATTTCATGACATGTTAATATTATTTAATATATTGCACTGCACATTTTCCGAGCATACCAAACAATCTATTGAATGTAACCTTCGGTTGCAGTTTCTCAAAAACTACTGCAAAAAAAATAATAGCATTATGAGAAACATTTCTATTCAATCAGTTTTACAATACCAAATCCTGAAAACTAATGTGAATAAAACATTGGAATCAACTTAAAAATTACAAGCAACACTTGTTGATGGTGAATAAACAGCGTGCACATATGCGCTCTCCTCAATACAAAACAACGTAGCATTACATAGAATAACACTGAAACCAGTAAAGGATTTCAAATATAGGACATGCTTTCATGAAGAATTAACATAAACTTACCTGGCCAACAAACCACTTTCCATTTGTCCACTCCATGTGACGCCTTAAGTCATGGTGATGGATTTCCATTGTTGTATCAATATCCTTGAAAAATACAGCATACCTCTTACGAGTAATAAGTTTGGTAATCACTCCACAGCGCCAATAAAAAACAAAGAATGCATCCACCTCATTTAACAGCACATAACTCTGGTTATCCAAGGTAGGAGGAGGAGGTCGTACAAGGCTTATATTTTTTGTTCTTATTGGACCCTCATCCACTGTTCCATTCTCTGAGCTCTCACACTCCACCAATATTAATTCATTTCCCTTTTTTTCAAGGATTTGTGCAGGGACCCAAGCATTATCATCCATATCCTCAAATAGCCTTGCTTCTACTTCACCTCGGATGCCAAAAAACAGTCCATCCATACTATGTCAAGAATTTGAAAAATGTGATGAATTTTATGCATTTCCAATAAAAAAATCGCTGAGAAACATCATATCAATCCAAAGTTTCTAGTTTTCAAGATGAAATCAATACAGTAAATTGCATTACATTGGTTAAACACCACCATTCACATCTGGATCTACATCTCATTTACTTCACTAAGGGTTAGCTTGACAACACTTATTGAAAATTTTCTACAACACTTATCAATTGTGGTAAGCAGTTGAAAAAAAGGTGGTGTCCACATTGTTTCTGAAAAAACACTTACACTTAAATTCCAAAAGAGAACCACTTAAATAAGTGGAAAAAAAGAAGAAATCTGAAAACACTTGCACAGAAGCATTGTTTGCCTATAGCACCTATCACTTATGATAACCAGTTCGAGAAAAATAAGTATTGTTTTCCCTGTTTTTGAAAAAAACACTTATATTGTGGAAGAAAACCGCTTAAATAAGTGGCAGAAAAATGCCCTTTCAATAAGCAATCTACAAACATTTAATGAAAAAGCACCTATCACAAGTAATAAGTGATATACAGAATTTTCAGTAAGTGCTATACGGAATTTTCAATAAGTACTATAAGGAATTTTCAATAAGTGTTGTCCAAGAACTTGAGCAATAGCACCGTTTTTACGTATATATTAATCAGATGATTACATGAAGAGATAATTTAAAATTGATGTGAAATTTCACCAAAGGATCATTCTTTAAACATGCACATGTCTAGCAATAGATCAAACAAGAAATTTATACTCTTGACTTGAAAGAGAAGTATCATCCTGGAAAAAAAACACTATGGAGATAAGTGCCTCAAAATAAAAAACTCCCATAAAAACGCTATCTGAAAAACTTATTAATCTGATTAGCGCTACAATTTATGCAGGTGTTGCACCTCACCCAGGTAAGGTTTATGGGATTATGGTAAGGTACAAGCAAACATGTATGCTACAGGTCATGGGGTTATTGTTCACAACAAATGAACATACAACTACTACTAATTCAGATGACTGTGGTTTTTAAGGGATGATAATGTAAACGACATTAATCATAATAATAACAATAATAATATCAGCAACAGTGAATCAATAGTAAGTTCGCACATGATCATCTTCCAAAAACAAAAACTTAACACGTATTAAAGTTGATACCATGCTAAAATATTTGACAGTATTAACAATATTTCTATTACTGAAACCAAAATTGTATATGAGGGAGCATAAAGTCCGTGCATAAGACAACACTGATTTTTATGGAAAAAGATAGCATACCCAAATTAAAATATAATTAAATAGAACCATAGGGAATCTGAGAGCCAAATACATGAATAAACGTAACGCCCAACAACACAACAAGAACATTATATGTGTCTTACAAGGTTATTTCCCAAGAAAATATACATGATAAAATAATATTTAATTGGTTTAAGAAATTTATCATTAGCTCTATCTAGAGTCACAAAATTAACATCAAAAACTACCTATGGATTGAAATAATAAATTAGGTATCAAGGAAGATGCCACACGTGATCCTTCAAATACCCATAAATTACAACCGTTAAAACAATTTATTATTCATTAATCGGTAGAACAAAAAACCATAAATTTCCCTCCTAATTTCGTTCTGCAATGATCCAAATTTTTTTGCAAACATGTACTTTGTTATTTTTATGGTATTTTAAATCAAAAAAGGTGTTTTCATCTAACATATACATCTATATATATCATCATGTCCCTTTACATTGGTATCTGTAAATATACATCAAACACACATCCTGCTTACTGCCTCCGGGGTGCTGGGTAAGGAGAAGCAGGGGGAGGCCGAGCTGTTGCGCAGGGTGAAGCCGGCGGGGGTCCGCGACGGGGTGGCCGAACAGGTGCTGGGTGCTGCGGGGGGTGGTCCGCTCGAGCGCAGCCAATAGGAGAGGGCCGGGGTAGGAGCAGGGAGCCGGGGGAGAGCCGCTGCGCGGACAGCCGGCTGGGCGAGGAGGGCGCGCCGCTGGAGGAGTGCGGCCGGGTCATAATAAAATAAAACATAATAAAAGAATTCATATCATTTTAATAATAATAAAATTAACAATTTTAGATTTCATTTAAAATAAAAATATTAAAATTCTTAATAACCATAAAAATTTTAAATGATGCAATAAATTAACATTTATTTATCTATTTCAATTCATCAAATATGAAAAGGTCACACAGTTGTTTGGGCGAAGCCGCGTGGCGTCGCGCTCTGCTCGTGCGTCTGATGACGTCGAACTCAAGACATGCACTTTTTATCAAAGACTCGGAAATTTAGTTCGGGACTCACCCCGGACCCCAACAAAAATTATTTAAGACCAAATAAATAAAAAAATAAAATAAATGCATAGGTCGGGGTGTGACATTTCACAAGACCACTTGAAGACCCTAGATTTCACATGCTTTGATTTAAGAAATACCAGGTTCCCGCGTCATGAGGTTGAGGTAGATAATCCGATCTAGGTTGTATAGTGAGGTCAGTGTAGAAGTCAAACATGAATTTTATATTATATGATTTTGTTTACAAAATTGCAAGATCATTTAGTTGATTATGTGAGTCTGATAGGTATCTACGGGCTTAGTAAGTGTATTAAGCAAAGTTAAATTAAAAATAAATAATAGGGTAAGAAATTTTATAAATTTCATGATGTAGACATATTAAGTGTTGTGAGATAAAATTACATAAACCGAGAAAAAGGTTCATTCAAAACCTAAGATTAGGATGAAGCAACAAATTGATATGAGATTGTCTAATTTATCATGTGAGATTGATTAGGAGAATTTAAATTGAAGATAAGTGAGGGTGAGTATGCGCGTATTGTGGAGCAAAGTTTTGCAACATAGAAGCATTTTTCATGGAAGTGTGGAGCCACGTGATTGGGGAAATTCATGCCACCCTGAAGTTTTTTAGAAAAATACTCTGATTTCCAAAGTACAAGTTTTATAAAAATGGAATGGATGACATGCCAATATAAAGGCATTGTGAATAAAGCATATGAATACATATGTGATTATGATATTTTAGAGGCACAAGCAAAATAGTTTAGACTCCAAGGTTAGCTAATGACACCCGAACATGATCCCACATATGTGTGCCATAATGTAGGAAAGAGGTAAGACTCAAAGGTTAGTTGTTGACATTGAAACAAAGCCATGTGTGTTTGCTTGATGTGATTGTGTCATGAGGCTGAGGTAGAAAAACCAATCTAGGCTACAACATAAGGTTGAGCTAGAATACGAGTCTAGGTTCCGGTCATAAGGTAAAGGTAAGACTCAAAGATTGATAAATACATTGCAATATAGCCATATATGTTTAGATAACGCCTGTATCGTGAGGTTGAGGTATATCAACTAATCCAGGCTACATCATAAGGTGAAGGTAGAACACCAATCTATGCTCCAAAACTCCTTGAATTGTGGGCTAAAAAAGTTTTTTAGTTCAGTTAGAAGCCTAGAACATTTATGACTCATTCATATTGTAATTATCAACATGAGTCGTAAATAAAATAATGCTAGGAATGTGGGGATCAATGATAAGCTTGTTGGATGCATTGAATCGGGTTCAATCATTTTACAATCTTTGTGTTGGGACAATCAGGTTTATGATAAAGATGTAATCTGTAAAATTTTATTGTGTAAATTAATAGAGATCGAGCTCAGACCATGTTTTATATATGTGAGAATTATCTGTTTTGTATTGTTGTACAATTCCAGTAGAGAAATCATCTTTCTCTGGCATGTAGACGTAGGTCATACAGTCCGACCACGTGAATCTCTACGTGCATTTGCTCATTCAACATTTTTTAACCGCTTGTTTCAAGTTTTTCAGGCATTTAGCTCGGGAATGCGCTATATAGTAGAAATATGATTGAAAGGATCATACCCTCTTTTGAGGATGGACCCACTTTCCATAAATCCAATCCAGATGCAGCCTCAGCTGCGAATTCATGAACAGTATCTGATCAAGAGGGTTCTAAAACAACACGTTGTATGACTAATCCAGCACACCGTTGACAACGCCCGTCCACCACCCGTCATCATGGAACGCATCCACGATCTCATGAAGCTCAAAGGAATCCTGACCTTTTTCTCAGGACTGAGGCCGCAGGCATGAGGGGTCCAAGAAATTGCGCAGGGGGCGGGGCTCCCATCGTCAGACAGTAGGGTTTTTTACTCTACCAAAGCTTCACGATGCCTCTTCTTCGACGATGGCAGCTTGATCATGACGGCTTCAAAACAAGCACTGATTAATCCCTTATCCAGTGAACTCACTTCGACCATGGTGCCAGGGCGGGAGTACATTCTATTTTCCATGTCCTACAACGAAGCTCCAAAACCTCCTTCCAGCATATTTTCAGTACTATTTTGCTCTCATTCTTTAGCCGTATTCTCTTGGCTCAGCCGTGTTTATTGAGATTTGTATTTTTTTGTAACTCAGTTCAAATACAATAATACAATTGAGAAATAATAATATTAGTCAATGAAAATCATTTAATTCATCTAAATTGTTCAATATTCGATTAGGCTCCCAATAAATCTTGTTAGATTAAATAAACTATCTCATTTGAATAAACTCTTGGATGACATGCACAGGGATTTTCTCATATGGAACATGGAGACTTTCTCTCCTTAATCATACAAATTATGTTAGGGTTGTCAAATTCAAGTATAGATTTTGTGTGTGTCAATTACTGGGTAAGATAAATTAATCACTACATTGTGTATTTTATTTATTTTGGTACTTTTTTTAGTATATTTTCAAAACATTTCATATTGTATATAACATGCATATGTATTAAAAAGTAACAGGTTTGTTTTATGTCTTCTTTCCCCCCTTTGTGGATCCCTAGTCATTTTTTTACCTTATAAAAACATCACATGCAAAGAAACATATCATTGTAACAATTTCCAAAAAAATAACAAGTTTGATGAATTTCCATCATCTTTTTTTAGTTCATCCATCACCTGGTCACGTGTGAAAAAAATATTATTGTTTTATTTTTCCATCAATTCATTATTTTAATATTCACAAATCATGTTTATATTCATTCTAACTCATTTTGTGTTTTTTAAAATAAAAAGCATTATCGCTGAATTTTGCTAAGTTTGGAAACAACCTCCCCATATAAGTGATCGACCGTAGATATTATATGACAAAGGAGTGATGGACCAAACCTCTCTTGTCCATTAATTTTCTGGTAATTTGGTGTTCGAGATGTTCTGGGAGGTCAGGATGATTCATTTCAACACTTTACAAAAAAAATCTCAGTTTTCCAAGTTTTTCAATGGTGTCTCACCCAATGGTGCCTCATGCTAACGCTATCACCCCGGCGGTGTCACCCTGGTGGTCACTCGCTGGCGGTCTCTCATCCAACGATGCCTCATCTAGCGGTGCCTCGTCAGACAGTGTCTCTCTTGGTGGTGTCTCACTGACAGTGGCAGACGGTTCATCCTGACGGCGCCTCGTCCAATGACACCTCATCCAACAGTGTCTCATCTGACGATGCATCATCTGGCGGTGCCTCGTTCGGTGGTGTCTCGTGTACATTATTTCGAGTTCCCTCAGTTTTGTACTTTTGACGTTCTCTTTGATGTAAAACGGGTTTAATGCATTATTTGAAAGGTTTTGAGACCAATTCAAAACCCATAAATCCTATCTTTAATTCCCTAAGAGTCGGTAGACTTTGAAACATTCAAAACGAGTGGTCTTGACCAGATCCGCCTTTGATGGAAAATTAAAAATGCATTGGTGGCTCCGTTTGGATCTTCCTAAAGTCGAGATACTCTTTCCCCTTGTTATTCTTTTTTTCTTCCTCTTGGTACGGGACACCCTGAATCCTTCTTCCCATAGGAGTCGAGTAAACTACTACAGTAGTTAGTTCTTGATTCCATGGAGGGTTACCTACTGCATGCACTTCACTGTTATACATTGATACCCTAACACTTGTCACCATCCAACAACAATCAGAGACATTCTTTGGGCCTTGTGGAGATCCGGGAGGGTGACATGTCAGGTCGATCTGGGCCAGTTCATTATAAAATGGTATTAGAGGATCCTCTTATTATTTGGAGTGCATATTAGTATGAAAAAGATATGATCATTATCGAGACTCAATAGGTAGTTCATGAGTAGTTTATTGATCACCACTTTTCATAACAAAACTTAAGTTTCCATTGGTAGTTGTTATTTCAATCTTTGATTTGGATTCCAGTTTTAATTATTTTGATAATGATTATTAGATCCCCATTGAGTTATATCAGATACATTGGGGGGTTTCTTTAAGATTTGGGATGAAAGTAGAAAGGAACCAAATTATCATCATTATATCACATGGTCTGAAAAAAAATATGGAGCCTATGCATGTGGTGTCAAATTTTTTTCAGATGTTATTGTATGATTGGTGTATGGTCAGCTAAACCATGTGGCCAAGTCATGCACAACTTTTCATCAATTTTGGATTTATTGTGTAAACCTACTTTGATTTCCAATGGATCCTAAGGAAATTTACACCCTGGGAGATGAATCAAATGAGGTTTTAGTGATTTTTTGGTGTTATTATAATAGATTTTGTATGTTGTTCCACATTATGGTTTTATTATGTTTGGTGCTTCAATTTTTTTTATACAAATGTACATTTATTGAAATTTTTTTATTCCAAAACCGGTTTTGGGGGCTTATTTGTAAAGTATTTTTAATATCATATATAATTTTTTCACGATTAGTATGGTTTAAAAAGAAATTGGGAAATTATTTAAAATGAAAATACAATTCATGAAGTGTTTTAATTTAAAACCTTTCGAGTGATTAACTTGAAAGTGGGACTCATGGATGTTTTGGATTAAAAAAATAGGTTTTATGATTTTTTTTACTTTCACATGATGCTTTGAAAGTGTTTGATTACATTATATAATTTTAGAAATTATTTAAAACGAAATGGGATATCAGGAAATTTTTTGGTCTTATGATGAAATTCATGAGGTGTTTTGAAAATAGAGGAGAACTTTATGAAGTTTGAGTGAGATTTTATTTTAAATAATTTTATGATTATGAAATATAGTGTTAATATTTTTTAAAACTCTATACTTGGGAAGTTGTAAATTTACCCTATGAAATGGATTTTGTATTTTTTAAGGAAGTGAGATTCTTTTCAATGTTCTTTTCTTTTTGAAATGAGTTTTCATACTTCTTTTTAAAATGTGGGGATTTTTAAGAAAGATATTTTTACAGTTTTATCTTATTTAAGTGATTTTAGTTAATCCCTTAGTTCTAAATGAGATAATTGTTTTTGGAGGTCTAAATCATATATGGTTTGGAACCACGGCTCATGATATTTAAATTAATTCTATCATAAAGGTCTTAGTAGAAAGTATAGAGTGTGTCTCTTTGGGTGAAAATGAGGATAATTCTTCTCATCATTGGGTGTAGCTATTCTAGTTCTAAATGCCCATACATTGAATGGAGTGGTAAAGTTGAACCATTCCCTATTTTTGGGTTTCTTGAATCATTGTCCTCTGTTTCACGGTGATTGAGGTTTACTGTAGGTGAAAGAGTAGTTTGAATCTGTCTGGACATGTTGGAAAGTGATTGTCCAGCCCTTGTCCTTTTTATGGTTATCAAGATTTGAGTGATCAATTGTGTTAGGTCCTATTACGGTCTTAACATTAGATATAACCTGAGAGGGGGGGGGATCAGTGTATGCCAGTAAAAACCAATTTAAACACTTTACCTTAAATATCTCACCACCTTATTTGGATCTTGACCTCTTAAACTTAAGGGTCACTCTTTTTTATCTTTTGATTAAATTGATCCAATTACCAATTCACTTTACCCCTTATTCCTATATATTCATTAACTTTTCTTAACTCAATTTTGGTGTGCATGAAGTGGCCCATGTTGTTTGAGCATGCCTAAGGGGATACTTCTCAAAGACAATATGTCGAAAGAGGGGGAGGATTGTGACACATAAATGATATGTTATGAATCTTTATATATTTTACATAGCCGTGGACCATTTTTAAGATATAATTTTGGTGTGTTATAGGTTCTTGAGTAGCTAGAAATGGACGATGGGCAAGGATAGAGGGAGGGTGCAAGGGGGGTGTGCAGGGGGAAGGGGTGGTGCAAGGGGGTGTGCAGGGGGAAGGGGGAAGGGGGTGAAAGGGTAAAGGGGTGCAAGGGGGTATGCAGGGCGAGGGGGTAGGGGGTTCAAGGGGAAATGGTTGCAAGGGGGTGTGCAGAGGGGGAGGGGGTAGGGGATGCGAGGGGTAGGGGGAGGGGTGCAAGGGGGGAAGGGGTAGGGGAGGGTGCAGGTGGGGTACAAGTGGGGAGGGGGTGAGGGCATGGTTCATATTTCCCATATACATGGATATTGTGATGGGAATTATAGTAGTATAAATAGGAATAAAATTGAGACTTTCCAAATGGGTGGTTGTATCAAGAGGAAATCACATTTCTTCCCACCATATTCTTTGAAATGTAAAACCTTGGTATGTAATTAGTGAGGTAGGTATAGTCTTAAGAGGCCTTTGTTTTTGAATGTCCCAAAATCCTACCAATGTTCCACTTATCTAGAAGAATTGTGGATGTACTATAATGGAGTTTCAGGTAAAATAGGTAGAGATAAATCAACTTCTTCGAAAGATCATCAAGATGACCTTATTGAACCTTATGCAGATATAATTAAAATTTAAGGTACTTTATTTTATATTTTATATTTTATTATTTTGTCTTACTAGTTTCCATTCATTTAATGCGGTTATATTTTTTTCTGATTTTAATGCATTTCAATACTATCATTGACAACATGCAGATTGGGTTGATAGTGAATATATTGATGATCCTAATGATGTTAAATGAGAGGTATAAAATTGATGATCTATTTCTGCATGATATTGGTTTGTGTCATTGTCAGTATATATGGTCAAAATCTATGAATTTTTTTTGTTAATGAAGGGATATGATTTGATTATAGAAAAAAATTCTTGACCGTACTGCTAAAGAGGTTGGCCTAGTGGTCTTGACTATGGTTATTTTTTGTTATTCTTAGTACAAAAGCAACTAATTCTTATGCTTTTTTACCTTCCTAGTGCATGGGTGTTTAATCTATAACATCATTTTTGGTACTTGTATTCCTTAAATTTATCCATTTACCAATGGTCTATTTGATCGAAAACTATCCAGTAATCTGACTAATGGAGTGCCAACCACTGATGTTTCTTCTGAAATTTATAGACTGGAGGTTTTTTTGGTAACCTTTATCTGATAACACTCAACTTAGATAGTTAAACCATTCTCAAATTAATTATCAGTAAGTTGGGGTGGGGAAGGGGGTGTGTAGGGGGAGTGTGTAGGGGGGAGGGGGTGCAAGGGGTGGGAGGGTGCAGGTGGGGTGCAAGGGGGAGGGGTGTCCAGGAGGGGGTGTCCAGGAGGAAGGGGGTGTCTAGGAGGTGGGATGTCCAAGAGGGAGGGGGTGTCCAGGAGCGAGGGTGGGGGTGTATAAGAGGGTGTCTAGGAGGGGGGAAGTGTCCAAGTGGGGTGGTGGTGGTGGAAGTTATATAGGGTTGAAACATTTTGGTGAACTCAAACTATCTTTATACAACACTTTATAAAGTGTGTTGGATTCACTTAATTTTAGTCCTGAATGACTTAACCTCATCAAGAACATCTTGAGACATGTCTAATTTCACCATTGGAAGATTTTGGAACATGTACCTTTGAGATACAACCATAAAACCAAGATCATTGAACTTAGACTTGATAGTATAAACATCCTTCAAATATCTAACTTGACCATTCAAATCCTTAAGCTCTTAGAAACTTACTTTAGAAAAAAACTTTTTGAATAGGAGGGCTCCTCCTAAGCCACTCCTTCCCAACTAACTAGCTTCAAGGAATTTGAGTTGGTATCCTAGGAGTACCCAATGGTATTCAAAATAATTGCAGATAGGGTATTACTCTTATGGAATCTCACTGCCTCTCCCTCATTCAAATCAACTTCCATCTCCTTTAAAACTATTGAGATCATCCTACCATAAGGATAGTAATTTAGATTAGCTTTCCCTTTGCAGTAGTGATCCATTAAACAAATCATTTACCTTGGCAGGTTGAACTTCATATTATTAATCAGAATATATAACACATACATATCTTGAAAAAGGAATTTATCAATCTCTCATACTCTTTTGGCTATCCTAGTTTGAAAAAACTTGCATAGAACCTTCCACTTCGGTTCTAATTCATTCACTGGTGTGCTGGGTTCTTTTGTAAGGGCATAGGGGTGTAAGGGGTGTGCAGGGGGTGTGTGCAGGGGGTGAATGGGGGTGTGGAGGGGGGTGTGGAGGGGGTGAAGGGGGGGGGGTGTGGAGGGGGTTCATGGGGTGTGTAGGGGGCCGGGGGTGTATAGGGGAGGGGGCAGGGGTGTGCAAGGTTCTTTTTCAAAGGGCAGAGGGAGAGTGGAGGGGGTGCATGGGGTGTGCGGGGGGGGGGGGGGTAAGGGGTGTACTGGGGGCAGGGGGAAGGGGGAACGGGGTAGGGGGTGTGTTGGGGGAAGGGGGTGTGTTGCGGAGATTTGGCCGAGGTATCAAGTTATCTTCGAGGTTCATTGGACCCTTTCAGGTCCTCAACAGAGTTAAAGAGGTGGCTTACCGCTTAGCTCTTCCACCTCAATTGCACTGGGTGCACGACGTTTTCCATGTATACCAACTGAGAAGATATGTACATGATCCTTCACACATCGTTGACTGGAGCGAGCTGGAATCGATGATGGGGTGACGTTTTCAGAGGTTCCAGTGGAGATTGAGGATCGATAAGATCGGGTCCTTTGGGGGCGGTCAATACCTCTGGTGCGTGTTTTGTTGGCAGTAAGAGAACCTCTAGGAGAGCACATGGGAGCGGGATGCTCAGATTCATGATCAGTACCCCCATTTGTTTCCCTAGTTTGTGTTGTGGATTTTGTGGACGCAAAGCCCTGAGGTGGGGAGAATGTAAAGACCCATATTTTTTCATGTAATTTTTTTAATTAAATATAAGTATTACGAGTCTACGAAAATTGACGGTGCGTGATTCTAAGGCCCGATGTGCCCAGAATGAATTTATGAACTTTTTTTTAGGTACGGGCTAAACAAACACGGCCCGATCCCTTCAAAATCCTCCTTATCTAATGCATTCTTCATGGGCCACGATGACAGCGGCGACACAACCACGCATACCAATCCTGTGTGGGTCAGATCCGGTGTGGGTCAGTGCTCAACGATCCCATGTGGCTCAGATCCCATGTGGGTCAGATCCTGTGTGGGTCAGCGCTCAACGATCCTGTGTGGGTCAATGCATACCGATGCTGTGTGGGTCAGATCCTCTGTGGGTCAGCGCTCAGCAATCCCATGTGGGTAAGTGCATACTGATCTTGTGTAGATCAGATCCTATGTGGGTCAGTGGGGGTTAGTTACTTATTGATCCTGTGTGGGTCAGAAGTAGTTCTACTTAACAGAATAAGATGATCCAACCTTAATACTAATCATCTGTACTTCTGTACTTAAGTTATACCTGGTGTGAGGTGAGTCTTTTACCTACGTGGTGTTACATGTGTGGTACTTCTACCTTCGTGGTGTTACCTTCATGGTGTTATCTTCGTGGTGTTACCTGTGTAGTAATTCTACCTTCGTGGTGTTACCTGTGTGGTACTTCTACCTTTGTGGTGTTACCTATGTGGCAGTTCATCCTTCGTGGTGTTACCTGTGTGGTACTTCTACCTTCGTGGTGTTACCTGTGTGGTATTCTTCCCTCTTGTGTGAGATGAGTATATCTTGATAAATTAGGTATATTTATGGGCATATACCTAAGTATATTTGATGTCTATTTCTTCGTTTTTTGTGGTTTATCCTTTTTGGATTTTGAGAAACCTTCGGGAGTCTCGGGGTCCCTGCTGAGTATTGTTATACTCACCCCTGCACAGGCTATTCCCGCACCTTGTTGTGTCTTGTGCAGACGACGGACAACGCTGACTAAGGATGAGGGTACCAGGATTGGAGGCTGCTCGGAGATGGACCTTAGATGAGGCGTACCTCAAAAACGACCGTTTGAGAGTTGTTCCTACCCTTCAGTTAGGATCCTTGGTGGGTGTTCACAGGAGCTGTTATTTCCAGTTTTACTCGTACTTTCTAGTTGGACTTGTATTCTTCACCCTTTACTTACTGTACACACCCAATTTACTATATAGTTTACTTTTTTCTTGTATCTTATTGTGTGCTTAGTTTGTGTGAGTTTACATGTTTAAAGGCAATGCCTTCCCGGTTTTAGGGATATGCCTTTCCGGTGCTAGTCGCCAGCCCCTGGCCTATGGAAGGCGGGCTTGGGGTAGTCATGACATGAGCCCCAGGGGACGGGTCGTGACATTTTCATTCATTTATAATCATTCCATTACTATAAAATTGATTTTATATTAATGATATATCATTTATCATCTCTAATTTTTACCCTTACCTAATCCGTTACTATGCCGAAATTCCGTAAGAGATCTTTCACTCTCCTATTTTTATCAAGCACTTATTTTTGTAATGTTTCTAAATTTACTTTTTCTTATGTTGGGATATTGATGTTATTAATATTTTCATGACTTATTATATACTCCCTTTACTGATTTTATTTGAAATGTGCATAATTTGTGTGAAATATTAATGTTTTAATACTAAATATAATTTTTGATCATTTTTAGAAGCAGTCCAATTGATTCAGTTTAATATTTTATTTATAACTATCACCCTACTGATCCAAATCATGTGGTTCTTGTTTTTTAGGATTCCTAATTCAATATCCAAAATTTCATTAGAAGGTATCATGGGTCAATTCTGCCATTTGAAGGCCTATATGAACCACACAAGAAGGCCTACAGAATATGAGAAAAAAACTGGACCAGCCATGAAGATTTAATTTTTGGGCTCAATCAGGAAGTCCAAATTCCATTATTATAATCCAACATTCTAGATACAATGTAAGGAGTCTTGGATATAAATTTCAAGGCCCAACTCCAAAGACAAGGGTCCCAAATGATTCATTTAATTAATTCACATGAATTACCTCGGTGGAATTCTTTCTTCGTTGATGTGTTTGGTCACGATTCGGTGATCCATCATTGCGTAGTAGAATCCAAGTGTAGGATTCATCTAGCGGTGATCCACACGTGTGCCACGTATCTCCAGACGTCGCTAAAGGGATCTCCGGGTGCTAGCGCGGAAGAACCTTCGCTTGTGATGCCCGCCTTCGACCGCCTTGATCTCTCGGTCTTGAGAGCGTTCTTGGAGGAAGGAGTTCTTTCGGGCTTGAAATAATTCTTGAGAATTATTGTGCACAACGATTCTCTTGTGGAAAAGTGTTGGGGTTGTGAGGATATTTATAATCATGTTTGAGGTTATAGAGTTATGACAACAAATAAATGCGTTACGCGTTTTATTTATTTCATTAACTCTTATTGAAAACCCCCATGTCGAATTATTAATTCCTTGACATGCGCCCACACTGATTATAATAAATATCATTTAATAAAACAATATTATATCCTCAAAATCCCAACTGGAAAAACTACACGGCGTGTAATCATTAATACACGGTGTATACTCGTTTTCCATAAAACTACACGACGTGTATATTTAATATACACGGTGTGTACTTTTATTTTCCTTTATTTCCTCCACCACATTTATTAGACCTTGAGTAATGGATATTTATTTCTTAAATAAATGTTACTGCATTACTCGCTAATAAACATATTATTTCGCCCACAATATATTCTCTCGAATAACTAGTGTCGAAATAAATGTGATCAGGCATCCTTAAATAATTATTAAACCACAGTCAGAAATAATTTTTATTTAACTTGTTAAATTAATATTTAACTGAGATACATGGACACACTTAGTGTGTGACCCTTTGGGCCTCTTTCTCAGTGGTATTAGGTGGAGTCTGCCTAAAGTCCAAGGTTAGCGTCTAGAAACACGCCAAGGCACCCATAGAGAAAGAATTTAACGCCGCAATGACGTATCACCTCATACAAACGGTTACTGTGTGATATAATACCTTTGTCTCGATATCTCTAATCAAGCGTTTTTCATGCTAGTTCCATCAACCCATGTGTTCGATTATTCTTTCTTTGACTTCCTGAAACTGAACTTGCCCATACCTTACCATGGCCATTTATTTATTTAGGCTATATCAATTCTATAAAAGGACCTGAGATATCTACTTCTGTTATGGAATAGAAGGGAAAAATCCTTTCTCGCATTATCTATTAATGCAGTATTACTCGTGACGCACCCAACGTATCCTACCTCACTGCGAACAGTGTGTCGTCATAGTTTTCATCAATACATCTAGGTACGCAAGTTGTAATACCCATTAATAATAATCTTAAAGTCTAAGGACCAATACACACGTCTGAAGATAGGAACATCCAATGACACTATGAAATGTGGATTTCCTACTGGCAGGCCTCATTCTCATAATATCCTCCTGGATATTACCAAGGGCGCACACCACGAGAAGGTGCCTCAAAGTTTTATGAGTCCTCACCCCTAATGACCTGTATTATTTGTGCCCCTCAAATAATATTATCCGACCATAGAACATATATTCAAGAACAGTGTTATGGCACTTCTGGGTTCTCATCATAGCAGGGATCCACTATGAACTTTTAATGCAACAACTGTCCTTAGGCCAGTATCACATGCATTGTCACGCAGAATAACAATCAAGATGTGATAAGGCTTTTATTAATGAATAAAGTACAAAGTATTTGGTTCTAGACCACCAAATCCAATAGACTCCCACTTGGACTAGAGCCAACTGCTAACAACCTTTAACCCGCTAGCTCTCACATGATATTCATGCTTCTACTGAGATAGGCCTTTAGTCATGGGGTCAGCTACGTTCTCTTCTGTGGACACTCTGCTCACTGCAACTTCACCCCTTTGATAGAAATACCTCAAGAGGTTATACTTTCGGAGTATGTGCTTTGTCCGTTGGTGTGAACTTGGTTCTTTTTCAAGAGCCACCACTGCAGTATTATCACAATACAATGTAATGGGATATTTACTGCTAGGCACCACATCAAGCTCTTGGACAAAGTTCCGAATCCAGAAGGCTTCCTTAGATGCATCATAAGCTGCTATATATTCAGACTCTGTTATAGAATCGGCGACAACTGGCTGCTTTGAACTCTTCCAGCTCACAACTCCTCCATTGAGACAGAAAACATATCCAGATTACGACTTCAGATCGTTCTGATCTGTCTGAAAACCAGTATCAGCATACCCTCTGATGATAAGATCCTCGTCTCCTCCATACACCAGGAACACATCCTTAGTTCTTCTCAGATACTTAAGGATAGTCTTAACAGTAGTCCAATGTTGTTCTCCTAGATCTGCTTGATATATGCCTACCATGCTCAGTGAATAGGAAACATCAAGCTTGGTACATAACATGACATACATGATGGATCCTATAGCCGAAGCGTATGAGATCTTACTCATTCTATCTTTCTCTTGTTGTGTCTGAGGACACATTTTCTTAGAAAGATGTAGGCCATGTGACACTGGAACTAATCCCCTCTTGGATTGTTACATACTAAATCTCCTCAGTATCTGGTCAATGTATATACCCTGACTTAGTCCAAGCAGCCTCTTGGATCTACCACGAATGATCTTGATCCCTAGAATGTAGGCTTCTTCTCCTATGTCCTTCATGGAGAAACACTTGTTCAACCAGTCCTTAACTGACTGTAATACTGGTACATCGTTTCCAATAAGTAATATGTCATCAACAAATACTACTAGGATAACGATCGCATTCCCATTAAACCACTTATAAACACATGGCTCACATTTGTTCTTAATGAAACCAAATTTTGTGGCCCTTTCACCTTGTCCACCAAAAGGCAGCTTGGTCATTTTTCTTTGTAGACAAGTGTGACATCTATCAAGTGGTTTTATCTCAGTAGAGTCTAAATAGCCATCTTGGTAGAGCTTTTTCAAGCACTTCTCGTTTACATGACCGAGATGGTGATACCACAACTAGGTGATGTATGAGTCATGTGAGTTTATTTCATTATCGATTGCCAACACTTGGTTTTAATAATTTAATACATACAAAACATTATTTAAATGTTCCATACCATAACAAACATTGTTCTTATAAAAGAGACAACCCTTATTTCCAAACTTGAAAATAACTCCATCCATATCCAAAAAAGATACAAAAATTATGTTCTTGGTAACACTAGGCACATAATAACAGTTATGTAAAACCAAAATCATTCCAGTCGGCAATGAGAGGTGGTAATCGCCAATATCCAACGTAGCCAGCCTTGCACCATTGGCAGCTCGAAGATCCACCTCTCCTCTAGAAATCTTTCTAAATCTACTTGGTTCCTACATTTGAATACAGATGTGATCCCCACAAGCTATATCTAATACCCAATGTGTAGAAATGGAAAGATTACACTTGATAACGAACACACCTTTAGCATCCTCATGCTTTTGGGTGCAGTTCCTCTTCCAGTGGCCCTGCTTGCCACATGAAAAACACACCACCTCCCATTCCTTGCCCTACCTCTGGATCTTCCCCTTCTTAGAGGGATGGTCTTCGGGGGCTTCAGGCCGTTTATAAGTCTTTGTACCCTTTGCCTTGTCCTTTTCTTATTCACCATAAGGACTGCGGGTTTATCACGCCCCATGTCCTTATCTACCTGGAGAATCAAGGTCAGAAGCTCCGATAGACTCTTCTCATTGTCGCTCATGTTATAATTGAAAATGAAGCTAGAGAAGGTCTTGGGCAGTGATGATATGATGAGATCTGTATGCAACTCATCCATGAATTTAATCCCTAAGATGTCCAGGCATTCAATGTAGCCAATAAGCTTGACTACATGAGGCCCAGCTAGCGCAGACTCTCCAAGCTTGGTTGTAAACAAAGCATTGGAGATCTCATATCTCTCTTGTCTCGCCTTCTCTTGGTAGATATCTTTAAGGTGAGACATCATGCTATACGCGTCCATGTTTTCATGTTGCTTCAAGATCTCATTAGACATGGTCGATAGCATGAAACACTAGACATTTGTGGCATTATCCATGTGTTTCACGTAGAGAGATATTTTCTCATCACTGGCCTCTTTCCCAGACACAACTGGAATAGGCTCTTCCAGCACATACAATTTCCTTTCGTGGCGAAGAATGACGCGTAAACTCCTTTGCCACTCTTGGAAATTGGTGCCAGTGAGAAGGTTTTCCTTCTCGAGTATGATGCATAATGATATATTTAAAGTCATTTTCTTGTCGTTTATACAAATTAAGATGAGCAAAGGTTTAGTACTTTATTACAAAATTGAGACAAATAAATAAATTAATACTTATTAGTCTCCCACTATTTTATCGAAATCCAATTTATTATCTTTGATTACATGCTTGTTAATATTAAGTGGGATATACTTAAGTGATTAACCATGTCTAAGATAATATTTACGCATAATCCGGTTTTATTTTAGTTTCAGCTTGCATGCTTGTTTAATTCATTAATTGTGTGATCATGACAACACACCCATAATAAATAAACCATGAAACTGATAGAAATAAAATAAATAGTATGATCATGAGCTTGTTCTATTGGTTAGTTTATCTAGCGGTTGATAAACAAACCCAAGACCTAGGGGAGAAACACCTTGAACCTTGTGGGTTCGTGTTTATAGCTTTCCACCTGTCCACCTTTGTATCTCATTGGATTGGTTTCACCTTGGCTCCTGACTTGAGCCGCCTCCACTAGCTTGGGAGCTCCATCCATTACATATGAATTTATCTCACTTGCAGGTGAGGGGTAAAAATGGGTTTTTACATAAAAGAATCCTTGGGCGCGCATGCCCTACATATTAATGAGGAGATGACTTGCAGGCCAACAAATTTAATTTAAATAAATAAATTAAAAGAAACCATTCACATACAAAGGTCTCGGTTTAGCTCATGATCATCCATACATGCAACGATATTTATGCATAAATAAAACTAGCATTCAATTCTTTAATCATTCTTGTTTAAGATAAATCACGATCAAATTAATTAATTATCTTAAATTAATCAATCATTTTATCTTACACCCTTTTTCTGAATTTCCTTGAGATTCTCATCCATCATAATTTTAAATAAATAAATTCATTTAAAATTATCCTTGTACGTAACTTGTATCTTGGAGGCAACCCGGTGAATTCTCGTTCATTGCTTACTTTGAACGAGTACACGAAGTGTAATTTTGTTCACCGTCCATCCAAAGTACACTCCCAGGGACATGACGTGTTAATGTACTTTGGAAATTTTCAGAGTACACGGCGTGTTCAGTGGGACACACACTGTGTAGTTTCTGCGTTACACGGTTTCCAGCCGGGCAAGCCGTGTACGGGGTATACGGTCCAACCCTAACCTGAAGGGACTACACACCGTGTTCATTGGACCACACGACGTGTAATCCGGAAACCGTGTGCCACCTATTCCTGGTCAACACACAATGTCATTAATGACTTAGATAGGATCCAATATAAGGCCTGATTTGGCAGATCAGTCTGATGCATGAATCTAGACTACACGGCGTGTACTTCCGAATACATGCCATGTATTCTGGTGTTGTACGGCCAGAAACATTTGGCTCCTCCGGATGAGTTCCTCTATTTTATTTTAATCAAAATTAAAATAAAAATTTGTTTATGTGAGGTGAACGAGAAACGATGGAGGAGGAACAGATCTTAAGATTCATATTTCCAGAACAATTAAACTTGAATTGAAACAACTAAATTATTAAATGCGTAAAACATCAACAAAAAACTAAATAATTATAATCAAATATATGGCCGCTCTGATACCACTTGTAGGTTCCGGGCGTAGCGGAAGCGCGTTGGTGGGATTGCCCAACTTTAATTTTAGCATTAAACAACATTCAATCCGAGATCTGTCATGATATAAAACGCTGTATCTTCGGAATAGAACGAAGAACGAAAAAGAAAAGAAGAGTCCTAGAACCATTGAGATAGGATCATCATATGTTGGTTATAATTAATTTAATTAATTCACAAGAATTACCTCGGTGGAATTCTTTCTTTGTTGATGTGTCCGGTCATGATTCGGTGATCCATCGTTGTGTCGTAGAATCCAAGTGTAGGATTCCTATAGCGGTGATCCACATGTGTGCCACATATCTCCGGACGTCGCCGAAGGGATCTCCGGGTGCTAGCGCGGAAGAACCTTTTCTTGCGATGTCCGCCTTCGAGCGCCTTGATCTCTCGGTCTTGAGAGCGTTCTTGGAGGAAGGAGTTCTTTCGGGCTTGAAAGAATTCTTCAGAATTGTTGTGCACAATTATTCTCTTGTGGAAAAGTGTTGGGGTTGTGAGGATATTTATAATCAGGTTTGAGGTTATAGAGTTATGACAATAAATAAACGCATTATGCGTTTTATTTATTTCATTAACTCTTATTGAAAACCCCCATGTGGAATTAATAATTCCTTGACATGCGCCCACACTGATTATAATAAATATCATTTAATAAAATAATATTGTATCCTAAAATCCCAACTGGAAAAACTACACGGCGTGTAATCATTAATACACAGTGTATACTCATTTTCCATAAAACTACATGACATGTATTTTAATATACACGGCGTTTACTTTTATTTTCCTTTATTTCCTCCACCACATTTATTAGACCTTGAGTAATGGATATTTATTTATTAAATAAATGTAACTGCATTACTCGCTAATAAACATATTATTTCACCCACAATATATTCTCTTGAATAACTAGTGTCGAAATAAATTTGATGAGGCATCCTTAAATAATAATTAAACCACAGCCGGGAATAATATTTATTTAACTTGTTAAATTAATATTTAACTGAGATACATGGACACACTTAGTGTGTGACCCTCTAGGCCTCTTTCTCAGTGACATCAGGGGGAGCCTGCCTAAAGTCCAAGGTTAGTGTCTAGCAACACGCCAAGGCACCCATAGAGAAAGAAGTTAACGCCGCAATGATGTGTCACCTCATACGAACACTTACTGTGTAATATAATCCCTTTGTCTCGATATCTCTAATCAAGCGGGTTTCATGCTAGTACCATCAACCCATGTGCTCAATTATTCTTTCATTGACTTCCTGGAATTGAACTCGCCCATACCTTACCATGGCCATGGATTTATTTAGGCTATATCAATTCTATCAAAGGGCCTGAGATATCTAATTCTATTATGGAACAGAAGGGACAAATCCTTTCTCGAATTATCTATTAATGCAGTATTACTCGTGACGCACCCAATGTATCCTACCTCGCTGTGAACAGTGTGTGGTCACAGTTTTCATCAATACATCTAAGTGCACGAGTTGTAATACCCATTAATAATAATCTTAAAGTCTAAGGACCAATACACACGTCTGCAGATAGGAACATCCAATGACACTATGAAATGTGGATTTCCTACTGGCGGGTCTCGTTCTCATAATATCCTCTTGGATATTACCAAGGGCGCACACCATGAGAAGGTGTCTCAAAGTTTTATGAGTCCTCACCCCTAATGACCTTTATTATTTGTGCCCCTCAAATAATATCATCCGGCCATAGACCATATATTCAAGAAGAGTGTTATGGCACTTCTGGGTTCTCATCATAGCAGGGATCTGCTATGACTCTTTAATGCAACAGCTGTCCTTAGGACATTATCACATGAATTGTCACGCAGAAGAACAATCAAGATGTGATTAGGCTTTTATTAATGAATAAAGTACAAAGTAGGTGGATCTAGACCACCAACTCCAAAAGTCATCAAATCAAGATGATATCTTTCAGTGTGAGATATAGGTGGCTTAATTTGTTGAATAAAGCATTAGGATTTTAAGGAATCTTCCTATTTCAAAATCCATTCACATTTTGGCCATCAAAAAAGCATGGATAGAAATGGACAGTTTAACATTGTTTATTGAAACCGCCATAACTTTGGCTCAATAATTCCAAATGCCTCCAAATTTTGAGAGTATTTAGAAAACATTATTATATACAACTTTGAAGAAGGATATATCTTGATATTATGCTATTTGGATGTATAAATCTTTGATCCAAGTGGAGGGACAGATTGGGAATGCAAACAGTCCACTTCCTTGGGCTATAAATACATCCCCCTTCTCTCCTTCAAAGGAGTTGGCATTTCAGAAGATAAGAGAACATATTGGCACAAAAAAAATCCTTGCCAAAGGCTTGGGAGGACCTTCCATACTCAAGTTTTCACTTGAGAGACCTTTCCTCCTCTCTTTGTTTTCATTTACTTTTGTGTTCTTCTTTATTGTAATCTTGTAAATTTTTCTTTGTAATTATGTTTTAATACAAATTTCTTCTTAAGTATCTCTTATTATGATCCAACTTCTGTAGTTTAATATTAATGTTCTTAAAATATTTTAAATACTGTTGAATCCCCTTCCCTTCTTTTGCTTCCTCATTCAATTGAAAGTCCGTTTTTAATTCTCATAATTATTCGTGTGTGTGTGTTCGACGCACCACTATTTTCTTATCCATTTATTCTTTTTCTTCTCTTATTAATTTATCATCATAATCATTATAACCAGATTATTAAAAACCCAAATGTCTGAGTAAATCTCTCATTGGGGTGAGTTGTAATTTAGGTATGTTAAGTGATTGATAGCTTTTGCTCGATGAATATTCTTTAAATTAACATTGTGTATGTTGGACTTAACATGTCATGGATTAATGACTTATTTTGTTTAATGTGTGGTTTCCATGGATTATTGGAACCATAAATACACCACCATCAATAAGCTATGATTGAGAATAGAACCTTAAGTTAAGTTAAGTCTTGGATTAAATCCTTAACAATTAGGAATTCCAATCAATGTTATTTTCTGAAGTGAGTGTTAATTTAATGCAATATAAAGCAAGGCTCAAGGATATCACAAGATTAACTACCTAATGATGAAATCAACCCAATATTTATTAAATTGTTAAATAAATTAATCATTTTAATTAAGCTCTGCAAACAAACCCTCCTAATCAAAATACAATCAACTAAAAACAATCAATTATTAAAAAGTATCATCGCCGAGGATTCGACCTGAGTGCTGCTATACACATTAGCAGAGCATCGGAACATTGACTAGTTGATAGGAGACAATCAGCCGTGCACTTTCAAATGGCGCTTTTGTCGGGTATGGTTCTTTATGTAGTCATTATTTTCTGGTTATTGTAAAAAACCAAAAAAAACAAAATTTATTTTAAAAAAACACACAAAGAAAAAACCGCCTTCTCATAAAAATCATAAAATGAAAAAATAAAAAGAAAAAACCGTCTTACTCTTTCTTCCAACATCTCTCTGAATGCCCCATAGGCTCCCAAAAAGTCCCTCAGATTTTTTTGACCCTGAAATTGAGTGAACTATTCGCCAACTTAGGAGAAACATTAAGGATAGTCAAATAATTCAAGAACCAGTCCTCCTCCAACTAGTTGAATTAGATATGGCTAATCCTAGGGAAAAAATACTAAAAGAACTTGTTTCCCTTGATATGAATTACCAACCTCTTGGTATTCAATATCCAAACATAGAAGCTGACTTCGAACTCAAATCAGGTTTGATTTGTTTTCTCCCTCACTTCTACGGGCTAGCCGGTGAGGATCCACATCTCCACCTTAAATAGTTCCAAGTGGTGTGATTTACCATGAATCCTTAAGGGGTTTCTGAGAAACAAATCAAACTTCAAGCATTCCCTTTATCCCTAGCTGACTTCTCCAAGTCTTGGCTTTACTACCCCCCTCCTGGTTCCATAACCACATGGAATTACATGAAGCAATTCTTCTTAGAGAAATTATTTCCTGCTTCTTGTACTGCTTCTATCCGAAAGGAAATAAGTGTTATCTGTCAGTTCCCAAGTGAATCACTCCATGAATACTGTAAGAGGTTCAAAAATCTTGTTGCAACCTGTCCACATCACCAAATCCCTGACCAACTCTTGATCCAATACTTCTATGAGGGGTTATTGGCTATGGAGAGAACTCTCATTGATGTTGTAAGTGGCGATGCTCTTGTTGATAAAACTCCCGCAACTGTAAGAGATCTCATAAGAAACATGGCTGAAAACACATAACAATTACATACTCGAGCATATTCTCAAGTAAAACAAGTCTAAGACAATCAATCCATAGAGCCGAATAAGATGACTGAGTGGATGACTGAACTTACAGGTCTTTTTCGACAGCTAGCTGTAGCACCCAAAGCCCCAAATCCATATTCTCCAACCTTGTTCTACGTCCCTTACACCCAATGGGTGTTGTTATTCAGTTATCCAATCAAAGCACTGCTAGTCCTGAGGGTATAATCAAGGATATCCCTGTTCGTGTTAATGATCTTATCTTCACTGCTGATTTCTATGTCCTTGACATGGAAGGTGAGAAAACTTGTTTCCAATCTCCTCTGATTTTAGGAAGGCCTTTCCTCATGACATATAAAACAAAAAATGATGTTCATGCTGGCATCTTATCCATGGAATTTGGTGACCAATTGGTCAAGTTCAATATTTTTCAATCCATGTGATACTCATCAGAGAATCAATATATATTCTCTATCCATGCTTCTGAAAGTCTCTCTGAGAGTGTGTTGAATACCAATTCATCATGTTCTTCATGTTCTAATTATAGAGGAGTTTGTGAATATTGCATCCTCATTAAACAAGTCATAAATGGAGATGTTTATGTTGACATTACAAATGCAAACTCCATTGATCTAAAGGATCTTGAAAACTCTTTGGAATCCCATCTCACCTATGACATCCACTACTCCAATTTGGATGGTAATGGGGAAAATGAACAAGCATGTTCACTTTTTGATTCAAATATGATTATCCCACAATCATCATTTCCTATCCATGATGCTGAAAATTCGGTTATATGTGAAGTGAACCCTGAACCAATGTGTTTATATTGTCCTGATGGTAGTGATTTTTGTGATATTTGTTCCATAATTAATAAAGTGATCACTGGTGAGGTTGAAATTGACCATTCCTTAGCGAACAACATTGATATAAAGGATATTGAAAAATTTATTCAGTCTTATGACTCCACTGATCCTCATTACTCTACATTGGTAAGTGATGAAATAAATGAGTCCAAAACAATTGGGATCTCATACTCTGGTTTCGTGTTATCTAAACCTTACATAAATGAACCATCAGAATTGAGACATCTTCCTCAATTTCAAATCATAGAAAACCACCACTTTGTGGATAAAATCATTCCTCACATTGAATACCAAAGGGAGGATAATCGTATTCTCTTTCCACCCCTGTTGAATTGCAAGAGAAACAACAAGGAAGGAGATGACAACCCACCAAATTCAAACCAGGGGCACCTCTTTCCCTTTAACTCTTCTTATCTCTCTCTCTCCCCCTTTCTTATTCTTCCTCCCTCATTCTCATTTTGTTTTTTTACCACTTTCCTCATAACATTTTATTTATTTATTTACTCTTTTTTTGTAGGTGTGTCTTTATAAAAAAATAACAAAAAAAACATAAAAAAACTAAAAAAACAAAAAAATAATAATTTAAAAACAATATGAAAAGAAAAATCATGATTAATCACCTTCAAATTTTTAAATTTTGTCCAACCATTTTGGGATTCAAAAGACATGGTTTCGTCTCAAAAATTTTGTGGTTTCTTCATAAATTTGGATAAAGGATATTGTGTCAAAACCCACAAATTTTGAATGCTCAATTTTTGATTTGTAAAATGATTTACCCAAACCGTGAGGAAAAAAAATAGCTTTCATTCCAAGGACACCTATGGCCATCTTTTCAAAATGAAATTTTTTTTCACCCTCATTTGTGAATCTTGAGTTTGTGGACCTTCGAGCTTAATTTCCTAATTTAGTGTGCATTAATATAATAGAGGCATTTTCCAAACCACATGAGAATTATAATATCCAAATGGCCTCCCATTAACTATACATTAATCATCCTTTTGAAATCTACTTCAAGCCTATGAAAACATTTTCCTTGATAGCCACATTACAATACCAATACCTTATCCCACCCAATATCTACATGGATTTTCATTGTACAATTTTTTGAAATTTAAGTGTGGGGGGAATATATTTCATTTTTGGGTGCCCTTCTATTTATTTTCAACGAGTTATCATATGCTCAAGGGAAAGCATCCATTTTAGTGTGGGGGATAGGTTTTACTTTAGTGGGGTTTGGGAATGTATATATGCTTATGACATATTGTTCAAATTTTATTGACAAGTGTTCAAAAAATAATAATTAAAAAAATCAAAATAATAATAATAATAATAATTGGGTCGTGTCTTGGGTAGGTAAAAAATTGCTATTTATTAGAATTTTATCTTATTATAACTATTTCAATTAGCATCGTGAAGAGATCAATCATGGGTTGGGATATGAGTGTGAGATCTGTTTCAAGTTTAACTTTCGAAAAAAAGAAAAAAAAAGAAAAAAATAACACTTTCATTATATTCTTATGTCATTGGGAGAAGTTTTTTGTTTTGTAAATATTTCATATTCTCATTCCCTTCATATTTCCTTCCACTTTTGTGTCTTATTTCACATTTTTATTCCCTCGTAAACATGTGTTTCCATTTCCTTTCATGTCTCATTTAAAAAAAAGTGCATTGCTTTTTCCATGTCGGTGTTTTAACCCTCTTTTTCTTTCTCTTGGACATTGTATTACTACCGTCCCATAGCCATAGAAAACCCCCTTAAAAAGACCTCTTTATTCTTATGCACTTTGGATAGGGAGTGGAAGTTGAGAGCTCTTACAAACTCTAATATTTTCACTCTTGGTTGGTGAATTAGTGAAGCTCTATAAATTAATTTTATCATCTTGAGAGGAGTAAATTTTGTGTGCCGCCATTTTCTATTTCTAAATTTGAACATGAAAAAATTAATTGTTTTTTGAACATTTTTTCTATAAAAACTTGTTGTGGAATTAAATATGGATGAGTGAAATTGTCTAAACCTCCCCTGATTGGGGAAAATAAAATTTTAATATTTGTTGGTAAGTGCAAATGATTTTGTCATGTTTTTATATTTGTTGCACACGAGGACATGAACACGACTAATTGTGGGGGATTTGATGTTATTAATATTTTCATGATTTATTATATACCCCCTTTACTGATTTTTTATGAAATGTGCATAATTTGTGTGAAATATTAATGTTTTAATACTAAATATAATTTTTGAGCATTTTTAGAAGCAGTTCAATTGAGTTGGTTTACTATTTTATTTATAAATATCAACCCACTGATTCAAATTGTGTGGTTATTATTTTTTAGGATTCCTAATTCAATATCCAATATTTCATTAGAAGGGATAATGGGCCAATTCTTCCATTTGAAGGCCCATATGGACCACACAAGAAGGCCTACATAATCTGTGAAGAAACTGGATCAACCATGAAGATTTAATTTTTGGGCTCAATCAAGAACTCCAAATTCCATTATTCTACTCGTAAATTCGTGGTACAATGTAAGGAGTATTGGATAAAAATTCAAGGCCCAACTCCAAATACAAGGGGTACAAATGATTTATTTAAACTCAGCCTACCATTCTGGTTGGGAATTAAAATCAGTACAGTATTCATGACATGTCTCCTGATCTAGTCATCATATAAATATGATATTTCTCAATGTGAAATAGGATATATAGGTGGCATACTTTTTTGAAGAAAGCATTCAAATTTGAAGGAATATTCCTATTTCAAAATCCATTCACATTTTGGCCATCGAAAAAGCATGGATAGAAATGGACAGTTTAACATTGTTTATTGAAACCGCCATAACTTTGTCTCCATAAGTCCAAATGCCTCGAAATTTTGAGATTAGTCAGAAATCATTATTATCTAAAACTTTAAATAAGGATATATCTAGATATTCGGCTGTCTGAATGTCCAAATTGTCAAGACAAATGTAGGGAGAGATTGGGAATGAAAACAGTCCACTTCCTTGGGCTATAAATACATCCCCCTCCTCTCCTTCAAAGGAGTTGGAATTTCAGAAGAGAGGAGAACATATTGGAATGACAAAATACTTTCCAAAGGATTGTTAGGAACTTCCATTCTCAAGTTTTCACTTGAGATACCTTTCCTCCTCTCTTTGTTTTCATTTACTTTTGTGTTCTTCTTTATTGTGATCTTGTAAGTTTTTCTTTGTAATTCTGTTTTAATGCAAGTTTCTTCTTAAGTATCTCTTATTATGATCCAACTTCTGTAGTTTAATATTAATTTTATTAATATATTTTAAATAATTTTGAATCCCCTTCTCTTATTTTTCTTCCTCATTCAATCGAAAGTTCGTTTTTAATTCTCATCATTGTTCGGGTGTGTGTGTTCGACACACCACTCTTTTCTTGTCCCTTTCTTCATTTTCATCTCTTCTTAATTTATCATCATAATCATTATAACCAGATTATTAAACACCCAAATGGATGAGTAAATCTCTCATTGGGGTGAGTGATAATTTAGGTATGTTAAGTGATTGAGAGCTTTTGCTCAATGAATATTCTTTGAATTAACATTGTGTATGTTGGAATTAACATGTCATGGATTAATGACTTGTTTTGTTTAACATGCAGTTTCCATGGATTATTGCAACCATAAATACGCCACCATAAAAAAATCTATGATTTTTATTAGAACCTTAAGCTAAGTTAAGGCTTAGATTAAATCCTTAACACTTAGGAATTCCAATCAACATTATCTTGTGAAGTGGGTGTTAATTTAATGTGATATGAAGCAAGGCTCAAGGATATCACAAGCTTAACTACCTAATGATGAACTCACCCCAATATTTATTAAATTGTTAAATCAATCAATCATTTCAATTAATCTCTAAAAATAAACCCCCTAATCAAAATACAATCAACTAAAAACAACATACTATTAAAAAGTATCATCGCCAAGAATTCGACCCGAGTGCTGCTATACACATTAGCAGAGCATTGGAATTTTGACCGGTCGATAGGCGAAAATCAGTCACACATTTCAGATATGTTCTTACATATAACCCGTACTTCACATTTAACGTATAAATGATTAGATTAATCTTTCACTCTCATTAAGCCTTCCATGATCCTTTATGTGCGCGTGTTACCATGCCGAAATATAGTTGTGATTATTTTCTTTATTCATGCTTCTTCATTACCTTATGCCTTTTATTTCCAATTTATAATGTTGGGATATGTTTTTTCATGTCTCTATTACTTTCTATTTTATTTCTTTGTGATGATAGACCCCTTTATCTCTCATCACCCCATTTTTATGAATCTTTAAGTGATGTCGTTATGCTACTGAAATATCATCACAATTTTCCATGCCAAACCAATTGTGTAGTGAATACCGTACCCATATCCTATCAAGGGTGTTCACCTTTATTCACATATACCTTTTTACTGGAGACTTACATGTATTTATTCCACACTTCTTTATCATGTAATAAATTATGATGATGAATGAATCCATGTTGTATGATCTATGTGGCACACTTAAGCATGTAAATGAAATCAAAGTGACGGGTACACCTAAAATTATATAGAGCTCCAATGCATTGGGTAATGTTTAGTATCATGATATGTCATTTTGGGATAGGTAGTGAACCTGATTTCATTATGGGAATTTGTACACCATGATTTCTTAGTGGGTTTAGCCTTGACCTATGTTTATGTTGTACTGTTTTAAGTTGTTTCCACATTTCCCATGTTACGATTATAATGTTATATCAAGTCTTATTATTCATGTTACTTTTTTGCCTCATTGAAATGCCTATTTGTCTAACGTGTATTATATTCTTCATATTATATCTTTTTTACCCCCTTACTGGGCTTTATACCTCACCTCTTTCTTATGTTTCTCCACAAGTTATCCCTTTTAGTTTAAAAAATCCATGGAATTTTTTAAGCATGTTAAGGAAGTTTTCAATAATGTTGTTGTATACCATGTTCAAGATGTTATACTATGTATCTAATTCCCAAATACACTACATTAAGTGTGATTTTATGTAATAAATCATGTATTAATGTGAAATAAAGAGCATGGTTTTTATAGTTGGTATCAGAGTGAACATTTAGTTATTTTTGGGATTGGGATTAAAAAACTCCAGCGAAAGCCTCAGGGTTAAGACTAAGTATCAGAAAACATCCTTGAATTTTGGTAAATATAGAGTAAGTGTTTTATCAAGAAAATACATCCCTGTCTGGATACTACAAGTAGACGTGGTTCTGACACAAATGTACCTAGGGGTAACAACTCCGGTAAAGTGTTGCGGGCCTGACTCAGGGTAACTTGGTACACGACAATGGGACTTACTGCCCACCTAGTTTGACACTCCGGAGGAATATGCTTTGGTAAATTCATAATATCATCATGATCCATTATTAAGGGAATAAAAAAAATCCCCATAAGAATATATGTTATGAAATAGATCATGGATAACATATATTGAAACTTAGAAATTCATAAGTTAAGGAAATACTTGTAATTTATAAGTTATCTCTTTAATTTCATTGGATTACCCTTTATGTGTTTAATAGTTTAAAAATACCCATATTTAATTTTCCTTTTATTCTAGCCAATGACTATAAATAGGAGGAATCAGGTAAACAATCAATGTGATGGGTAATGTAATGAATTCCATAACGAGATACCCAATATGATGGGAGAGAGAATCGAAAACTTTGTCATGATACTCTCTCAAATGACTCAAGTTCTTTATAGAAACTTGGATTAAGAGGAGTTCCCAAACCCTCCTAATATAGAACAAGCCGTAATAGAGAGATTCGTGAGACAAATTCCTCCTAGTTTCAATGGATCATCTGATCCCTTAATCGTGGAACAATGAATCAACTCCATTGAGAAGATCTTATCCATCCTTTAATGTTCTGAGCAAGATAAGGTTCTATCAGTTGTTAATCGTATGGAAGGAAAAACTGATCAGTGGCGGGCAGTGATAAAAAATACGAAGCCTGAGGAAGAGATCAAAGCAATGGAGTGGAAGTAATTATAAAAAATGTTTTTAGATAAATATTCCCCTCATACTATCTAACTTAAAATGGAAATGTATTTCCTCACCCTCAAGCAAAAAGATTACAAATCTATCAGGGCATACGATGCAAACTTCACAAGACTTGAACAATACGCCTCCGACTTTGTACCATGGATCGACCCCCGATTCTGTACAAATTCAAGGAGATGGATGAATCTTCTTTAGCACCGATATCTCAAGCATGGATAATTATTTCCCTATGAGCAAGTGTATCTTTAAGGAACCAATCTTAAAACATTACATAATATTGAATTAAATAAATAATTCACATCAAGGATATTTTTAGGTTTAGAGTTTTAGAGAATTATGTCATAATTATTACATTACATCTCAAAAACTTCAATGTAGACACTTATACTCAGTTTCCATTTTTTTATAAAATAAAAACTCTTGAAAAAAAGAGTCATGTCTAGTTCCATGTTTTAGACAGTATGACTTTTCCTTGATCCCATGCTTGACCCTATTCATCTTTAAGTCCTATGAAAAACATTTCAAAACTTGGGATGAGCATAAAAAGCTCAGTAAGGGTTATAAAATAAAGGAAACATTAGTCCACCAAAACATAATCCTTTTAACATACCTCATGAAATCTCAAGATTTATGAATAACACAAAGAAAACATAAATCATAAAGGTAACTTGTGTCATATATACCATACTTACGTTTTAGATTTCACAGCTACGTAGGGAGTTACATTTGGAATACCCATCATAGTATATTCCCTAAATCTCTTAGGAGAAACTTCAACGTTTACCTCTGTCATGTTATACAATGTATTGAAGATCTATCTTGGGCTCACTCACCTTAGGTTTATCACAAAACCACCCGTATACGTAAACAATGCCCCAGAACCATAACATATTCATAACACATAAAACAAACATAAAGGAAAGATAAAGTTTCCACATTTAAATCACAATATATCATTCAAGATAATGAAATAATCAATCCTTTCTCAAAACCATTTTCAATACCAAAATCTGTAAAAAGAGTATATGGTATTTATTTTCCTTTTAAAAACATTACGGCTTATTAAGGAAGCCAAATATGAAATAATGCTCGCAGCGGCAAAAAGGTCGTTGTCACCGCGTACGTTAAAAAGAAACATTCACTTTGTCATTTTATAAAAAGCTACATAGAAAAATATTCCCTTTGAATGAAATGAAAAGTAAATGGGGTTTATACATCGTATAAAAGAAAGTTGTGAATAAATAAAAATATGTCTTAATGAAAGGTGATTGAGACGAAATCCCTTAGCTCATGTCCAACTTGACCTGTTCATTCTTTAATTTCCTGAATAATAAACTAAAGTTAATTTATACTTGTTTCAGAACCTTTTTCGGGTTTATTATTCCTTTTATACCACTTATTTCCATGTTATAAACATTATATAATCATTCAAGTTAATAACGGTTGTTTTGTCGATATTTGGTACTTGAGTCAAAAATGAACTTCTTATAATTACAAGTTGTTCATGTGGTCAAAAGTCCATTATCTCCAGAATGATATTCATGATTTAGATATAATATATATCATATATATCCAGTATATATATATGTATTTATAAGAGTACATAACATTTGGTGGTAAGAAATGAAATGCACCGTTCATGGAGACGGTAAGCTGTACGTACGCATGAATGCTAATTTCATTTCTATTTCATATTTAATGGAGTGAAAACTTAATGATACATAGGTATATTATAATTACAGTATAATATTTAGCCCAAATGATTGATTCTAAGAAAAGAACCATCCCCGAAGACATGATTATTGTGAGAGAATACGCTAATGTGTTTCCTGAGGAATTTTTGGTCACCCTTCTAGCTGAGAGGTTGAATTTTCAATCATGATTATACTTAGGGCATTACTAATATCCAAGAGTCCATATATAATGATTGTTGTGGAACTTGAGGAGATGAAGAAACAACTAAATGAGAATCTGGATAAAGGGTTAAATCTCCCAAGTGCTTTACCATGGGGTGCATCGGTCCTCTTCATCAAGAATAAGGACGAGTCAATGCACCTTTTCATTGATTATTGTGAACTCAATAAGATCACGATAAAGAACAAGTGTCATCTTCCATAGATTTATGACTTGTTCTATCAACTATGTGGATCACAATACTTCTCTAAGGTGGATCTATAGTTGGGATATTACCAAGTTAGGGTGAATAAGGAGGATATCCCCAAGACTGCTTTTCATACAAGGTACGAGCACTATGAGTTCATAGTAATGCCTTTTGGGCTCATTAATTCTCAGTCTAGATGGTAAAGAAATTCCTCAACTCTAGGAAAAGTATATTGAAAAAAATGTTATCCTAATACCTCCATTTATATTAAACTAGTGACATTTTAAATGAACATAGATATATGGTTTTGAGGTCCTTAACTTCCCATTTATCATTAAATTTCTGGCGATCAATGACCTCTATCACTCACTATAATTATTTACGCTTTTCTTTCAGGTTTATATCTACATCTACCAACAATGTTCTCCTACTTAGAAATCTGGTTTTGTGTTATTCCATCTGACCTTTGTATTTCCAATCTCTCTTATCAAAAGTATATTTTATTAACCCTTCTCATGATTCAGGATTTAAATAAGGGTATTTTCAAATGACAAGCCCTTTGTTACCGAGATCGAGATTAAATTGTGAGGAGGCAATTTATTTAAGGGGGTAGAATGTAACACCTTGATATTTTAAAATATGAATATCATATTTGATAGTGTGAATGACATGCACCACCAAGCATATAAGGAAATATAACATCCCAAGACTTTACGATATATTTATTTTTTAAAATAAATTCAATCTTCCCGATAACTTTCAATGCACGCAATACCGGGTTTGAACGAAACACGATAGTTTAGTAAAATATTATTACTTAAACATTAAAATTATAACTTAAATGATAAATTGGTGGGTATGAATAGTACTAAATAAATTATAAAAATTATACTGTTTTCACATGTATAAAATAAATAAAATGGATATTTATTGATTAGAGATAAAATTAGAACCATTTGAAATAAAAAGAAATGTTTTCAGAAAAACGATATTTTCTATAAGACGGTTTAGTCATGCTTTACACACGTAGTTTATAATTAAATTGGACCAATTTTATAAAATCTATTTAAAAAAAATTATTTTTGAAATCATCATATCAAAATTTGATTAGGGTTGATTTTTTGGATTTTTTTGAAAAGTTTCACTTATTGATAAATAGTGAAAAATACTAAATTTTAATTGAAAATTGACTTTTTCATTTAAATTATTCATAATGATAAATTATATTTAAAATTGATTTTAAAGTTACATTAATTCAATTATATATCATTTAATCCAATTTAGGTCATTGTAATCACTTTCACATTGAATTTTGATATAGAGACTTTGTAAACTTCTGAATATTTTCTACTTGAAAACGCGCTTTCTCATCGGGTCTGTGGGATTAATTTTAAATTAATTTTTAAAAATTATGTGATTTGAATTTGAAAAATGTATTAAATATTTGAAATCAGAGTAATTTATATTATCTAATAAGATCAACATATATTTGACCATAATGATCAGTGAAAACAGTTAAAAATTAATTACCCTGATTAAGGTTAAAATGGGGTTATGCGCATTACACGTGCTTGTATTAAAATTAATTTTCCACACACATAGGATTTTTGTTTAATAAATTGGATTTAATATTTATAATTATTAGGTATAAATTATCTAATACGGGTCATTTTATTTTAGGCTTAAAGGATAAATTACATAGGTTAGAAAACTAGTTGTCATGGTGAAAATTAAAATGGTAAAAGTGAGTAAAACATAAAGGTTAAGGAATAAAATGTTTAAAAAATGTGTTTTTTTGTGGTAGAGATTTTTCTAGACCCATTCATCTATATACTACATTATTTATCAAATTTGTAGCCACATGAGGTGAGAGTGACCTCCCATTATTGAATACTTTTGGGTATTTACAAAAATATCACCACTCCTCAATTATAAAAGGGCATTCACTCCCCTCACTTATTAACATCTCCCAATCCATTTGGCTCAGAAAATCCCTACCCAAATAACTTCCCAACTTCCATCCACTCATCCTATAATCCTTAGTTTTGTCGAAAATCCAACCTAGGAAGTATTTTGGTGCAAACCTAAGGAGGTTGCCCAAATAAGGGGTAACATTCTTTAACATTCGTTTTTATTTTATTTCTTCATCCACCTCCTTAAATCATTATTAAACCATGATCCTATAAAATACTAAGTATCTTACATATATTTATATTTTTTATGTAAAGTTCGTGACCTACAACCATCCCCACTTCCATCAAATGAGTTGCGAAATCAGCATTAATGTGTACGACAGACTACCGCCACACGAACCGATGTTATTCGTTTTTCCATTACCATCTCTCACGGTTTGATATGATGGTTATAAAATAATTATACCTATGGGGTAATTATATAATACAAACCCTTTTTACTTTCTATTATGTAGGGGATACAATAACATCGCTTGTGTGTACGGCGGACTACCACCATGGGAAGCAGTGTGATTCGTTTTCACTAACCCTATACATGGAAAGCAATAAGAATAAAGTTAATGAATATATGTGATATAAATTATATAATTATGATATTAATGAAATATTTATCATTCTGAAAATATATTATATCATTTTATTTTTTATACTAAAAATATGATAACATAGTTTGTGTGTGTGTGGACTACCGCCTTCACGAAGCGATGTGACTCTATTTTCAACACCACACCACATAGATGATATATATAAGTATATTTAAATAAATAATATGTTATATAATATGTTATAATCATTTTGGAAAGATAAAATATTACTTACCTCCTTTTCATAATGATCATTGAAAAATGAAAATGTTACTCATGCGTATGTATGACCTACCGTCTACATGATCATAACGTACTTCATCTCTCAAAACCATCTGTCATGATTAGTATTGAAAGTATAATTAATATATAAATATTATATTTATGTCATGATTATTATTCTAGATATGATGAAACTATATAATATGTGCAAGAACCATATCTTTCATGGAAAAATATGTATGAGAAAACAAAGCAATAAACACCTGAAACAATGAAAATAACGAAGGATTATTAACAACCAGGTGATGATATGTTATAAAAGGATCATATATGATATTATAAATATTAATATTTTTCTGATATAAGTTAATAATATTTTTCAAACCACTATACAGGTGGTTAAATCATGTTCAACCAAAAGCAAGAGTCGGGTAAATGTTTCTCGTCTTACTTTTACTTCTGTGAGACATACACCATATTCACCGCTTATTTTTTGTGTGTGGTGTATATAATTCCATTTTTTATCTTATATCATGAATTAATTTATTTTCATTGTCACACCCGACCTTCATAATTACTTTATTTTATTATTTTCTTGGTTTTCAATAATTTTGTCGGGGTTCGGGTTGAGTTTCGGTTTGAATTTTAGAGTTTTTATCCAAAGTTGTGTGTTTTGGGTTTGGCGACATCTGGAACACAGGCAGAGCAGAGTTTGGAAACCGTGTGGCTTCGCCCAGAAAACCGTGTAGTCTGCCCATCTTCAAAAATAATAAAATAAGAATTTAAGTGAGTAATAAAATGAGAGTTAAAATAAAATAAGAAAAAGTAAAATGGAATTATAAGTATTGTTTAATAATAATAATAATGATGATAATATTATTAATGGGAATATCATCATTATTATTAGTATGATTATAAAAAATAATATTATTAAAATTATCATCATCATTATTATTATGAAAATTATTGTTAACATTATTATTATTATTATTAAAAATGAAATGAATATTATTATTATTATTATTATCATTATGTTGTTGTTGTTGTTGTTGTTCTGAGTAGTAACTTTTTTTAGGGTTTTCTTTTTTTATCTTATCTTACTTCCCTTTCTCCCCCCTGCCCTTACTTGTGCGGCGCGACCCCCGCTCCCCTTACCTGTGCAGCGCATGACCCCCTTTTGGTCGGGCTTCCGGAATCCTCCATTCCTCCCTCTGGTGGCCTCCTCTACCTCACGCGACCCCCATCCGGTCGCCTCCTCTCCGACGCCACACTTCTTTCCGACGTGTGACCCAACCGTCCCTCCTCTCCAGTGTCGTCTTCATCTCCAGTGTGCGACCCAACCAGCGCCGCCCTCCTCTCCGACGCGCGACCTCGCCGACACCTCCTCCTGTAGGTATTCTCTTCGGTTTTTGGTTCGTCTAAAACTCTAGGTGAGGTTTTGATTCAGTTTATCTTGATTCTTCCGATTTTAGGGTATCCAAGGGGCATCTTGGGACCCGTTGGTCCATGTTTCGGCAACCAGCGACCGCTGCCGAAGGTGAGGTGGTTTAGGTCGATTTGATTCCCCACTGTCGTTTTGGGGTAAGCTTCTAAACCCATTGTTAGTTCCACACCCTCAATGTATAATGGATGGGATTTCCTCACTGTGGAATCATCCTGATCTATTATCAGAGTTCCTCAATGGGAACTCTTTGAGTTCTATTTGTTATAAGGCATGAGGTCAGTCCTTGGGGTGGCTCGAGGTGAAGCATGTTGTTGATTTATAATTATATATGCTTGTGATTGGATGCTCGGTTGACATCGGTTGGCTTATCCCCATTATAGACATGATACATGGGAACCTGACATATTGAGCGAATTATCTTCAAACGATTGCCGCACCGGTAGTTCACGTACTGACCAGTGACCCATAGTACATGGATATATTTGGGTTTATTGCTATGATGATGGATCTAAAGTATATAGATGTCTTGACAAAAGCCTCGACGATATTAGATGTCTTGGCATAAGCCTCGTCGGTATAGATGTCTTGGCACAAGCCTCAACGGTATGTTTTAGATATCCAATATCATGCATTTCATCATTATGAATTTAGTTATTTATATTCTATGCGATTATTCGATTAGTTAGAATATTCATAGTCAAATTTCAAGCTTATGTGATTATTTATATGGAATTATTTGTTCATTTTTTATTCTTATCATATTATGATCATGTTAATGATTAAATGACATGTGTTTCAGTTATTTACATTTCCATATTGATTATGCCTTATTTATTCACAATTTACACTGTACAGTTACCCTTACTGAGCATATGAGTTCACCCTTTTCTTATGTTTTATTTTCCTGAGGATACGAGAATGTATTTTGTGATTAATATGCACGGATAAACCAAGGGGAATGATGACATTTTCAAAGAAAATTCTTTGTTTATTTTATGTTTTAAAATGTAATGTGAATTTCAGGTATGTAACTAGTTTACCAAGACTGCTAAACTATTCAGTCCTTCAGGATGTCATTCCTTGTATCTTATTCCAATGTAATAAAGTAGACGTCGTCTCTAGACTACTGGGGTCAGGGCGCTACATCTCTTGTATAAAAGTTGTGACATGAACTTTCTTAGATACACTAACGAAAAGTCAACATCATGAGGAATTTGATTCTTGGGAGAATATTGTGTGAGGTGACATAGTAAGAAACAAAAGTTTCGTTACTTTAGTACAATGTAAGTAGAATATATTGTCGTCCCCAATACTTATTCACAAATGATATAGATAAAAGTTCTAAGATTTGAGCGTAAATGTTAGAAAATCATTGAAGATTATTTTTGATAATCAAAGTTTCATTGATCTTTCCAAAAATCTTCTTCAGCATTCAAGATCAAAGAACGTCTATATTACATGTAAAGGTGAGTATACAACAAGAAATGCAACATCAAGACAACATAAAATGGGCATGACGCAGCAATAAGAAACATATTGGGAAACATTAACGAGGTAACTCATACTAATGTCATTTCGATGTATCAAGCATCATGGAATATGACAATCACCCATGGCATATCAAAATCATTCATTCATGAGCTGCTCGCTACTCAATTTAAGGGACAGCAGCTCATTCACTCGGTGCTGCACGGGCCTCACGTCAGACCCATGGGCCTCCAGCTCCACAAGCCCAGCAAAGATGCTGTCCATAGTGCTTTTCGGGTCATCAAACCGGAGATGGGAAGCTTTCTCAAACAGACTGCAGAATGCCACCATGTTCCCCATGGCTACGATGATTTTCCAGAGCGGGGATCTCTTCATGACACACGAGCCGTGCTGCTGGGTATCAACTGCCTCACCGAGTGGCAGAGCCGCCTTTGGTGTTGTGTCACCAGTTTTTTCGGTCATGCTCATTTGCTGCGTAGCATCCCCAACTACTCACAAAATAAAATAAACTGTTAATTGTTTTTTCAATGAAAAAGACAACATGTAAACTAGAGGTGGCAATTTTGAACCCGACATGACACAACACGGCACGAGTTAAATCAAGGTCTGTAAATCCATTTTTCAAGAAGTCCAGTCCACACCAAAAGTGCAGGTTGACCCGATTACAGTTGCTTGCCTGTTTCAGCCCCATTGGTTTCACCAGTTTCTGTAGCCATCTCATCATCATGCCTCCCCTCACCTGTAAAACATCCGTCTTTTTAAACAGAAGGATTGAAATTAACCTTGTCTGCGATTTTAACTTGAAATGAACCTCCTTCAGAAAAGTCGGTACATTTGACCAGAGGTGAGGCTTGGCCTCCCCTTGTCGTTTGGATGAGTGGTTTATTATAATTCTCTGTGCTGCCCTCCTGCATGAATGAGAGGTTTAATCATATTATGACAGTAAGGAAAAGGGACCAAAAATTAATATATGAAAAACAGTTGATCACCAAACATGTGGTTCATTTCAACCTTTGTGGGCCGACCCAACTCGGATTGGACAAGTCAGTGACTGTGAAATGGATACTGATACTTGTGATACTGATATAACAAAAGATGTCAAACTTTTTCCTGAATGATAATAGGCATACTGTAGTTGCACTAATGATCCTTTTAGCCTCCTGGTCATATTGTAATGGTTATCTGTTGATTTTGTAACATGGAAAAATGTGATCATCCTCAAAAATTAGAGTACTGTTGTTCCATAAGGTGGTAAAGGGATCTATTTGACAAAAAAATGAGAAAGGGTGGGGTTCTGAACTTCAGTTATACCATCTAATATAAGATTATGTAAAACAAAAACAAAAAAACAAAGCAAAGCCATTAGAAGCTTGCATCCCAGAGGCAAAAAATTATAACAGCATTACTTATGCATGAAATATCCCATGAAAACTTAGAGCAGGTCATATTTTCTGTGAAGTTTACCATGCTCCTGTGTCCCACTGGAGATCGGCTGTTTTCAACTTTGTCATTCTGCTGTGAGGTCCTTATTTCCTGACAGTGTAGCCCTGAAAATGACGAAAATAATAAGTTGCATTTGGTTTTGGAAAATATTTTATGTTTTCATTTTCTAAAAATGAATTAGAAAACATAGAGAATTATGTAAATCAAAAACATTTTTTAGAAAATGAAAAAGAACATGATAGATTTTTGGAAATGAAAGAGAACTTGTTTTCATGTTTTAAAGAAAACAAAGAATTCTGGACATGTAATTACCACGGTTTCCTGTTTTCATTCCACTTTTCAGAACATTTCATAACATATATTCTAATACATATTTGGAAAATGAAAACAGAAAATGTTTTTCAAAACTAAACGCAGCCTTAATTCCTGTTACTGCGAGATTCCTTTGAGCACTGCATCTGACACAACGTACACTTCCATCTCATTATCCACACAAAATCAAATTCATCATCAATTAATAAAAAAAAAAGGATGAAGGGTAAAAAATGACAATGAACTGCTCCTCGTGAAGGTGTTTGAAGAACAATTGATTTCACAGTCCTTTCTATGCAAGTGTGAATTTGCTTTGAAGCAATAAACTATGGTACCATAATCTTGCACAGATTTGACATCAATTTTCCCTGGTCTTCCTCTCTTTCTATAAATGTTATTTTGCTCGGACTCTGGTCCACAAACAATTGAATGTTTGAGCTCCTGCACAAATTAAAACAATACAACTGATCAGGAAAATCAATAGAACTGGATCTTTCTTTTGGAAAGAAAAATAACACGAACTTTACTTTTCAGTGCAATGAAAAACGGACAGTTAATGAACAGACTGCATACTAAAATAAAAGTTGGGTTTGAGCACTAAAAAACCAACCAGGTGATTTTAAGCCTAATAATTTTTTTTACTTTAGGAAAATTTTAAAACCCAAATCAATTAATCTAGTATTGGGGTAAAAGTATTAAAATATAAATTACTTGTTTACGGTTCTCTTACATGTATTTCACAATTGTGAGTGTAATTGACAATATGTGACAGCTAATTCAATACGCAGGACACAAGAAACAAAAAAGATGTCTTGCGTATAAATAGATTTTCCTTTCTACTCCTCCGTATCTGTTATGAGTATTAGATTTTTTTGGATATTTTTAATATTTGTGTCCCATATCGGTATGAGTTATCTATTGTACTCTTTTTCTCATCTATAAATAAAGTATCATATCTCGTTGTGAGGTACGGTTTCCATTCCAACTTGATATCAGAGCAGGTTTCCCGCGTCGCCCATCCCTGCACGTCTGCACCTCCTACGCGACGGCCCCCTGTGCTACGACCCGTTCCCCGACCGCCATGTGTGCGTCCGCACCTCCAGTGCGATTCTTGAGCGGCATGTCTATCCTAACGGTCCACCTCATGGGTTCTTGACTCCGGTGCCTCATAGCCTATCACTGGGGAAGCAGGTATTCTCCAGTCCCAACGCACGACTTCAAATGGAGGTAATATTATTGTGGTCGACGGTCAGACGATTCAGATTGCTGGTTATGGGAGTTGTACGATCATGTCTGGCTTCACGCTATCTGTTGTTGCCTTTGTTCCCAAATGTCCCTTTAATTTACTATGTTCCCAAATGTCCCTTTAATTTACTATCTATTAGTAAACTTACAGCTGATTTACAGTGTAAGACCATCTTCTCACCTATTTCAGCTATCTTTCAGGAGCATTCGACAACTCGGGTGCTTGGTAATGGACCCCTTCAGGGTGGTGTGTAGGTGCTTAGACTCAGCCCCATCTCCCTCGCATGTTTTGCCATGCCCTACAGCTTCACTATCACTTCGGCCATCCACCTTCCCACTTCTGCTCAGCCTGATGTTGTTACCACACATGACAATGCTCCTGATCCTTCATCACCAGAGTTGCCTATTGCACTTCACAAAGGTTTTCACTCATGTTAGTCTTATCAAAGCTTATTTGTTGCTACCTCTTGAATTATTACGACAATAGCTTGACACCACGCACTGTGGCGTGTTGGAGTTGGTGCCCTAGAACCAACTTCTTTTGAAATTTATGATAACTTATATTCATGATTTTGAATATTAATAAATTCCTTATCACATTATTGCTGGATTGGTATTGCCCGATCCGATAGCGGAGCTGACCGATCGACACCGACAGGCACTGTAGCGGTGCGGACTTCGGGGGTCAACAGTACTGTAGCGCTTTTGACTTCCAGCCAGCAGACACTGTAGCACTTTTGACAAAGTGAGTCGCCGATCACTGTTGCAACGCGGACTACTATTCAGAACAGTGGACCGTCTTCTTTATGTAGCCCATTTTTGGGCTATGGTTTCTAATTGAAATCCTCTGTAATTTGCTGCTCCCGATTATTGAAAATTATGCTTCTCCCGTGGACGTAGGGACTATTCCCGAACCACGTAAATCGCCGTGTTCATTGTTGTTTTTTCTTTCTTTCGTTTTCTCAATTTCTGTAGTTGTGTCTCCCGACGATTCCGCAACAACTGGTATCAAAGGAGGTTCGGAATTCTCCAACGATGGCTCTGGATGAAGGCAAAGTGAAGATCGATCACTTCGATGGAACTGATTTCAACTTCTGGAGGATGCAGATCGAGAATTATCTTTATCAGAAAAAGATGCACTTGCCGCTTCTGGGTGTGAAGCCAGCGGACATGGAGAAGTCGGAGTGGGAGCTACTGGATCGACAGGTTCTAGGTGTTGTGCACCTGACGTTGGCAAAAAACGTGGCGTTCAACATCAGAGAGGAGAAGACGACGGTGGACCTGATGAAAGCCCTCACAAATATGTACGAGAAGCCTTCTGCTGCAAACAAGGTGCATTTGATACGACGATTGTTCAACCTGAAAAGGGTTGAAGGGAGACCTGTTGCAGATCATATCAACGAGTTCAATACTATCATAAGTCAGTTGTCATCGATGGACATTGACCTTGGTGATAAGGTGTGTGCTCTGGTTTTATTATCTTCGTTACCTGAAAATTGGGAAGCAACTGTAACAGCTGTGAGCAGCACTTCGGGGAATACGAAGATGACTCTGAAAGATATAAGGGACCTGATCCTTAGTGAGGATGTTCGAAGAAGAGAATCAGGCAGATTCTCTGGTTCTGCTTTGAACGTTGGAAGAGGAAGGTACCCACAGCGGGACAATCGTAGAGGACGGTCGAAGTCAAGAGGAAAGAGCAGAGACAAGGCAAAGGGGTCTGGTCCTACCTGCTGGACATGCGGGAAGAAAGGACATGTCAAGAAGGAGTGCAGAGATAACCGAAAGGGACCTGAAATCAGTGGAGCAAACGCGGTAGCTGAAGGAACTGATGACGTGCTACTGCTGAGCGTAGACAGCCCGATGGAGTCTTGGATTTTAGACTCTGGGGCGTCTTTCCATTCTACATCGGAGAAGGGTTTCCTGAACAATTTTGTTTCTGGAAATTTTGGCAAGGTACATCTTGCTGATGACGAGCCGTTGCAGATTGTGGGGAAAGGAGATGCACGGATCAAGACCAACAGTGGGAGCTTGCTGGTTCTGGAAAACGTGAGGTACATCCCTGGTTTAAGAAGAAATCTCATTTTTGTGGGACAGCTTGATGATGCAGGGTTGAGTACCACATTCACTGGTGGTGCATGGAAGATCACCAAAGGAGCTATGGTCATAGCTCGGGGAGCAAAGAATGGCACCCTGTACAACATGACAGAAAGTTGCATGGACATGGCTGCATCACTGGAAGCTGTCGGAGGTTCTCAACTGTGGCACTATAGACTCAGCCACATGAGTGAAAAGGGGATAAAGGTGCTGGCAACTAAAGGGTTGCTACCAGAGCTGAAGTCGGTGGATGTAGGCTTATGTGAAGATTGCATCTTTGGAAAGCAGAGGAAGGTGTCCTTTGCAAAAGGAGGCAGAACACCGAAAGCTGGAAAGCTGGACCTGGTGCATACAGATGTTTGGGGGCCTGCACCAGTACCATCCCTCGGAGGGTCACAATATTATGTGACATTCATCGATGACTCAACAAGGAAGGTATGGGTTTACTTTCTGAAGAATAAATCTGATGTGTTCAAGATGTTTCAGAAGTGGAAAGTCATGGTGGAGAACGAGTCAGGAGCAAAGCTGAAATGTTTGAGGTCTGACAATGGTGGAGAGTATGACAGTCGGGAGTTCAGGGAATTTTGTTCTGAAAATGGAATTCGGTGGGAGAAGACAATCCCAAGAACACCACAACAGAATGGTGTGGCAGAAAGGATGAATAGGACACTGAATTAACGTGTCAGGAGCATTAGGCTGCATTCGGGGTTACCCAAGACCTTTTGGGCTGATGCAATGAATATGGCAGCATATCTCATAAACAGGAGTCCCTCTGTGCCAATGGGGGAATGTCTACCCGAGGAACTCTGGTCTGGTAAGTTGGTAAGACTCACATTTACGAGTCTTTGGCAGTTTAGCATATGTTCATGTTGATGTTAATGCAAGGGACAAGCTTGATGCCAAGTCCAAAAAATGTTTCTTTATTGGCTATGGTGGTGAGGAGTTTGGGTATCGCTTTTGGGATGATCTCAACAGGATGGTCACCAGGAGCCAAAACGTGGTATTCAATGAAGGTGTCATGTACAAAGATCGCCATGCAGTTGAAGATGAAAATGGGAACATTGAATCAGAATGCAAAAAGCAAGTGGAGCTTGAAGGTGTGTCTGAGCTTGAGAGATCCGAACCGGTGGAACCTACTACTCCAGTGGAGTTGAGGAGATCATCAAGGGTGAGAAGGCCCGTGCAGAGGTATTCACCATCATTGCATTACCTGTTATTGACTGACGGTGGAGAACCAGAATGCTTTGAAGAAGCAATGCAGCTGAAGGAGTCGAGCAAGTGGAAGCTGGCTATGAAGGAGGAGATTTCCTCATTGCATGAGAAAAACACTTGGGAACTGACACCTCTGCCAAGAGGAAAGAAAGCATTGCAGAATAAGTGGGTCTACCAGGTCAAGGAAGAACATGATGGAAAGAGGAGGTTCAAGGCAAGGCTGGTGGTGAAAGGCTTTCAACAGAAGGAGGGAGTAGATTTCACTGAAATCTTCTCACCAGTAGTAAAGCTTACCACCATCCGGGTGGTTCTCAGCATTGTGGCGTCAGAGGATTTGCACCTTGAGCAGCTTGACGTCAAAACTGTTTTCCTTCATGGAGATTTGGAGGAAGATATCTACATGCAGCAGCCAGAGGGATATGTAGAGTCTAGAAATGAAAACCTGGTGTGCAAACTCCAGAAGAGCTTATATGGACTGAAACAGGCACCGAGGCAGTGGAACAAGAAGTTTGATTCATTTATGTCTAAAAATGAATATAGACGATGTGGCATGGATCAGTGTTGCTACATCAAATCTTTCAGTGATGAATACATTATATTACTTCTGTATGTGGATGACATGCTCATTGCAGGATCATGTATGCAGAGGATTAATGAGCTGAAAGGGCAGTTGGCTGAGAAGTTTGAAATGAAGGATCTTGGAGAAGCTGCCAAGATTCTGGGAATGAAGATCAAGATAGATCGCACAGCTGGAACATTAATGTTGTCACAGGCTGATTACATTGGGAAGGTGCTGAGAAGATTCAGCATGCTGGAAGCAAAGGCAGTCTCTATTCCATTAGCGAGTCATTTCAAACTATCAAAGGAGCAATCACCGAAGACGGCAGAAGAGGTGGAGTACATGGCAAAAGTTCCATACGCATCAGCTGTTGGAAGCTTGATGTATGCCATGGTCTGTACTCGACCTGACATTGCTCATGCAGTGGGAGTTGTGAGCAGATATATGGCTAACCCTGGAAAGCAACATTGGGAAGCTGTGAAGTGGATACTAAGGTATTTGAAGGGCAGCAAGGAGGTATCTCTGTGCTTTGGGAAAGGAACTTCATTGCAGGGGTATGTGGGTGCGGACCTTGGAGGCGATGTCGACAGCAGGAGGAGTACCACGGGTTATGTTTTTACCTGTGGAGGAACTGCGGTAAGTTGGATATCACAATTGCAGAAGGTGGTGGCTTTATCCACCACAGAGGCAGAATACATTGCTGTAACAGAAGCTGGGAAAGAGAAGGTTTGGCTGAAGAACTTCTTGGATGAATTGGGAAGAAAGCGAGAGGAGAATGTATTGCACTGTGACAGTCAGAGTGCTGTACATCTTGCCAAGAACCCAGTGTTTCATGCCCGGACGAAGCACATTCAGTTGAAGTACCATTTCATCAGAGGTTTGATACAGGATGGGTTGTTGACCTTGCAGAAGATCTGTGGAACCAACAATCCGGCAGACATGTTGACAAAGCCTATGGTGATACAGAAGTTGAGGCACTGCTGTGCCTCTGTTGGTCTCCACTAATGAACGGAGGATGAGAGCCAGAATGATGGAGGACTTGATGGGAGCAAAAGAGGAAAACAGTTTGTATTTCATGAATCTGTGAAAGCACGCCACTGGTGAGTGAAGAAGAGGAAGAACTTAGATTAAGTAACTTGTCTTCCTCTGTAATTTGCTGCTCCCAATTAGTGAAAATTCTGCCTCTCTCGTGGACGTAGGGACTATTCTCGAACCACGTAAATCGCCATGTTCAGTGCTGTTTTTCCTTTCTTTCGTTTTCTCATTTTCTGTCGTTGTGTCTCTCGACGATTCCGCAACAATTATGATTGTTCTTCTGCGTGACATTGTATGTGATAATGTCCTAAGAGTAGCCGTCGCACTAAAAGGTCATAGCGGATACAGAACCCGAAAGTGCGACAACACTATTCTTGAATATATGTTCTATAGTCGGATGATATCATTTGAGAGACACAAATGATACGGGCTATAAGGGGTGGAGACTAATAGAACTTTGAGGCACCTTCTCATGGTGTACGCCCTTGGGTAATGTCCAGAAGGATATGATGAGAACGAGACCTGCCAGTAGGAAATCCACATTTATAAGTGTCATTGGATGATCATATATGCGGACATGTGTATTGGTCCTTAAACTTTAAGATTATTATTAATACGTATTATGACTCTCGCACTTAGATGTAGTGACGAAAACCGTAACTACATATGTTCGCCGCGAGGTAAGAAATGTTGGGTGCGTCACGAGTAATACTGCATTAATTAATAATGCGAGGAATGATTTGTCCTTTCTGTTATTTAACAGAAGTTGATGTCTCAAGCCCTTTGAATAAAAATGATATAGCCTAAATAAATCTTTGGTCATTGTGTTCTATAGGCAAGTTCAATTTCCGGGAAGTCACAGAAAGAGAAATCCAACACATGGATTGATGGCACTAGCATGCAAGAAAATATTTGTCTCTTCTGTTCTGTAACGGAAGTTGATGTCTCGGGCCCTTTGATGGAAATAATATAGCATAAATAAATCCACGGTCATGGTGTTCTATAGGCAAGTTCAATTTACGTGAGGTCAAAAAAGAGAAATCGAGCACATTGATTGATGACACTAGCATGCAACCTGTTTGATTAGAGATATCGAAACTACGGGATTATATTACACGGTAAGCGTTAGTATGAGGTGACATAACGTTGCAGCATTAGCTTCTTTCTCTATGGGTGTCTGGGCATGTTACTATACACTAACCATGGACTTTAGGCTGCTCCACCTAATGCCACTGAGAAAGAGGCCTAGAGAGTCACACACTAAATGTATCCAATATCTCAGTTAATATATTATTTATTATTTAACAAATTGAATAAATATTATCCCCGGTCGTGGTTTAATAATTATTCATGTATGTTGGCGGAATATTTAATAAATATTTATTTGATATTTAGTGAATATAATCATTTATTTATTGGCGAATAATTCAGGGATATTTATTTAATAAATAAATAGTCATTATTCAAGCCTCGATAAATATTGAGGAATTACAAACCGAGTTCAAAGGTACGGTGAGAAATAATAACATTGAATATTATTTGATTAAACACTATTTAATTATAATGCGCAAGCTAAAGCGCGTGTCAAGAAATAATAATAATAATAATACTATTATTTGACATGGGGTTTCACTATGATTAATAAAATAAATAAGGGCACGTGTGCAACTATGTTATTTTAACCCTAGAGATATAAATACCCAATTATGTTTATTTTTTCATAACCCTAGCCAAGCCAAAGTAGTTGTGCACAACGAATTGGAAAATAACATCTCCAAGAACGCTCTCAAAAACGAGAGCGATCCTCCTCCACCGGATCAAGGAGAACGCTTTAAAAGCGGTTCTGAAGACGATTGAAGTCGGACGATGCAAGCGCAAGGATCTTCTGTGCTAGCACCCGAAGACTTCTTCGGTGACATCCGGAGATTCGTGGAACACGTGTTGATCACCTTTAGAGGAAATCTACCATGAACTTCTACAACACAACAACACTGCACAACAGATTTTTGGCCGGACGCATCAACAAAGAAAGAATAACCTTAAAGGTAATTCTTATTTAATTTGATTAATTATAAACATGTGTTGATCTCCTCTCTCTTGGTTTCGGGTTTCTCCCGTTTGTTCTTTGATTCAATTTTGTGGATCGCGGCGTTTATCATCGCATAGATCTCGGATTGATCATTGATAATGACAATAAGCAAAGTTGGGCAACGCCCCTCCTGCGTTTCCAGTGCGCCCGAAACCTACATGGTTGAGCCAAAATCACATCCCAACTGGTTAAAAGCAATGCAGGATGAACTTCAAGCCTTGGAAACCAACATACTTGGGATCCTGTCCATCTCGCTTCAGATAAACAGGTTGTTGGTTCCAAGTGGATCTATACTGTGTGAGTCAATGTCGATGGCACTCTTAATCGCCTCAAAGCTCGACTTGTAGCCAAGGGTTATGCGTAGACGTGGCATTGACTACTTTGATATCTTTTCTTCAGTAGCCAATATGGCATCGGTCCGCTATATTTATCTCCCTTATCGTCTCATATCACTGGTCTCTCCATCACTTTGATGTTAAAAATGTTTTTCTTCATGGTTTTCTTGATGAAGTTTATATAGAGCAACCACTGGGGTTTGTTGCTCAAAATGAGTCTTCCAAAGTTTGTTGCCTCCATCAATCGTTGTATGGGCTCAAGCAGTCACTCTGTGCTTAGTCTGGACCAGTTTCGACTCATTCCACACTTTCGGTCATAACTTGAGCTACCGGGGTCCGTTTGACGAACCGTCTGGAAACCTTGGATCGAGACGGGCCTTTTGGTATACCCCACTTGAGATTTGGATAAAGTTGGGGTACGGTTGGGTCGGATCAAGCACGAATCCAACCGGGCCCTCGGAACTAAAGGGCCAATAACTTACAGACCAGGCGTCAGATTGACGCACCGTCTATTGCGTTGAGACCCCGTTTACATGGCGGTCCTTAGAGATACTTCTTCGTGGGACTTCGTGGCAGTTGAAGTATCGACCAGTGGCTAGAGGAGCGGACCCTCCCGAAGACAAGCGAGCTTAGTGCGGAAACCCTGTAGGTGGACTGAACATGAGAAAAGAATCCTATGTGGGTTTGTGCTTTGGGAAACTTCGTGGGTCTGTATTTGAGGGTCCCACATGGATCCGCTCGAGGAATCCATGCGGGACTACTCTAGGATCCTGTGTGGGTTTGATGATGTACTCGGATCCTGTGTGGGTCTGAAGATGTACCAGGATCCTGTGTGGGTCTGATGGCGTACTAGGATCCTGTGTGGGTCTGATGATGATTTAGGATCCTACGTGGGTCTGCCTTTTAATACCGTACCTCTGTCATACCAGGTATAACATAGGTACGGTATTAAAGATGATTAGTTGTAACAACTGAATCATCTTACTCTGTTAAGAGGCAGACCCACGTAGGATCCTAAATCATCATCAGACCCACACAGGATCCTAGTACGCCATCAGACCCACACAGGAATCCATGCGGGACTACTCTAGGATCCTGTGTGGGTCTGATGATGTACTCGGATCCTGTGTGGGTCTGAAGATGTACCAGGATCCTGTGTGGGTCTGATGGCGTACTAGGATCCTGTGTGGGTCTGATGATGATTTAGGATCCTACGTGGGTCTGCCTCTTAACAGAGTAAGATGATTCAGTTGTTACAACTAATCATCTTTAATACCGTACCTCTGTTATACCTGGTATGAGTTGAGTCATTACCTTCGTAGTGATACCTTTGTGGTATTCTTTTATGTGGCGTACCTTTGTAATACTTACCTTCGTGGTGATACCTTTGTGGTATTCTTCTGTGTGGCGTATCTTTGTGGTACTTACCTTCGTGGTATTCTTCTGTGTGTCGTACCTTTATGGTACCTACCTTTGTGGTATTCCTTCCTTTGTGGAACAGTTGAGCTTTGGGCTAATGAGTTGGGACTTGTGTTTCCTCATTATTGAGGTGGGTTTATTTGATACCTTAGGTATATGTATGTGCATATACCTAAGTAGGGTTATCAGTTGTTTCCATGTGGATTTTGTGATACCCTGAGGGTCTTAGGGTCCCTACTGAGTATCGTTATACTCACTCCTGCACAGGCTACGCCTGCACCTTGTTGTGTTTGGTGCACACGACGGACAACGCTGACTGAGGACGAGGGTACCGGGACTGGAGGGAGCTCGGAGGTGGACCTTAGACGAGGCGTACCGCAGAGACGACCGTCGAGAGGTGTACCTACCCTTACTGTACTCACTCTATTTACTATTCAGTTTACTCGTGTTCGTATCCTGTTGTGTGCTTGGTTGCGTGTGTTTATAGGATATAAAGGCAATGCGTTCTCGGTTTTTAAGGAATACGTCTTTCGGTGCTAGTCGTCAGCCCCTGGCCTATGGAAGGCGGGCTTGGGGTAGTCATAGCACGGGCCTCGGGGGACGGGTCATGACACGTTGGGTATGGAAGAAGGCAAGGTGAAGATCGATCGCTTCGACGAAACTGATTTCAGTTACTAGAGGATGCAGATCGAGGATTATTTTTACCAAAAAAAGATGCATCTACCACTTACGAGTTTAAAACCAACGGATATTGACCAGACAGAGTGGGAGCTACTGGATCGACAGGTTCTTGGTGTGGTGCGGTTTACGTTGGTAAAAAACGAAGCGTTCAACATCAGAGAGGAGAAGACAACAGCTGGGTTGATGGAAGCTCTCGCAAATATGTACGAGAAACCTTCTGCGTCGAACAAAATGTACGTGATGCGACGACTGCTCAATCTGGAAATAATTGAAGGGACGATTGTTGCAAATCACATCAACAAATTCAACACCATTAAAAGTCAATTTACATCGGTGGAAATTGCACTTGATAGCGATGTGTGTGCACTTAATATCTTCATACCTAACAGTTGGGAAGTAATTGTAATAGTCGTGAGCAGTTCTTCGGAGAATACAAAGTCGGTTCTGAAGGATGTTCGATACCTGATCCTCGATGAAGATATTCGAAGCGAATCGGGCAAATTCTCTAATTATGCTCTAAACGTGGAAGGAAGAGGAAGATATGCAGATAATCGGAGAAAACGGTCAAAATCAAGAGGAAAGAGTCGAGACAAGGCAAAGGGGTCTGATCTGACCTGCTGGATTTGTGGGTAGAAGTGACACGTCAAGGAGTGGAGAGAAAAACGAACGGCACCTGAAACCAATACAGCAAGCACGACAGCTGAAGAAACTAATGATGTGTTGTTGTTGAGCGGGGATAACCCTATGGAGTCTCGGATTTTAGACTTGGGGGCATCCTTCCATTCCACATGGGAGAACGGTTTCCAAAACAATTGTGTTTCCAAAAATTTTGGCAAGGTACATCTTGTTGATGATGAGTCCTTGCAGATTATGGGGAAGGGAGATACCCGAATTAAAACCAACAGTGAGAGTTTGCTGGTTCTCAAGAATGTAAGGTCCCTGGACTGAGAAGAAATTTTATTTTTATCAAGCACCTTGATGATGCAGGTTTTAGCACCACATTCACTGGTGGTGAATGGAAGATTACGAAGGGAGTTATGGTCATAGCTCTTGGAGCAAAGAATGGTACCATGTACAACATGACAGAGACTTGCATGGACATGCTAGCATCAATAAATTCTATCAGGGATTCATAACTATGGCACTACAGGCTAGGTCACATGAGGAAGAAGGGGATGAAGATGCTGGCAACAAAAGGAATGCTAGCAAAGCTGAAGTTAGCGGAAGTTGGCATATGTGAAGATTGTATCCTTGGAAAGCAGAAGGTATCCGTTGCAAAAGAAGGCAGAGCACTGAAGGCCGAGAAGCTGGACCTGGTGCATTTTGATGTTTGGGGGCCTGCATCGGTATATTCCTTTGGAGGGTCACTATATTATAAGACATTTATCGACGATTTAAATAGGAAGGTATAGGTTTACTTTCTAAAAAGAAAATCTGATGTATTTAAGGTGTTTCATAAATGGAAGACCATGGTGAAAAATGAATCAGGAACAAAGCTGAAATGCTTGAGGTCTGACGACAGTCGAGAGTATGGCAGTAATGAGTTCAGGGAATGTTGTACCAATAATAGAATTCGGTGGGAGAAGACTCTTTCAGGAACACCACAGCAGAATGGTGCAGCTGAAAGGATTAATAGAACACTGAATGAATGTGGCAGGACATTGAGGCGGCACTCGGGGTTACCCAAGACTTTCTTGGCAGAAACAGTGAATATGGCAGCATATCTCATCAGACCAATGGGAGAATGTCTACTCAAGGAGATCTGGTCTGGAAAGGAGGTAAGACTCACAATTACGAGTCTTTGGTTGTTTCACATATGTACATATAGATGTTGATGCAAGGAACAAGTTTGATGCTATGTCCAAATCATGTTTCTTTATTGGCTATAGTGTTACAAGAGTTTGGTTATCGCTTTTGGGAAGATAAGAACAAGATGATCATCCGAAGCCAGAACCTGATATTTAATGAAGGTGTCGCGTACAAGGACAGTCATGCAGCTGAAGTTGATAGTGGGAATAGAGAACCAGAATGTCATGAGCAAGTGGAGCTTGAAGGTGTGTGAGCATGTGAAACCAAAACCAACGGAGCCTACTCCTCTAGTGCAATTGAGAAGATCAACATAGGTGAGAAGACCTATTCAGAGATATTCATCATCCTTATATTATTTGTTATTGTAGAATGATAAAAGGAGGAGAGACCTGAATCCCCAAGGTACTCTCTAAAAGAGGCTTTGAGGTTCTTTTATAATGAATACAAAAGGCCACACTGAACTACAAGTCCGATGTGGGGTGCATACTCCAACACTCCCCCTTAAGCTAGGTGTACCTAGCTTGGACACATAAAGAAAAGAGACCAAAACAGCAACAATACAAAAAAAACAAGAAACGCAGCAAACACTCCCTCAAGCTGGACATACCCAGCTTGATTACAAAACAAGACGAAATAAAAAGAAACAGTCGACGATCATAGCTCCCCCTCGGGATGATGGATGGATGAATATGTTCTGAACGCAGCATAGGAAGCAAACAGGTCAGGCCGGTTGACAGAGCGCATAAAAATCCGCACTAGCAGAGCCAGTCGATGATACGTCGGGAAAGCCACACTAGCACCGGAAAAGCCGCACTTGCGGGGCCAACGACGGGAGGCGGGGATTCCGCATAATCGTTGCGGGGCCGGCGCCAAAGGACCCAAATCCAAGGCGGTCGAGGTGGTGCGCCACGGTGGAGGAAGCGCGAGGGCGTGCCGGCGGATAGGGGAGACAGCACTCTAGATCTGGAAGGAGCGTGCAGAAATGGTTCCGCCCGGAAAGGGCGACGACTATCAGGAGAGCAGCGAAAGAGGAGGGAGCAGCAGTTGGGGAGGCGCACAAGGAGGCGGAATCACGACGGGACCTAGCGGTGCTGCAGGAGCCGAGGTGCACAGGGAAGCATGTAACGGCCCGGACCTTCCCTGGCTGTTACTTTGCCAAAAATAAGGCTCCACCAAAACAGTGGCACCAGTCACGGTGGAACCGTGACGGTGACACGGTGACAGTGGCACCGTGTCCTCACCCAGCCCTCCGTTTTCTTTTTCCAGTCCCGCTCCCGCAACGTATTTTTTTGACGTAAATTAATTCTTTTACCCTTTTTAAAGCCATTTAAAGCCCATAATTAATACCTAAAAATCCCGAGAAACCTCTCTGATGGGGGATGTTAAATAACAACTTAATATCATCATGTGTAACCGCCCAAACCACGTGGGAAACCACGATCCGACCTTCCAGGCGTTCAAAATTCCATATCCCGTAACAGTAGGATCTCTTTATATCTCCCGCTAGAGTTTCTTCTTTTTTTTCTTCCCGGCTGGATTTCTTTCTTCTTCCTGGTGCGCCTGGAGTTCCTCTCTTCCCGTGGCTTGTGGTGCGCCTCTGCTGGAGCTTTCTACACCTCTTGGAGTCCACGGAATTCCTCCCCTGCAAGTCGCGCTTCCCACTGTTCTTGGCGCGTGGAGAAAAACTCTGATCTTTGATCAATCAAGTAGGGATTTTTCCTTCGTCTCTCCTTTTTGTGTATCATGTGCGGTGGGTACGCTGCTGTTTCTGTGGGAGTGGGTGAAACCAAACCTTAATGAAGATAACAAACGGACTTTAAAGAATGAAGGGAAGGGGTGTGAACGATGTGTTGTTCTGTTTTTCTTCTATTCCTTGATGCTTATGTTGTGAACTGTTGGGTGCTCACCGAAAATCATGGCCGTTGGTGGTCTTTCCTTGCGCACTAATGAACCCTTGCCTTCTGTGATGATTAAATGACTGTAACTTGGAAATTGGTTAATCACGTAAACTCGGTGGATTAAATGGATACCCAGTAAACATAAAGCCCTGTGTGGTCACCCCAGCTAACCAACAGAAAGAAGAAAATAATGAATGATGTGCTTGAACCTGGAAGTTTCCCTACTCGGTTCTGGTAGTAGGTGTGTTGTTCTGTTTGATTGCCTATGGGGTGATGTGGGTGAGGATGGGATCCTCTTGGTTGTGAGTCTGAAGCTGTGTGGTTGCTCTGCTGTGACACGAACTCGGGTGGGATCCTCTATTGTTGAGAAATCGTTGGTTCCTGGTTTTGGGGACATGGGACTGTGTCTCGGGGTTTGCTTTGTTTCTGGTACTTCGAGGGATCTCACTTATCCCTTTTGTGAGGTTTTCTTCGGTTCCAGTAGTTTGAGGGATCTCACTAATCCCCTTTTGTTGTTGTGACTTTACAAGAGAACCGGGTGTGAATGCTTAAATTATTGTTTGGTTGTTTCTCTTCTCTGGCTTGTGGTTGTGTCTTCTAGTTGCCCAGTGGTGTAGTTTTCATCCAAATGGGATCACTTGAACATGAAAACAAGAATGGTTTAAATGGGGAATTGGTTTTGGGGATGAGTTGTGACTTGGCCACGAGTGTTGTGCTTTCCTTTATGAATGAATAGTAACAAGGGTGTTTGTGCTTAGATTTTGGAGCCCCTAGGTTGGGATGAGTGACTATTACCTATACATATATTGTATTTCTTATGTTTCTTATTCGCGCCCCACCCAAGTTGAGCACTTAGTGCCGAACACCCCATATCATGGGGAGGGTGTTTTTCCCAACACTCCTATGAGTGGCTTGTTATTAGCTCCTTTCTGTTCCTTTTCACGAATAGCCCAAGACTCTTCGGGCAGGCTGTGATGGCCTGAAGTCCATTATTAGCCCAAGAATCTTCGGGCAGGGTAGTTGTGGTGGTTGGCTCAAGTGTTTGCGGGCAGGTTGTTTCCCAAGTGTCTTCGGGATGAGGCTCAGGTGTCTTCGGGCATGGCAGTAGTTGTTCTAACCCAGGTGTTTGCGGGTGTGGTTACGCGTGGTGGTTGTGGCCCAGGTGTCTGCGGGCAGGATGGTGGTTATGGCCCAGGTGTGTGCGGGCGGGGTTTGGCAGTGGGACTGGGGTGAGGTTATGGCCCACGTGTGTGCGGGCGGGGTTTGACAGTGGGACTGCGGTGAGAATGGCGGGATTGGTTCGATGCGTAGGATGTCTTTAATAACCAGTGGGAAAGTGGCGCGGGGTACCCAAATATCGATTTGCTATTACTATACTTTACTTGTCTTGCGTTATTCAGAGAGTGTGCCTTGGTGAGGTTTGGGTGGATAGTTTCCTTTGTTAGGTGCTTTGGTTTCTCTTTTCTCACAGGGCATTAGAATTCTTCCCCGCTTGTGCACGAGAGCTTTTGGCTTTCCCTACTGGGTATACTTGTATGCTCACCCTACGTATATAAAACTGCTTTCAGGTTTCCAGGAGGACTTCAGGGATCGTACGGGACCGTACTAGCTCGGACCTTGGGGCAGTTGCTGTTGTCGTTTTCCTTTTTCTTGATACTTACCTTTGGAGTTTTTGTGGCTTGTATCATTTACTGTTGAACATGCATATGAGAATGGGTTACTTTTGGCTTTACCTTTACTTTCGGCTTTTGTATTGTTGGGGTTGTTATCTTATCTCTCGATCCTATCAAAATAAAACGGGTAATGCCTTCCATTTTTTTTGTGAGACTCTAAACCCTTGGTGCTGGTCGCCACTCCGGGACCTATTGAAGGCGGGTTTCGGGGGTCAATATCTCTCCTTCAACTTAAAGAAGGGTCTGGCAATCTGTTGTCCCTTCCCTCCTTTTGGTGAAGGCGGGTCGGGACAAAGCAGTGCAGCGAATGTGCGCGCGGTTTGGATCTGGTCGGATTCGAACAGATCTGGGATGGTTGCCACGCAGGGCTCACCAGAGCAGGAGCCCAGGGAGACAGGCTGGCATGCCGTCACGCACAACAGGAGGGAGGAGCAGCCCGAAATGGAAGCCACTAGAGGGTCGTCGCGCGCTTGGGGGTCGGGGAGACGCGTCGGGATTTGGCGTCAGGATGGGGAGGCGCACGCTGGAGGGTCGTCGCCCGATAGAGGGTTGGTCGTCAGAGGAGCACCGCGTCGAACGGGCGGAAGGGGTCGTCGGGATCGGGTGGAAGGAAGGAGCCGCCGGGATCTGGCGTCTGGCCGTCAGCTGTCGCGCGCAGCGGAAGAACCGACACGCAAGAGCAGCGCGGGAGAGGTGCAGGGATTAAGCGGAGCCGTCGCGCATGAGGCCGACGCGCAGCGGAGCACGCCGGGGATCTAGATCTGTCGGGATCAGGAGGCGCGACGAGAGGCGTGACCTAGGGCGGGGTCGTCACGCATGATGCTGACGAGCAACGGAGGACGCCGGGGAGAGGCTGAATGTTTTGAAGAGGTAATGTAGCCGAAGGAGCCGAGCAAGTGAGAGTTGGCTATGAAGGAGGAGATTTCTTCATTACATGACAACAATACATGGGAGTTGACACCACTGCCACAAGGAAAGAAAACATTGCAAAACTAATGGGTATATCAGGCCAAGGAAGAACATGATGGAAAGAGGAGGTACAAACCAAGACTGATGGTGAAAAGTTTTCAACAGAAGTGTGGACTTCACTGAAATTTTCCCACCTGTAGTGAAACCACCATCCGGATGATTCTAAGTATTGCTGCACCAGAAGACTTGCATCTTGAGCAACATGATGTGAAGGCGACTTTCCTTCATGGAGATGTCGGGAAGGATATTTATATGCAGCAACCAGAGGGATACGCTGAGTCACGGAAGGAAGATCTAGTGGGCAAACTCCATAAGGGCTTATATGGATTAAAGCAGACACAAGCAGTGGAACAAAAAGTTTGATGCATTCATGACTAAAAATGCATACAAACGATGTGGCATGAATCAATGTTGCTACTTCAAGTCTTTTGGTGATAAATATATTATACTGTTTCAATATGTGGATGACAGGCTCATTGCAGGATCATGTATGCAAAGGATTGATGAGCTGAAAGGACAGTTGGCTGAGGAGTTCAAAATGAAAGAACTTGGAGAAGCTGACAAGATTTTGGGGGTGAAGACCAAGAGAAAGTTGGCTGGAACCTTCATCGGTATATTGATGTTTGGGGGCCTGCATCGGTATATTACTTTGGAGGGTCACTATATTATAAGACATTTATCGACGACTTAAATAGGAAAGTATAGGTTTACTTTCTAAACAGAAAATCCGATGTATTTAAGGTGTTTCAGAAATGGAAAACCATGGTGAAAAATGAATCAGGAACAAAGATGAAATGTTTGAGGTCTGACGACGGTCGAGAGTATGGCAGTAATGAGTTCAGGAAATGTTGTACAAATAATAGAATTCGGTGGGAGAAGACTCTTTCAGGTACACCACAGCAGAATGGTGTAGCTGAAAGGATTAATAGAACACTGAATGAATGTGGCAGGACATTGAGCCGGCACTCGAGGTTACCCAAGACTTTCTGGGCTGAAACAGTGAATATGGCAGCATATCTCATCAAACCAATGGGAGAATGTCTACCCGAGGAGATCTGGTCTGGAAAGGAGGTAAGACTCACAATTACGAGTCTTTAGTTGTTTCGCATATGTACATATCGATGTTGATGCAAGGAACAAGTTTGATGCTAAGTCCAAATCATGTTTCTTTATTGGCTATAGTGTTACAAGAGTTTGGTTATCGCTTTTGGGAAGATAAGAACAAGATGATCATCCGAAGCCAGAACCTGATATTTAATGAAGGTGTCACGTACAAGGACCGTCATGTGAAGCTGACAGTGGGAATAGAGAATTAGAATGTCATAAGCAAGTGGAACTTGAAGGTGTGTGAGCATGTGACACCAAAACCAACAGAACCTACTCCTCTAGTGCAATTGAGAAGATCAACAAAGGTGAGAAGACCTATTCAGGGGTATTCATCATCCTTATACTATTTGTTATTGTAGAATGATAAAAGGAGGAGAGACCTGAATCCTCAAGGTACTCTCTAAAGGAGGCCTTGAGGTTCTTTTATAATGAATATTAAAGACCACACTGAACCGCAAGTCCGATGTGGGGTGCAGACTCCAACACTCCCCCTTAAGCTAGGTTTGGACACATAAAGAAAAGAGACCAAAGCAGCAACAATACAAAGCAAACAAGAAACGCAGCAAACACTCTCCCTCAAGCTGGACATACCCAGCTTGAAATGAACCTCCTTCAGAAAAGTCGGTACATTTGACCAGAGGTGAGGCTTGGCCTCCCCTTGTCGTTTGGATGAGTGGTTTATTATAATTCTATGTGGTGCCCTCCGGCAGGAATGAGAGGTTTAATCATATTATGACGGTAAGGAAAAGGGACCAAAAATTAATATATGAAAAACAGTTGATCACCAAACATGTGGTTCATTTCAACCTTCGTGGGCCGACCCAACACGGATTGGACAAGTGAGTGACCGTGAAATGGATACTGATACTTGTGATATTGATATCACAAAAGATATCAAACTTTTTCCTGAATGATAATAGGCATACTGTAGTTGCACTAATGATCCTTTTAGCCTCCTGGTCATATTGTAATGGTTATCTGTTGATTTTGTAACATGTAAAAATGTGATCATCCTCAAAAATTAGAGTACTGTTGTTCCATAAGGTGGCAAAGGGATCTATTTGACAAAAAAATGAGAAAGGGTGGGGTTCTGAGCTTCAGTTATACCATCTAATATAAGATTATGTAAAACAAAAACAAAAAAACAAAGCAAAGCCATTAGTAGCTTGCATCCCAGAGGCAAAAAATTGTAACAGCATTACTTATGCATTAAATATCCCATGAAAACTTAGAGCAGGTCATATTTTCTGTGAAGTTTACCATGCTCCTGTGTCCCACTGGAGATCGGCTGTTTTCAACTTTGTCATTCTGCTGTGAGGTCCTTATTTCCTGACAGTGTAGCCCTGAAAATGACGAAAATAATAAGTTGCATTTGGTTTTGGAAAATATTTTATGTTTTCATTTTCTAAAAATGAATTAGAAAACATAGAGAATTATGAAAATCAAAAACATTTTTTAGAAAATGAAAAAGAAAATGATAGATTTTTGGAAATGAAAGAGAACTTGTTTTCATGTTTTAAAGAAAACAAAGAACCCTGGACATGTTATTACCACGGTTTCCTGTTTTCATTCCACTTTTCAGAACATTTCATAACATATATTCTAATACATATTTGGAAAATGAAAACAGAAAATGTGTTTCAAAACTAAACGCAGCCTTAATTCCTGTTACTGCAAGATTCCTTTGAGCACTGCATCTGACACAACGTTCACTTCCATCTCATTATCCACACAAAATCAAATTCATCATCAATTAATAAAAAAAAAGGATGAAGGGTAAAAAATGACAATGAACTGCTCCTCGTGAAGCTGTTTGAAGAACAATTGATTTCACAGTCCTTTCTTTCTATGCAAGTGTGAATTTGCTTTGAAGCAATAAACTATGGTACCATAATCTTGCACAGATTTGACAGCAATTTTCCCTGGCCTTCCTCTCTTTCTATAAATGTTATTTTGCTCGGACTGTGGTCCACCAACAATTGAATGTTTGAGCTCCTACACAAATTAAAACAATACAACTGATCAGGAAAATCAATAGAACTGGATCTTTCTTTTGGAAAGAAAAATAACACGAACTTTACTTTTCAGTGCAATGAAAAACGGACAGTTAATGAACAGACTGCATACTAAAATAAAAGTTGGGTTTGAGCACTAAAAAACCAACCAGGTGATTTTAAGCCTAATAATTTTTTTTACTTTAGGAAAATTTTAAAACCCAAATCAATTAATCTAGTATTAGGGTAAAAGTATTAAAATATAAATTACTTGTTTACGGTTCTCTTACATGTATTTCACAATTGTGAGTGTAATTGACAATATGTGACAGCTAATTCAATACGCAGGACACAAGAAACAAAAAAGATGTCTTGCGTATAAATAGATTTTCCTTTCTACTCCTTGGTATCTGTTATGAGTATTAGATTTTTTTGGATATTTTTAATATTTGTGTCCCATATCGGTATGAGTTATCTATTGTACTCTTTTTCTCATCTATAAATAAAGTATCATATCTCGTTGTGAGGTACTGTTTCCATTCCAACTTGATATCAGGGCAGGTTTCACGCGTCGCCCATCCCTGCACGTTTGCACCTCCTACGCGACAACCCGTTCCCCGACCGCCATGTGTGCGTCCGCACCTCCAGTGCGATTCTTGAGCAGCATGTCTATCCCAACGGTCCACCTCATGGGTTCTTGACTCTGGTGCCTCATAGCCTATCACTGGGGAAGCAGGTATTCTCCAGTCCCAACACACGACTTGAAATGGAGGTAATATTATTGTGGTCGACGGTCAGACGGTTCAGATTGCTGGTTATGGGAGTTGTACGATCATGTCTGATTTCACGCTATCTGTTGTTGCCTTTGTTCCCAAATGTCCCTTTAATTTACTATCTATTAGTAAACTTACAGCTGATTTACAGTGTAAGACCATCTTCTCACCTATTTCAGCTATCTTTCAGGAGCATTCGACAACTGGGTGCTTGGTAATGGACCCCTTCAGGGTAGTGTGTAGGTGCTTAGACTCAGCCCCAGCTCCCTCGCATGTTCTGCCACTTCTGCTCATGCCCTCCAGCTTCACTATCACTTCGGCCATCCACCTTCCCACTTCTACTCAGCCTGATGGTGTTACCACACATGACGACTCACCTGCTCCTGATCCTTCATCACCAGAGTTGCCTATTACACTTCACAAAGGTTTTCACTCATGTTAGTCTTATCAAAGACTATTTGTTGCTACCTCTTGAATTATTACGACAATAGCTTGACACCACGCACTGTGGCGTGTTGGAGTTGGTGCCCTAGAACCAACTTCTTTTGAAATTTATGATAACTTATATTCATGATTTTGAATATTAATAAATTCCTTATCACATTATGATTGTTCTTCTGCGTGACATTGTATGTGATAATGTCCTAAGAATAGCCGTCGCACTAAAAGGTCATAGCGGATCCAAAACCCGGAAGTGCGACAACACTATTCTTGAATATATGTTCTATAGTCGGATGATATCATTTGAGAAACACAAATGATACAGGCTATAAGGGGTGGAGACTAATAGGACTTTGAGGCATCTTCTCATGGTGTACGCCCTTGGGTAATGTCCAGAAGGATATGATGAGAACGAGACCTGCCAATACGAAATCCACATTTATAAGTGTCATTGGATGATCATATATGCGGACATGTGTATTGGTCCTTAAACTTTAAGATTATTATTAATACGTATTATGACTCTCGCACTTAGATGTAGTGACGAAAACCGTAACTACATATGTTCGCCGCGAGGTAGGAAATGTAGGGTGCGTCACGAGTAATACTGCATTAATTAATAATGCGAGGAATGATTTGCCCTTTCTGTTCTTTAACAGAAGTTGATGTCTCAAACCCTTTGAATAAAAATGATATAGCCTAAATAAATCTTTGTTCATTGTGTTCTATAGGCAAGTTCAATTTCCGGGAAGTCACAGAAAGAGAAATCTAGCACATGGATTGATGGCACTAGCATGCAAGAAAATATTTGTCTCTTATGTTCTTTAACGGAAGTTGATGTCTCGGGCCCTTTGGTATACCTCACTTGAGATTTGGATAAAGTTGGGGTACGGTCGGGTCGGATCGAGCACGAATCCAACCGGGCCCTCGGGACTAAAGGGCCAATAACTTACAGACCAGACGTCAGATTGACGCACCGTCTATAAAACTGCTTTCGAGAAGTGTGCCTTGGTGAGGCTTGGGTGGATAGTTTCCTTTGCTAGGTGCTTTGGTTTCGCTTTTCTCACAGGGCATTAGAATTCTTCCCCGCTTGTGCACGAGAGCTTTTGGCTTTCCCTACTGGGTATACTTGTATGCTCACCCTGCGTATATAAAATTGTTTTCAGGTTTCCAGGAAGACTTCAGGGATCGTACGGGACCGTACTAGCTCGAACCTTGGGGCAGTTACTGTTGTCGTTTTCCTTTTGTCGTTTTCCTTTTTCTTGATACTTTACCTTTGGAGTTTTTGTGGCTTGTATCATTTACTGGTGAACATGCATATGGGAATGCTTTACTTTTGGCTTTACCTTTACTTTCGGCTTTGGTATTGTTGGGGTTGTTATCTTATCTCTCGATCCTATCAAAATAAAAAGGGTAATGTCTTCCATTTTTTTTGTGAGACTCTATACCCTTGGTGCTGGTCGCCACTCCGGGACCTAACGAAGGCGGGTTTCGGGGGTCAGTATCTCTCCTTCAACTTAAAGAAGGGTCTGGCAATCTGCTGTCCCTTCCCTCCTTTTGATGAAGGCGGGTCGTGACAAAGCAGTGCAGCGGATGTGCACGCGGTTTGGATCCTGTCGGATTCGAACGGATCTGGGATGGTTGCCACGCAGGGCTCACCTGAGCAGGAGCCCAGGCAGACGAGCTTGGATGTCGTCGCGCGCAAAAGGAGGGAGGAGCAGCCCGAAATGGAAGCCACTAGAAGGTCGTCACGCGCTTGGGGGTCGGGGAGCTGCGTCGGGATGTGGCGTCAGGATGGGGAGGCGCGCGCTGGAGGGTCGTCGCCCGATAGAGGGTTGGTCGTCGCCCGATAGAGGGTTGGTCGTCAGAGGAGCACCGCGTCGAACAGGAGGAAGGGGTCGTCGGGATTGGGTGGAAGGAAGGAGCCGTCGGGATCTGGCGTCTGGCCGTCAGCTATCGCGCGGAGCGGGAGAACCGACGCGCAAAAGCGGCGCAGGAGAGGTGCGGGGATTAGGCGAAGCCGTTGCACATGAGGCCGACGCGCAGCGGAGCACGCCGGGGATCTGGATCTGTCGTGATCAGGAGGCGCGACGAGAGGCGTGACCTAGGGCGGGGTCGTCGCGCATGATGCCGACGAGCAACGGAGGACGCCGGGGAGAGGCAGAATGTTTTGAAGAGGTAATGTAGCCGAAGGGGTACGTTGAGTCACGGAAGGAAGATCTAGGGGGCAAACTCCATAAGGGTTTATATGGATTAAAGCAGACACAAGCAGTGGAACAAAAAGTTTGATGCATTCATGACTAAAAATGCATACAAATGATGTGGCATGAATCAATGTTGCTACTTCAAGTCTTTTGGTGATAAATATATTATACTGCTTCTATATGTGGATGACAGGCTCATTGCAGGATCATGTATGCAAAGGATTGATGAGCTGAAAGGACAGTTGGCTGAGGAGTTCAAAATGAAAGATCTTGGAGAAACTGACAAGATTTTGGGGGTGAAGACCAAGAGACAGTTGGCTGGAACCTTCATGTTATCACAAGTTGACTATGTTGAAAGGTTTTGAGAAGATTTGGTATGCGGTAAGCAAAGCTAGTCACTATTCCTCTGGCAAGCCATTTCAAATTGTCAAAGGAGCAATCACCAAAGACAACAAAAAAAGGTTGAGTACATGGCAAAGGTTTCATACGCATCAGCTATTGGAAGCCTGATGTATGTCATGGTCTATACTCGACCTGATATTGCTCATGCACTGGGAGTTGTGAGCAGGTACATGGATAACCTTAGAAAACAACATTGGGAAGTTGTGAAGTAGATACTCAGCTATCTGAAAGGAAGCAAGGAAGTATCTCTGTGTTTTAAGAAAGGACAATCATTGCAGGGGTGTGTGGATGCTGACCTTGGAGGTGATGTTGACAACAAAAGGAGTACCACAGGTTATGTATTTACCTATGGAGGAACTGTAGTGAGCTGGATATCTCAACTACAGAAGGTGGTGGCTCTATCTACCACAGAGGCAAAATACAGTGGTGTAATAGAAGCCGAGAAGGAGATGATTTGGCTGAAGAACTTCTTGGATGAACTGAGCAAAAAGTGAAAAGAAAATGTATTGCACTATGACAGTCAAAGTGTCATACATCTTGCAAAGAACATGCTCAGACGAATTATGAGAGGCTTGATACAAGATGGGTTGATGACATTGCAAAAGATTTGCAGAACCAACAATCCAGCAAACATGTTTACAAAGCTGATGGTGATAGAGGAAATGAGGCACTGTTGTGCCTATGTTGGTCTCCACTAATGAATGGAGGATATGAGAGGCAAAATATGGGAGAGCACTATTGGAGCACAAAAGGAGACACCGGTGAGTGAAGAAGAGGAAGCTCAGATTAAGTTATCTAAGTTGGTAGCATTGAAGCTTGTCAGTGTAGCAGATCTGGCTCTAAGTGGGAGATTTTGGAATAGTCCCGATCTGTTTGAATGAAGTTGGGCCAAATGCTAGGGCTCGGACTGTACACCAGACCACAACTCTCGCAATTCGACCTTTGCGGTGAGGTCGTTGAGGGTTGCAGGGGGCAACATACCCCTGCTCCGGGGGTCCAAGAGCCTAAGATCCCCAACCCAAATTATGGGGACTGTAGCAGTGCCGACTCACTCTAGGAGGGCTGACCGGCGACACCGACAGGGCGCTGTAACAATGCAGACTTACTGTAGCAGTATGTGACAGAACACTGTAGCATCTCGGACTTTGGAGACGGCACTTATTGTAGTTTCGCGGACTTCTTGTCACCGACACTGTAGCAGTTTGAACTTGATTGATAGCGGCATTGTAGCACAGCGGACTTACTGTGCGGTTGGTGGAACAATTACATCATCTCCATGATGAGCTCATTCGAGCTAAGGTTTCTGCATGTGTGGAACTCTGAAAATCTCCATGCCTGTTGATCATGGTGAATTCTCTGCCTCTCTGTGGACGTAGAGATTTTTCCCGAACCACGTAAATCTCTGTATCCTGTGATATTCTTCTCGTTCTTTTGTTATTCTCTTTTACTCTTCTTTGAATCGTTCGTCGTTTGTTGCTCCCACTGTTTCCGCAAGAGAGGAAGCACAGTTATGAAATGATAAGCATGCCCAACACCCATCAATCAATTTATCAAAATCATACAATATAGTACAAACCATTAAAGTCAGCCAAGCTATGATTAGGAGAAACGAACACTGACATAGAAAGGAAACGAATGAGAAAATGGTCAGCAAATCATGTCTGAGTCAGAGCGAGGCTAATGGAGCATCAGTTATTTAGGCTACGTTTGGAATGAAGGAACAATAGTTTGGGAAAAGAAGGGTGAGGAAACAATTAGAAATCATGTTTGGTATAAGGAGGAGGGAGAGAATCATGTTTGGAAAGTGTTGGTCCCATCATTTAAGAGAATCAAGGTTTCTTCCAATTTGGATGGAATATTCATTCCTTAAAAGAAAAATGATAGGCATAAGTGCCTTCGATTTTATTCATTGACTAGAATATACCTTAAATAATGAAAAAAACACTAAATATTTTTCTATTATTATAAATTTATATAATTTAACGTATTTCAGCTCACATTTTACGAGCATGCCAAGCAAACTATTAATTCACCGATCTCTTTCTCCTTCCCCCCTTCTGTGTCTTTTCCATTTCCATTCCCTCATATCAAACATAACCTTAAAGGATGCACGACTCCTCCCAATTTGGATGGAATATCCATTCCTTGCAAAATAAATTTTGTAGAAATAATTGTCCCTGGTTTTATATATTATTGGCACGAACTTCCCTAAAACCCTGCAGGCACTATTCTTCCAGAATAGCGCGCAATGGGATACCCAATCACCCCCCCCCACCACCACTACAAATGCCCATAAAGGAAGCATCCCCCACCAAATGCTAATAAAATGAGACATCCCCACTCCATCGAGTAAAGTGAAGAGATATCAGTTCTGTGAGATTCATTTCCATGAGAATTTAAATACCCCCCACCCCCATTATGGTTCTGCAATCTCAGAGCATGTTATGAGTGTGAACGCTCTCATACAATGGTGGAGAAAACAACAAGAAAGATGGTGAAAATAAATAACCAAAATTAACCTCAGAGATATATGCATACCAAATGGTGATACAACACACATCATTCTTAAATATAAAAAATATTGCAGAAAGATAAAGAGAGGTAGACCCGAATACCCAAGGTACCTCTCTAAGAGAGGTCTTGAGGTTATTTTATAATGAATAATAAAAGACCACATCAGGCCACTAGTCTGATGTGATGCAGACTCCAACACTCCCCCTCAAACTAGGTGCACCTAGCTTAAATACATAAAGAAAAACAAAGCAAACGCAGCAAACACTCCCTCTCAAACTGAACATACTCAGATTGATAACAAAACAAGACAAAACAGAAGAAAAGATAAACTTTCATGACTGTTGCTCCCCCTCAAGAAGGCGATGGACGATGGAATAAGCCGCTGAAAAGAATGTGCCAACAAGGCGCCGGGAAAGCTGCATAGGCGGGGCCGGACAACAGAGCGTCGGGAAATCCAAACTGGCAGGGTCAATCGTCGGAGCGCAGGGAAAGCCGCACGGGCGGGCCGGTCATCGAAGCGCCGGGAAAGTCGTACGGGCAAGCCGATCGTCGGAGAGCCGGAACAACGCAGGAGGTCAGCATGGAGGCGCGGGCTGCCGCAGGAGGAGGCCGACATGGAGGGAGCAACTTATATTGTGGAAGAAAACCGCTTAAATAAGTGGCAAAAAAGAAGCAATCTGAAAACACTTGCACAGAAGCATTGTTTGCCTATAGCACCTATCACTTATGATAACCAGTTCGAGAAAAAAAAGTATTGTTTGCCCTGTTTTTGAAAAAAACACTTATATTGTGGAAGAAAACCGCTTAAATAAGTGGCAGAAAAATGCTCTTTCAATAAGCAATCTAGAAACATTTAATGCAAAAGCACCTATCATAAGTAATAAGTGCTATACGGAATTTTCAGTAAGTGCTATACGGAATTTTCAATAAGTGCTATAAGGAATTTTCAATAAGTGTTGTCCAAGCACTTGAGCAATAGCACCGTTTTTACGTATATATTAATCAGATGATTACATAAAGAGCTAATTTAAAAGTGATGTGAAATTGCACCAAAGGATCATTCTTTAAACATGCACATGTCTAGCAATAGATCAAACAAGAAATTTATACTCTTGACTTGAAAGAGAAGTACCATCCTGGAAAAAAAAACACTATGGAGATAAGTACCTCTAAATAAAAAACTCCCATAAAAACGCTATCTGAAAAACTTATTAATCTCATTATCGCTACAATTTATGCAGGAGTTGCACCTCAGCCAGGTAAGGTTTATGGGATTGTGGTAAGGTACAAGCAAACATGTATGCTACAGGTCATGGGGTTATTGTTCACAACAAATGAACAGACAGCTACTACTAATTCAGATGACTGGTTTTTAAGGGATGATAATGTAAACGACATTAATTATAATAATAACAATAATAATATGAGCAACAGTGAATCAATAGTAAGTTCGCACATGATCATCTTCCAAAAACAAAAACTTAACACGTATTAAAGTTGATACCATGCTAAAATATTTGACAGTATTAACAATATTTCTATTACTGAAACCAAAATTGTATACGAGGGAGCATAAAGTCCGTGCATAAGACAACACTGATTTTTATGGAAAAAGATAGCATACCCAAATTAAAATATAATTAAATAGAACCATAGGGAATCTGAGAGCCAAATACATGAATAAACGTAACGCCCAACAACACAACAAGAACATTATATGTGTCTTACAAGGTTATTTCCCAAGAAAACAGACATGATAAAATAATATTTAATTGGTTTAAGAAATTTATCATTAGCTCCATCGAGAGTCACAAAATTAACATCAAAAACTACCTATGGATTGAAACAATAAATTAGGTATCAAGGAAGATGCCACACGTGATCCTTCAAATACCCATAAATTACAGCCGTTAAAACAATTTATTATTCATTAATCGGTAGAACAAAAAACCATAAATTTCCCTCCTAATTTCGTTATGCAATGATCCAAAAATTTTGCAAACATGTACTTTGTTATTTTTATGGTATTTTAAAACAAAAAAGGTGTGTTCATCTAACATATACATCTATATATATCATCATGTCCCTTTACATTGGTATCTGTAAATATACATCAAACACACATCCTGCTTACTGCCTCCGGGGTGCTGGGTAAGGAGAAGCAGGGGGAGGCCGAGCTGCTGCGCAGGGTGAAGCCGGCGGGGGTCCGCGACGGGGTGGCCGAACGGGCGCTGGGTGCTGCGGGGGGTGGTCCGCTCGAGCGCAGCCAAGAGGAGAGGGCCGGAGTAGGAGCAGGGAGCCGGGGGAGAGCCGCTGCGCGGACAGCCGGCTGGGCGAGGAGGGCGCGCCGCTGGAGGAGTGCGGCCGGGTCACGCTGCAAGGGGAGAGGCGAGGCGAGGCGAGGCGAGGCGGGGTGCGGTGCTGCTGCTGGATCGCGCCGCACAGGGGTAAATAGGGGGTGGGGAGATCGGAGAGGGAGGTAAAGAAGTCCGCCGTAAACCCTAATAATAACGTTAATGATAAAATAAAACATAATAAAAGAATTCATATCATTTTAATAAAAATAAAATTAACAATTTTAGCTTTCATTTAAAATAAAAATATTAAAATTCTTAATAACCATAAAAATTTTAAATAATGCAATAAATTAACATTTATTTATCTATTTCAATTCATCAAATATGAAAAGGTCACGCAGTTGTTTGGGCGAAGCCGCGCGGCGTCGCGCTCTGCTCGTGCGTCTGATGACGTCGAACTCAAGACATGCACGTTTTATCAAAGACTCGGAAATTTAGTTCGGGACTCACCCCGGACCCCAACAAAAATTATTTAAGACCAAATAAATAATAAAATAAAATAAATGCATAGGTCGGGGTGTGACATTTCACAAGACCACTTGCAGACCCTAGCTTCCACATGCTTTGATTTAAGAAATACCAGGTTCCCGCGTCATGAGGTTGAGGTAGACAATCCGATCTAGGTTGTATCGTGAGGTCAGTGTAGAAGTCAAACATGAATTTTATATTATATGATTTTGTTTACAAAATTGCAAGATCATTTAGTTGATTATGTGAGTCTGATAGGTATCTATGGGCTTAGTAAGTGTATTAAGCAAAGTTAAATTAAAAATAAATAAGAGGGTGAGAAATTTTATAAATTTCATGATGTAGACATATTAAGTGTTGTGAGATAAAATTACATAAACCGAGAGAAAGGTTCATTCAAAACCTAAGATTAGGATGAAGCAACCAATTGATACGAGATTGTCTAATTTATCATGTGAGATTGATTAGGAGAATTTAAATTGAAGATAAATGAGGGTGAGTATGCGCGTATTGTGGAGCAAAGTTTTGTAACATAGAAGCATTTTTCATGGAAGTGTGGAGCCACGTGATTGGGGAAATTCATGCCACCCTGAGGTTTTTTAGAAAAATACTCTGATGTCCAAAGTATAAGTTTTATAAAAATGGAATGGATGACATGCCAATATAAAGACATTGTGAATAAAGCATATGAATACATATGTGATTCTGATATTTTAGAGGCACAAGCAAAATAGTTTAGACTCCAAGGTTAGCCAATGACACCCGAACATGATCCCACATATGTGTGCCATAATGTAGGAAAGAGGCAAGACTCGAAGGTTAGTTGTTGACATTGAAACAAAGCCATGTGTGTTTGCTTGATGTGATTGTGTCATGAGGCTGAGGTAGAAAAACCAATCTAGGCTACAACATAAGGTTGAGCTAGAATACGAGTCTAGGTTCCGGTCATAAGGTAAAGGTAAGACTCAAAGATTGATAAATACATTGCAATATAGCCATATATGTTTACATAACGCCTGTATCGTGAGGTTGAGGTAGATCAACTAATCCAGGCTACATCATAAGGTGAAGGTAGAACACCAGTCTATGCTCCAAAACTCCTTGAATTGTGGGCTAAAACAGTTTTTTAGTTCAGTTAGAAGCCTAGAACATTTATGACTCATTCATCTTGTAATTATCATCATGAGTCGTAAATAAAATAATGCTAGGAATGTGGGGATCAATGATAAGCTTGTTGCATGCATTGAATCAGGTTCAATCATTTTACAATCTTTGTGTTGGGACAATCAGGTTTATGATAAAGATGTAATCTGTAAAATTTTATTGTGTAAATTAATAGAGATCGAGCTCAGACCATGTTTTATATATGTGAGAATTATCTGTTTTGTATCGTTGTACAATTCCAGTAGAGAAATCATCTTTCTCTGGCCTGTAGACGTAGGTCATACAGTCCGACCACGTGAATCTCTACGTGCATTTGCTCATTCAACGTTTTTTAACCGCTTGTTTCAAGTTTTGCAGGCATTTAGCTCGGGAATGTGCTATATAGTAGAAATATGAGTGAAAGGATCATACCCTCTTTTGAGGATGGACCCACTTTCCATAAATCCAATCCAGATGCAGCCTCAGCTGTGAATTCATGAACAGTATCTGATCAGGAGGGTTCTAAAACAACATGTTGTAGGACTCATCCAGCACACCGTTGACAACGCCCGTCCACCACCCGTCATCATGGAACGCATCCACGATCTCATGAAGCTCAAAGGAATCCTGACCTTTTTCTCAGGGCTGAGGCCGCAGGCATGAGGGGTCCAAGAAATTGCGCAGGGGGCGGGGCTCCCATTGTCAAACAGTAGGGTTTTTTACTCTACCAAAGCTTCACGACGCCTCTTCTTCGACGATGGCAGCTTGATCACGACGGCTTCGAAACGAGCACCGATTAATCCCTTATCCAGTGAACTCACTTCGACCACGGTGCCAGGGCGGGAGTACATTCTATTTTCCATGTCCTGCAACGAAGCTCCAAAACCTTCTTCCAGCGTATTTTCAGTACTATTTTGCTCTCATTCTTTAGCCGTATTCTCTTGGCTCGGCCGTGTTTATTGAGATTTGTATTTTTTTTGTAACTCAGTTCAAATACAATAATACAATTGAGAAATAATAATATTAGTCAATGCAAATCATTTAATTCGTCTAAATTGTTCAATATTCGATTAGGCTCCCAATAAATCTTGTTAGATTAAACAAACTATCTCATTTGAATAAACTCTTGGATGACATGCACGGGGATTTTCTCATACGGAACATGGAGACTTTCTCTCCTTAATCATACAAATTATGTTAGGGTTGTCAAATTCAAGTATAGCTTTTGTGTGTGTCAATTACTGGGCAAGATAAATTAATCACTACATTGTGTATTTTATTTATTTTGGTACTTTTTATTATATTTTCAAAACATTTCATATTGTATATAACATGCACATGTCTTAAAAAGTAACGGTTTTGTTTTATGTCTTCTTTCCCCCCTTTGTGGATCCCTAGTCATTTTTTTACCTTATAAAAACATCACATGCAAAGAAACATATCATTGTATCAATTTCCAAAAAAATAACAAGTTTGATGAATTTCCATCATGTTTTTTTAGTTCATCCATCACCTGGTCACGTGTGAAAAAAATATTATTGTTGTATTAGTCCATCAATTCATTATTTTAATATTCACAAATCATGTTTATATTCATTCTAACTCATTTTGTGTTTTTTGAAATAAAAAGCATTATCGATGAATTTTGCTAAGTTTGGAAACGACCTCCCCATATAAGTGATCGATCGTAGAGATTATATGACAAAGGAGTGATGGCCCAAACCTCTCTTGTCCATTAATTTTCTGGGAATCTGGTGTTCGAGATGTTCTGGGAGGTCAGGATGATTCATTTCAACACTTTACAAAAAAATTATCAGTTTTCCAAGTTTTTCAATGGTGCCTCACCCAATGGTGCCTCATGGCAACACTATCACCCTGGCGGTGTCACCCTGGTGGTCACTCGCTGGCGGTCTCTCATCCAACGGTGCCTCGTCTAGCGGTGCCTTGTCGGACAGTGTCTCGCTTGGTGGTGTCTCACTGACAGTGGCAGACGGTTTATCCTGACGGCGCCTTGTCTAATGACACCTCATCCAACAGTGTCTCCTCCGACGATGCATCATCTGGCGGTGCCTCGTTCGACGGTGTCTCGTGTACATTATTTCGAGTTCCCTCAATTTTGTCCTTTTGACGTTCTCTTTGACGTAAAACGGGTTTAATGCATTATTTGAAAGGTTTTGAGACCAATTCAAAACCCATAAATCCTATCTTTAATTCCCTAAGAGTCGGGAGACTTTAAAACATTCAAAACGAGTGGTCTTGACCAGATCCGCCTTTGATGGAAAATTAAAAACGCGTATAAACTGGTGGCTCTATTTGGATCTTCCTAAAGTCGAGATACTCTTTCCCCTTGTTCTTCCTTTTTGCTTCCTCTTGGTACGGGACACCCTGAATCCTTCTTCCCGTAGGAGTCGAGTAAACTGCTGTAGTAGTTGGTTCTTGATTCCATGGAGGGTTACCTACTGCATGCGCGTCCCTGTTATACATTGATACCCTAACACTTGTCACCATCCAACAACAATCAGAGACATTGTTTGGGCCTTGTGGAGATCCGAGATGGGTGACATGTCATGTCGATCTGGGCCAGTTCATTATAAAATGGTATTAGAGGATCCTCTTATTATTTGGAGTGCATATTAGTATGAAAAAGATATGATCATTATTGAGACTCAATAGGTAGTTCATGAGTAGTTTATTGATCACCACTTTTCATAACAAAACTTAAGTTTCCATGGGTAGTTGTTATTTCAATCTTTGATTTGGATTCCAGTTTTAATTATTTTGATAATGATGATTAGATCCCCATTGAGTTATATCAGATACATTGGGGGGTTTCTTTAAGATTTGGGATGAAAGTAGAAAGGAACCAAATTATCATCATTATATCACATGGTCTGAAAAAATATATGGAGCCTATGCATGTGGTGTCAGAAATTTTTCAGATGTTATTGTATGATTGGTGTATGGTCAGCTAAACCATGTGGCCAAGTCATGCACAACTTCTCATCAATTTTGGATTTATTGTGTAAACCTACTCTGATTTCCAATGGATCCTAAGGAAATTTACACCCTAAGAGATGAATCAAATGAGGTTTTAGTGATTTTTTGGTGTTATTATAATAGATTTTGTATGTTGTTCCACATTATGGTTTTCTTATGTTTGGTGCTTCAATTTTTTTGTACAAATGTACATTTATTGAATTTTTTTGATTCCAAAACCGGTTTTGGGGGCTTATTTGTAAAGTATTCTTAATATCATATATTATTTTTTCACGATTAGTATGGTTTAAAAAGAAATTGGGAAATTATTTAAAATGAAAATACAATTCATGAAGTGCTTTAATTTAAAACCTTTTAAGTGATTAACTTGAAAGTGGGACTCATGGATGTTTTGGATTAAAAAAACAGGTTTTATGATTTGTTTTTACTTTCACATGATGCTTTTAAAGTGTTTGATTACATTATATAATTTTGGAAATTATTTAAAACAAAATGGGATATCAGGAAATTTTTTGGTCTTATGATGAAATTCATGAGGTGTTTTGAAAATAGAGGAGAACTTTATGAAGTTTGAGTGAGATTTTATTTTAAATAATTTTATGATTATAAAATATAGTGTTAATATTTTTTAAAACTCTATACTTGGGAAGTTGTAAATTTACCCTAGGAAATGGATTTTGTATTTTTTATGGAAGTTAGATTCTTTTCAATGTTGTTTTCTTTTTGAAATGAGTTTTCATACTTCTTTTTAAAATGTGGGGATTTTTAAGAAAGATATTTTTACAGTTTTATCTTATTTAAGTGATTTTAGTTAATCCCTTAGTTCTAAATGAGATAATTGTTTTTGGAGGTCTAAATCATATACGGTTTGGAACCATGGCTCATGATATTTAAATTAATTCTATTATAAAGGTCTTAGTAGAAAGTATAGAGTGTGTCTCTTTGGGTGACCGTGAGGATGATTCTTCTCATCATTGGGTGTAGATATTCTAGTTCTAAACTATGCCCAGACATTGAATGGAGTGGTAAAGTTGAACCATTCCCTATTTTTGGGTTTCTTGAATCATTTTCCTCTGTTTCACGGTGATTGAGGTTTATTGTAGGTGAAAGAGTAGTTTGAATCTGTCTCGACATGTTGGAAAGTGATTGTCCAACCCTTGTCCTTTTTATGGTTATCAAGATTTGAGTGATCAATTGTGTTAGGTCCTATTACGGTCTTAACATTAGATATAACCTGAGAGGGGGGGGGGATCAGTGTATGCCAGTAAAAACCAATTTAAACACTTTACCTTAAATATCTCACCGCCTTATTTGGATCTTGACCTCTTAAACTTAAGGGTCACTCTTTTTTATATTTTGATTAAATTGATCCAATTAACAATTCACTTTACCCCTTATGACTATATATTCATTAACTTTTCTTAACTCAATTTTGGTGTGCATGAAGTGGCCCATGTTGTTCGAGCATGCCTAAGGGGATACTTCTCAAAGACAATATGTCGAAAGAGGGGGAGGATTGTGACACATAAATGATATGTTATGAATCTTTATATATTTTACATAGTCGTGGACCATTTTTAAGATATAATTTTGGTGTGTTATAGGTTATTGAGTAGCTAGAAATGGACGGTGGGCAAGGATAGAGGGAGGGTGCAAGGGGGGTGTGTAGGGGGCAGGGGTGGTGCAAGGGGGTGTGCAGGGGGGAGGGGGAAGGGGGTGAAAGGGTAAAGGGGTGCAAGGGGGTGTGCAGGGCGAGGGGGTAGGGGGTGCAAGGGGAAATGGTTGCAAGGGGGTGTTCAGAGGGGGAGGGGGTAGGGGATGCGAGGGGCAGGGGGAGGGGTGCAAGGTGGGGGGGAAGGGGTAGGGTAGGGTGCAAGTGGGGAGGGGGTGGGGGCATGGTTCATATTTCCCATATACATGGAGATTGTGATGGGAATTATAGTAGTATAAATAGGAATAAAATTGAGACTTTCCAAATGGGTGGTTGTATCAAGAGGAAATCACATTTCTTCCCACCATATTCTTTGAAATGTAAAACCTTGGCATGTAATTAGTGAGGTAGGTATAGTCTTAAGAGGCCTTTGTTTTTGAATGTTCCAAAATCCTACCAATGTTCCATTTATCTAGAAGAATTATGGATGTACTATAATGGAGTTTCATGTAAAATAGGTAGAGATAAATCAACTTCTTCGAAAGATCATCAAGATGACCTTATTGAACCTTATGCAGATATAATTAAAATTTAAGGTACTTCATTTTATATTTTATTATTTTGTCTTACTAGTTTCCATTCATTTAAGGCAGTTATATTTTTTTTTTGATTTTAATGCATTTCAATACTATCATTAACAACATGCAGATTGGGTTGATAGTGAATATATTGATGATCCTAATGATGTTAAACGAGAGGTATAAAATTGATGATCTATTTCTGCATGATATTGGTTTGTGTCATTGTCAGTATATATGGTCAAAATCTATGAATGTTTTTTGTTAATGAAGGGATATGATTTGATTCTAGAAAAAATTCTTGACCGTACTGCTAAAGAGGTTGGCCTAGTGGTCTTGAATATGGTTATTTTTTGTTATTCTTAGTACAAAACCATCTAATTCTTATTCTTTTTTACCTTCCTAGTGCATGGGTGTTTAATCTATAACATCGTTTTTGGTACTTTTATTCCTTAAATTTATCCATCTACCAATGGTCTATTTGATCGACAACTCTCCAGTAATATGACTAATGGAGTGACAACCACTGATGTATCTTCTGAACTTTATAGACTGAAGGTTTTTTTGGTAACCTTTATCTGATAACACTCAACTTAGATAGTTAAAACATTCTCAACTTACTTCTCAGTAAGTTGGGGGGGAAGGGGGTGTGCAGGGGGAGTGTGTAGGGGGGAGGGGGTGCAAGGGGTGGGAGGGTGCAGGTGGGGTGCAAGGGGGATGGGGTGTCCAGGAGGGGGGTGTCCAGGAGGAAGGGGTTTCTAGGAGGTGGGATGTCCAAGAGGGAGGGGGTGTCCAGGAGGGAGGGTGGGGGGTGTCTAAGAGGGTGTCTAGGAGGGGGGCAGTGTCCAGGTGGGGTGGTGGTGGTGGAAGTTATATAGGGTTGAAACCTTTTGGTGAACTCAAACTTCTTTATACAACACTTTATAAAGTGTGTTGGATTCACTTAATTTCAGTCCTGAATGACTTAACCTCATCAAGAACATCTTGAGACATGTCTAATTTCACCATTGGAAGATTTTGGAACATGTACCTTTGAGATACAACCATAAAACCAAGATCATTGAACTCAAACTTGGTAGTATAAACATCCTTCAAATATCTAACTAGACCATTCACGTCCTTAAGCTCTTCGAAACTTACTTCAGAAAAAACTTTTTGAATAGGAGGGCTCCTCCTAAGCCACTCCTTCTCAACTAACTAGCTTCAAAGAATTTGAGTTGGTATCCTAGGAGTACCCAATGGTCTTCAAAAGAATTGCAGATAGGGTATTACTCTTATGGAATCTCGTCGCCTCTCCCTCATTCAAATCAACTTCCATCTCCATTACAACTATTGAGATCATCCTGCCATAAGGATAGTAATTCAGATTAGCTTTCCCTTTGCAGTAGTGATCCATTAAACAAATCATTTACCTTGGCAGGTTGAACTTCATATTATTAATCAGAATATATAACACATACATATCTTGAAAAAGGAATTTATCAATCTCTCATACTCTTTTGACTATCCTAGTTTGAAAAAACTTGCATAGAACCTTCCACTTAGGTTCTAAGTCATTCACTGGTGTGCTGGGTTCTTTTGTAAGTGCAGAGGGGTGTAAGGGGTGTGCAGGGGGTGTGTGTAGGGGGTGAATGGGGGTGTGGAGGGGGTGAAAGGGGGGGGGTGTGGAGGGGGTGCATGGGGTGTGTAGGGGGTCGGGGGTGTGTAGGGGAGGGGGCAGGGGGTGTGTAAGGTTTTTTTCAAGGGGCAGAGGGAGAGTAGAGGGGGTGCATGGGGTGTGCGGGGGGGGGGGTAAGGGGTGTACTGGGGGAAGGGGGAAGGGGGCAAGGGGTAGGGGGTGTGTTGGGGGCAGTTGGTGTGTTGCGGAGATTTGGCCGAGGTATCAAGTTATCTTCGAGGTTCATTGGACCCTTTCAGGTCCTCAGCAGAGTTAGAGAGGTGGCTTACCGCTTAGCTCTTCCACCTCAATTGCACTGGGTGCACGACATTTTCCATTTATCCCAACTGAGAAGATGTGTACATGATCTTTCACACATCGTTGACTGGAGCGAGCTGGACATCGATGATGGGGTGACGTTTTCAGAGGTTCCAGTGGAGATTGAGGATCGATAAGAGCAGGTCCTTTGGGGGCGGTCAATACCTCTGGTGCGTGTTTGTTGGCAGTAAGAGAACCTCTAGGAGAGCACATGAGAGCGGGAAGCTCAGATTCATGCTCAGTACCCCCATTTGTTTCCCTAGTTTGTGTTGTGGATTTCGTGGACGCAAAGCCCTGAGGTGGGGAGAATGTAAAGACCCATATTTTTCCATGTAATTTTTTTAATTAAATAGAAATATTACGAGTCTACGAAAATTGACGGTGCGTGATTCTAAGGCCCGGTGTTCCTAGAATGAATTTCTGAACTTTTTTTTAGGTATGGGCTAAACAAACACGACCCGATCCCTTCAAAATCCTCCTTATCTGATGCATTCTTCATGGTCCACGATGACAACGGCGACACAACCACGCATACCAATCCTGTGTGGGTCAGATCCGGTGTGGGTCAGCACTCAGCGATCCCGTGTGGGTCAGATCCCATGTGGGTCAGATCCTGTGTGGGTCAGCGCTCAACGATCCTGTGTGGGTCAATGCATACCGATCCTGTGTGGGTCAGATCCTCTGTGGGTCAGTGCTCAGCAATCCCATGTGGGTAAGCGCATACTAATCTTGTGTGGCTCAGATCGTATGTAGGTCAGCGGGGGTTAGTTACTTATTGATCCTATGTGGGTCAGAAGTAGTGCTACTTAACAGAATAAGATGATCCAACCTTAAGACTAATCATCTGTACTTCTGTACTTAAGTTATACCTGGTGTGAGCTGAGTCTTTTACCTATGTGGTGTTACCTGTGTGGTACTTCTACCTTCGTGGTGTTACCTTCGTGGTGTTATCTTCGTGGTGTTACCTGTGTGGTACTTCTACCTTCGTGGTGTTACCTATGTGGTACTTCTACCTTTGTGGTGTTACCTGTGTGGCAGTTCATCCTTCGTGGTGTTACCTGTATGGTACTTCTACCTTCGTGGTGTTACCTGTGTGGTATTCTTCCCTCTTGTGTGATGAGTATATCTTGATAAATTAGGTATATGTATGGAAATATACCTAAGTAGATTTGATGTCTATTTCTTCGTGTTTTGTGGTTTATCCTTTTTGGATTTTGAGATACCTTCGGGAGTTTCGGGGTCCCTACTGAGTATTGTTATACTCACCCCTGCACGGGCTATTCCCGCACCTTGTTGTGTCTTGTGCAGACGACGGACAATGCTGACTAAGGATGAGGGTACCAGGACTAGAGGCTGCTCGGAGATGGACCTTAGACGAGGCGTACCTCAAAAAAGACCGTTTGAGAGTTGTTCCTACCCTTCAGGTAGGATCCTTGGTGGGTGTTCACAGGAGCTGTTATTTCCAGTTTTACTTGTACTTTCTAGTTGGACTTGTATTCTTCGCCCTTTACTTACTGTACACACCATATTTACTAGATAGTTTACTTTTTTCTTGTATCTTATTGTGTGCTTAGTTTGTGTGAGTTTATAGGTTTAAAGGCAATGGCTTCCCGGTTTTAGGGATATGCCTTTTCGGTGCTAGTCGCCAGCCCCTGGCCTATGGAAGGCGGGCTTGGGGTAGTCACGACACGAGCCCCAGGGGACGGGTCGTCACATTTTCATTCATTTATAATCATTCCATTACTATAAAATTGATTTTATATTAATGATATATCATTTATCATCTCTAATTTTTACCCTTACCTAATCCGTTACTATACCGAAATTCCGTAAGAGATCTTCCACTCTTCTATTTTTATCAAGCACTTATTTTTGTAATGTTTCTAAATTTCCTTTTTCTTATGTCGGGATATTGATGTTATTAATATTTTTATGAATTATTATATACTCCCTTTACTGATTTTATTTGAAATGTGCATAATTTGTGTGAAATATTAATGTTTTAATACTAAATATAATTTTTGAGCATTTTTAGAAGCAGTCCAATTGAGTCAGTTTACTATTTTATTTATAACTATCACCCTACTGATCCAAATCACGTGGTTCTTGTTTTTTAGGATTCCTAATTCAATATCCAACATTTCATTAGAAGTTATCATGGGCCAATTCTTCCATTTGAATGCCCATATGAACCACACAAGAAGGCCTACAGAATATGTGAAAAAAACTGGACCAGCCATGAAGATTTAATTTCTGGGCTCAATCAGGAATTCCAAGTTCCATTATTCTACTCCCACATTCTAGGTACAGTGTAAGGAGTCTTGGTTAAAAATTTCAAGGCCCAACTCCAAAGACAAGGGGCCCAAATGATTCATTTAATTAATTCACAAGAATTACCTCGGTGGAATTCTTTCTTCGTTGATGTGTTTGGTCACGATTTGGTGATCCGTCATTGCATCATAGAATCCAAGTGTAGGATTCATCTAGCGGTGATCCACACGTGTGCCACGTATCTCCGGACGTCACTGAATGGATCTCCGGGTGCTAGCGTGGAAGAACCTTAGCTTGCGATGTCCGCCTTCGACCGCTTTGATCTCTCGGTCTTGAGAGCGTTCTTGGAGGAAGGAGTTCTTTCGGGCTTGAAATAATTCTTGAGAATTATTGTGCACAACGATTCTCTTATGGAAAAGTTTTGGGGTTGTGAGGATATTTATAATCATGTTTGAGGTTATAGAGTTATGACAACAAATAAATGTGTTACGCATTTTATTTATTTCATTAACTCTTATTGAAAACCTCCATGTCGAATTATTAATTCCTTAACATGCGCCCACGCTGATTATAATAAATATCATTTAATAAAACAATATTATATCCTCAAAATCCCAACTGGAAAAACTACACGGCGTGTAATCATTAATACACGGTGTATACTCGTTTTCCATAAAACTACAGGACGTGTATATTTAATATACACGGCGTGTACTTTTATTTTTCTTTATTTCCTCCACCACATTTATTAGACCTTGAGTAATGGATATTTATTTCTTAAATAAATTTTACTGCATTACTCGCTAATAAACATATTATTTCGCCCACAATATATTCTCTCGAATAACTAGTGTCAAAATAAATGTGATCAGACATCCTTAAATAATTATTAAACCACAGTCAGAAATAATCTTTATTTAACTTGTTAAATTAATATTTAACTGAGATATATAGACACACTTAGTGTGTGACCCTTTGGACCTCTTTCTCAGTGGTATTAGGCGGAGCCTGCCTAAAGTCCAAGTTTAGCGTCTAGCAACACGCCAAGGCACCCATAGAGAAAGAAGTTAACGCCGCAATGACGTGTCACCTCATACAAACTCTTACTGTGTGATATAATACCTTTGTCTCGATATCTCTAATCAAGCGGTTTTCATGCTAGTTCCATCAACCCATGTGCTCGATTATTCTTTCTTTGACTTCCCGGAATTGAACTTGCCCATACCTTACCGTGGCCATTTATTTATTTAGGCTATATCAATTCTATAAAAGGGCCTGAGATATCTACTTCTGTTATGGAACAGAAGGGAAAAATCCTTCCTCGCATTATCTATTAATGCAGTATTACTCGTGACGCACCCAATGTATCCTACCTCGCTGCGAACAGTTTGTCGTCACAGTTTTCATCAATACATCTAGGTACACAAGTTGTAATACCCATTAATAATAATCTTAAAGTCTAAGGACCAATACACACGTCTGCAGATAGGAACATCCAATGACACTATGAAATGTGGATTTCCTACTGGCGGGCCTCGTTCTCATAATATCCTCATGGATATTACCAAGGGCGCACACCATGAGAAGGTGCCTCAAAGTTTTATGAGTCCTCACCCCTAATGACCTGTATTATTTGTGCCCCTCAAATAATATCATCCGACCATAGAACATATATTCAAGAACAGTGTTATGGCACTTCTGGGTTCTCATCATAGCAGGGATCCACTATGACCTTTTAATGCAACAGCTATCCTTAGGACATTATCACATGCATTGTCACGCAGAATAACAATCAAGATGTGATAAGGCTTTTATTAATGAATAAAGTACAAAGTAGTTGGTTCTAGAACAACAACTCCAACAGACTCCCACTTGGACTAGAGCCAACTGCTAACAACCTTTAACCCGCTAGCTCTCACATGATATTCATGCTTCTGCTGAGATAGGCCTTTAGTCATGGGGTCTGCTGCGTTCTCTTCCGTGGACACTCTGCTCACTGCAACTTCACCCCTTTGATAGAAATCCCTTAAGAGGTGATACTTCCAGAGTATGTTCTTTGTCCGTTGGTGTGACCTTGGTTCTTTTTTAAGAGCCACCACTACAGTATTATCACAATACAATGTAATGGGATCTTTACTGCTAGGCACCACATCAAGCTCTTGGACAAAGTTCCGAATCCAGACGGCTTCCTTGGATGCATCAGAAGCCGCTATATATTCAGACTCTGCTATAGAATCGGCGACAACTGGCTGTTTTGAACTCTTCCAGCTCACAACTACTCCATTGAGACAGAAAACATATCCATATTGCGACTTCAGATCGTTCTGATCTGTCTGAAAACCAGTATCAACATACCCTCTGATGATAAGATCCTCGTCTCCTCCATACACCAGGAACACATCCTTATTTATTCTCAGATACTTAAGGATAGTCTTAACAGTAGTCCAATGCTGTTCTCCTAGATCTGCTTGATATATGCCTACCATGCTCAGTGCATAGGCAACATCAAGCCTGGTACATAACATGACATACATGATGGATCCTATAGCCGAAGCGTATGAGATCTTACTCATTCTGTCTTTCTCTTGTTGTGTCTGAGGACACATTTTCTTAGAAAGATATAGGCCATGTGACACTGGAACTAATCCCCTCTTGGATTGTTCCATACTAAATCTCCTTAGTATCTGGTCAATGTATATACCCTGACTTAGTCCAAGCAGCCTCTTGGATCTACCACGAATGATCTTGATCCCTAGAATGTAGGCTTCTTCTCCTATGTCCTTCATGGAGAAACACTTGTTCAACCAGTCCTTAACTGACTGTAATACTGATACATCATTTCCAATAAGTAATATGTCATCAACATATACTACTAAGATAACGATCACATTCCCATTAAACCACTTATAAACACATGGCTAACATTTGTTCTTAATGAAACCAAATTTTGTGGCCCTTTCACCTTGTCCACCAAAAGGCAGCTTGGTCATTTTTTCTTGTAAAAAAGTGTGACATCTATCAAGTGGTTTTAGCTCAGTAGAGTCTAAATAGCCATCTTGGTAGAGCTTTGTCAAGCGCTTCTCGTTTACATGACCGAGATAGTGATGCCACAACTAGGTGATGTATGAGTCATGTGAGTTTATTTCGTTATCGATTGCCAACACTTGGTTTTTGTAATTTAATACATACAAACCATTATTTAAATGTTCCATACCATAACATACGTTGTTCTTATAAAAGAGACAACCCTTATTTCCAAACTTGAAAATAACTCCATCCATATCCAAAAAAGATATACAAATTATGTTCTTGATAACACTAGGCACATAATAACAGTTATGTAAAACCAAAATCATTCCAGTCAGCAATGAGAGGTGGTAATCGCCAATATCCAACGCAGCCAGCCTTGCACCATTGGCAGCTCGAAGATCCACCTCTCCTCTATAAATCTTTCTAAATCTACTTGGTTCCTACATTTGAATACAGATGTGATCCCCACAAGCTATATCTAATACCCAATGTGTAGAAATGGAAAGATTACACTCAATAACGAACACACCTTTAGCATCCTCATGCTTTTGGGTGCAGTTCCTCTTCCAGTGGCCCTGCTTGCCACATGAAAAACACACCGCCTCCCGTTCCTTGCCCTACCTCTGGATCTTCTCCTTCTTGGAGGGATGGTCATCAGGGGCTTCAGGCCGTTTATAAGTCTTTGTCCCCTTTTCCTTGTCCTTCCTTTTCTTATTCACCATAAGGACTGCGGGTTTATCATGCCCCATGTCCTTATCTACCTGGCGAATCAAGGTCAGAAGCTCCGATAGACTCTTCCCATTGCCGCTCATGTTATAATTGACAATGAAGCTAGAGAAGGTCTTGGGCAGTGATGATATGATGAGATCTGTATGCAACTCATCCATGAATTTAATCCAAGTCTTGGCTTTACTACCCCCCTCCTGGTTCCATAACCACATGGAATTACATGAAGCAATTCTTCTTAGAGAAATTCTTTCCTGCTTCTTGTACTGCTTCTATCCGAAAGAAAATAAGTGGTATCCGTCAGTTCCCAAGTGAATCACTCCATGAATACTGGAAGAGGTTCAAAAATCTTGTTGCAACCTGTCCACATCACCAAATCCCAGACCAACTCTTGATCCAATACTTCTATGAGGGGTTATTGTCTATGGAGAGAACTCTCATTGATGTTGTAAGTGGTGATGCTCTTGTTGATAAAACTCCTGCAACTGTAAGAGATCTCATAAGAAACATGGCTGCAAACACATAACAATTACATACTCGAGCATATTCTCAAGTAAAACAAGTCTAAGACAATCAATCCATAGAGTCGAACAAGATGACTGAGTGGATGACTGAACTTACAGGTCTTTTTCGACAGCTAATTGTAGCATCCAAAGCCCCAAATACATATTCTACAACCTTGGTCTACGTCCCTTACACCCAATGGGTGTTGTTATTCGGTTATCCAATCGAAGCACTGCTAGTCCTGAGGGTATAATCAAGGATGTCCTTGTTCGTGTTAATGATCTTATCTTTGCTGCTGATTTCTATGTCCTTGACATGGAAGGTGAGAAAACTTGTTTCCAATCTCCTCTGATTTTAGGAAGGCCTTTCCTCATGACATCTAAAACCAAAAATGATGTTCATGCTGGCATCTTATCCATGGAATTTGGTGACCAATTGGTCAAGTTCAATATTTTTTAATCCATGCGATACCCATCAGATAATCAATATATATTCTCTATCCATGCTTCTGAAAGTCTCTCTGAGAGTGTGTTGAATACCAATTCATCATGTTCTTCATGTTCTACTGATAGAGGAGTTTTTGAATATTGCATCCTCATTAAACAAGTCATAAATGGAGATGTTTATGTTGAAATTACAAATGCAAACTCCATTGATCTAAAGGATCTTGAAAACTCTTTGAAATACCATCTCACCTATGACATCCACTACTCCAATTTGGATGGTAATGGGGAAAATGAACAAGAATGTTCACTTTTTGATTCAAATCTGATTATCCCACAATCATCATTTCCTATCCATGATTCTGAAAATTCGGTTATATGTGAAGTGAACCCTGAACCAATGTATTTATATTGTCCCGATGTTAGTGATTTTTGTGATATTTGTTCTATAATTAATAAAGTGAACACTGGTGAGGTTGAAATTGACCATTCCTTAGCGAAAAAAATTGATATAAAGGATATTGAAAAATTTATTCAGTCTTATGACTCCACTGATCCTCACTACTCTACATTGGTAAGTGATGAAATAAATGAGTCAAAAACAATTGGGATCTCATACTCTGGTTTTGTGTTATCTAAACCTTACATAAATGAACCCTCAGAATTGAGACATCTTCCTCAATTTCCAATCATAGAAAACCATCACTTTGTGGATAAAATCATTCCTCACACTGAAGACCAAAGGTAGGATAATCATATTCTCTTTCCACCCCTGTTGAATTGCAAGAGAAACAACAAGGAAGGGACACTACTGGAAAACTAACCTTTACCAACGGTTTGGAACCGTTGGTATAGGCCTCCAAACCGTTGGTATAGGCTATACCAACGGTTTGGAGAACCGTAGCCAAGTAAGCCGTTGGGATAGGTCTATACCAACGGTTTTCAAAAAACCGTTGGTATAGACCTATACCAACGGTTTTGGAAACCGTTGGTATAGGTAATATGAAATCTATACCAACGGTAATGGAACCGTTGGTATATAAATTCCAAAAAATAAAACATCCGCTGGGATTTGATCCCAGGACCCCTCGTTTATAATCGAACGACTTAACCACTAACCTAACATCACTTTGTAAACATAATTTCATAAATATATATATGTATTATCATAATTATTTAAAATTTTTATTTATATAATGTTCTTGATTAGAAGGCCTGGAGAAAATTTAAAGAATCTATCCCAACGGTTTTCCAAACCGTTGGGATAGCTCTTTCCCAACGGTTTGGAAAACCGTTGGGATAGGTTTGGGTGGGTTGAAGTTTCCCAACGGTTTTGGTGAACCGTTGGGAAAGAGGACCCTTTCCCAACGGTTTTCATGAACCGTTGGGAAAGGGGAGGGAAAGAGGACCCTTTCCCAACGGTTTTGGTGAACCGTTGGGAAAGAGGACCCTTTCCCAACGGTTTTGGTGAACCGTTGGGAAAGAGGACCCTTTCCCAACGGTTTTCGTGAACCGTTGGGAAAGGGGAGGGAAAAGGGACCCTTTCCCAACGGTTTTGGTGAACCGTTGGGAAAGGGTAGCTATACCAACGGTTTTTACAAACCGTTGGTATAGAAGTGTTGGGAAATATCATCTTTCCAGTAGTGGGATGAAATTATCCAATGAATCATCAGGCCTCCCAAAGGAAAAGTTTTTCTAAAAGCACACTAGAGTTGAAAAAATATGATGACCACCGTTAGACTATGTGTAGTCCACTGCAATTATCTAGCTGTAGACAAATAAATGCAGCGCTTCTTGGGAGGCAACCCATGTTTTCTTTTTAATTTTATGAAATTTTAATTTCTTTTTAGTTTTTCATTAGATGAATAATGATTTTTTTTCTTTTTCAGGTAACATCCCAAATTCTTGGAACCACATCAACTTCCATCAGACCCACAACTTCTGCAGTTGACCCACCACTGGATGGAGATGACAACCCACCATATTCAAACCAGGGGCACCTCTTTCCCTTTAACTCTTCTTATCTCTCTCTCTCTCCCCCTTTCTTATTCTTCCTCCCTCATTCTCATTTTGTTTTTTTACCACTTTCCTCATCACATTTTTTTATTTATTTACTCTTTCTTTTTTTTAGGTGTTTCTTTATAAAAAGCTAACAAAAAAAAACCTAAAAAAACTAAAAAAACAAAAAAATAATAATTTAAAAACAATATGAAAAGAAAAATCATGATTACTCACCTTCAAATTTTTAAATTTTGTCCAACCATTTTGGGAGTCAAAAGACATGGTTTCGTCTCAAAAATTTTGTGGTTTCTTCATAAATTTGGATAAAGGATATTATGTCAAAACCCACAAATTTTGAATGCTCAATTTTTGATTTGTAAAATGATTTCCCCAAACCGTGAGGAAAAAAATTAGCTTTCATTCCAAGGCCACCTATGGCCATCTTTTCAAAATGAAATTTTTTTTCACCCTCATTTGTGAATCTTGAGTTTGTGGACCTTCGAGCTTAATTTCCTAATTTAGTGTGCATTAATATAATAGAGGCATTTTCCAAACCACATGAGAATTTTAATAGCCAAATAGCCTCCCATTAACCATACATTAATCATCCTTTTGAAATCTCCTTCAATCCTATGAAAACATTTTCCTTGATAGCCACATTACAATACCAATACCTTATCCCACCCAATATCTACATGGATTTTCATTGTACAATTTTTTGAAATTTAAGTGTGGGGGGAATATATTTCATTTTTGGGTGCCCTTCTATTGATTTTCAATGAGTTATCATATGCTCAAGGGAAATCATACATTTTAGTGTGGGGGATAGGTTTTACTTCAGTGGGGTTTGGGAATGTATATATGCTTATTACATATTGTTCAAATTTTATTGACAAGTGTTCAAAAAATAATAATTAAAAAAATCAAAAAAATAATAATAATAATAATTGGGTCGTGTCTTGGGTAGGTCAAAAATCGTTATTTCTTAGACTTTTATCTTATTATAACTATTTCAATTAGCATCGTGAAGAGATCAATCATGGGTTGGGATATGAGTGTGAGATCTGTTTCAAGTTCAACTTTCGAAAAAAAGAAAAAAAGAAAAAAATAACACTTGCATTATATTCTTATGTCATTGGGAGAAGTTTTTTGTTTTGTAAATATTTCATCTTCTCATTCCCTTCATATTTCCTTCCACTTTTGTGTCTTATTTCACATTTTCATTCCCTCGTAAACATGTGTTTCCATTTCCTTTCATGTCTCATTTAAAAAAAAGTGCATTGCTTTTTCCATGTTGGTGTTTTAACCCTCTTCTTCTTTCTCTTGGACATTGTATTCCTACCATCCCATAGCCATAGAAAACCCCCTTAAAAAGACCTCTTTATTCTTATGCACTTTGGATAGGGAGTGTAAGTTGAGAGCTCTTACAAACTCTAAGATTTTCACTCTTGGTTGGTGAATTAGTGAAGCTCTATAAATTAATTTTATCATCTTGAGAGGAGTAAATTTTGTGTACTGCCATTTTCCATTTCTAAATTTGAACATGAAAAAATTAATTGTTTTTGGAACATTTTTTCTATAACAACTTGTTGTGGAATTCAATATGGATGAGTGAAATTGTCTAAACCTCCCTTGATTGGGGAAAACAAAATTTTAATATTTGTTGGTAAGTGAAAATGATTTTGTCATGTTTTTATATTTGTTGCACACGAGGACATGCACAAGACTAAGTGTGGGGGATTTGATGTTATTAATATTTTCATGATTTATTATATACCCCCTTTACTGATTTTTTTATGAAATGTGCATAATTTGTGTGAAATATTAATGTTTTAATACTAAATATAATTTTTGAGCATTTCACTACTGGAAAAATACCCTATACCAACGGTTTGGAGGACCGTTGGCAAGTAAGTTGTGACAATAGGTCTATACCAATGGTTTTGGGAAAATCATTGGTATAGGTTCTATACCAACGGTTCTGAAAACTGTTGGTATAAGTAATTAGAAAATCTATACCAACGGTTCTCAAAACCGTTGGTATATGTATTTCAAAAAAGAAACATCCGGTGGGATTTGATCCCAGGACCTCTAGTTTATAACGGAATGACTTAACCACTAACCTAACATGACTTTTGTTAACATAATGTCATAAATATATATATATGTATTGTTCTAATTATTTTAAATTTTGATTTATATAATGTTCTCCGTAGGTATATTCCAAAAAAAATCAAAGGACCTTTCCCAACGGTTTTGCAAACCGTTGGGAAAGGTCTTGCTTTTTTTTGGGTATTCTGGCCGAAGGTTGAATTTTGGACACCCTTTCCCAACGGTTTGGGCAAACCGTTGGGAAAGGTGGCAAAAAAATGGGCTTTCCCAACGGTTTTTACAAACCGTTGGTATAGAAGCGTTGGGAAAAATCATTTTTCCAGTAGTGTTTTTAGAAGCAGTTCAATTGAGATGGTTTACTATTTTATTTATAAATATCACCACACTGATTCAAATTGTGTGGTTATTATTTTTTAGGATTCCTAATTCAATATCCAATATTTCATTAGAAGGGATAATGAGCCAATTCTTCCATTTGAAGGCCCATATGGACCACACAAGAAGGCCTACATAATCTGTGAAGAAACTAGATCAGCCATGAAGATTTAATTTCTGGGCTCAATCAGGAACTCCAAATTCCATTATTCTACTCCGAAATTCGTGGTACAATGTAAGGAGTATTGGATAAAAATTTCAACGTCCAACTCCAAATACAAGGGGTACAAATGATTTATTTAAACTCAGCCTACCATTCTGGTTGGGAATTAAAATCAGTACAGTATTCATGACATGTCTCCTGATCTAGTCATCATATAAATAGGATATTTCTCAATGTGAAATAGGATATATAGGTGGCCTAATTTTTTGAAGAAATCATTCATATTTGAAGGAATATTCCTATTTCAAAATCCATTCACATTTTGGTCATCGAAAAAGCATGGATAGAAATGGACAGTTTAACATTGTTTATTGAAACCACCATAACTTTGTCTCCATAAGTCCAAATGCCTAGAAATTTTGAGATTAGTCAGAAATCATTATTATCTAAAATTTTGAAGAAGGATATATCTATATATTCGGCTGTCTGAATGTCCAAATTGTCGATCCAAATGGAGGGAGAGATTGGGAATGAAAACAGTCCACTTCCTTGGGCTATAAATACATCCCCCTCCTCTCCTTCAAAGGAGTTGGAATTTTAGAAGAGAGGAGAACATATTGGAATGACCAAATCCTTTCCAAAGGCTTGGTAGGACCTTCCATACTCAAGTTTTCACTTGAGATACCTTTCCTCCTCTCTTTGTTTTCATTTACTTTTGTGTTCTTCTTTAGTGTAATCTTGTAAGTTTTTCTTTGTAATTCTGTTTTAATGCAAGTTTCTTATTAAGTATCTCTTAATATGATCCAACTTCTGTAGTTTAATATTAATTTTATTAAAATATTTTAAATAATTTTGAATCCCCTTCTCTTATTTTTCTTCCTCATTCAATCGAAAGTTTGTTTTTAATTCTCATCATTGTTCGTGTGTGTGTGTTCGACACACCACACTTTTCTTATCCCTTTCTTCATTTTCATCTCTTCTTAATTTATCATCATAATCATTATAACCATATTATTAAACACCTAAATGGATGAGTAAATCTCTCATTGGGGTGAGTAATAATTTAGGTATGTTAAGTGATTGAGAGCTTTTGCTCGATGAATATTCTTTGAATTAACATTGTGTATGTTGGAATTAACATGTCATGGATTAATGACTTGTTTTGTTTAACATGCGGTTTCCATGGATTATTGGAACCATAAATACTCCACCATCAAAAAATCTATGATTGTTATTAGAACCTTAAGCTAAGTTAAGGCTTAGATTAAATCCTTAACACTTAGGAATTCCAATCAACATTATCTTGTGAAGTGGGTGTTAATTTAATGTGATATGAAGCAAGGCTCAAGGATATCACAAGCTTAACTACCTAATGATGAACTCACCCCAATCTTTATTAAATTGTTAAATCAATAAATCATTTCAATTAAGCTCTGCAAATAAACCCCCCTAATCAAAATACAATCAACTAAAAACAACAGACTATTAAAAAGTATCATCGCTGAGGATTCGACCCGAGTGCTGCTATTCACATTAGCAGAGCATTGGAATTTTGACCGGTCAATAGGCGAAAATCGGCCACACATTTCAGATATGTTCTTACATATAACCCGTACTTCACATTTAATGTATAAATGATTAGAGTCATCTTTCACTCTCATTAAGACTTCCATGATCCTTTATGTACGCATGTTACCATGCCGAAATATAGTTCTGATTATTTTCTTTATTCATGTTTCTTCATTACCTTATGCCTTGTATTTTCAATTTATAATGTTGGGATATGTTTTTTCATGTCTCTATTACTTTCTATTTTATTTCTTTGTGATGATAGACCCCTTTATCTCTCATCACCCCATTTTTATGAATCTTTAAGTGATGTCGTTATGCTACTGAAATATCATCACAATTTTCCATGCCAAACCAATTGTGTAGTGAATACCGTACCCATATCCTATCAAGGGTGTTCACCTTTATTCATATATACCTTTTTACTGGAGAATTACATGTATTTATTCCACACTTCTTTATCATGTAATAAATTATGATGATGAATGAATCCATGTTGTATGATCTATGTGGCACACTTAAGCATGTAAATGAAATCAAAGTGACGGGTGCACCTAAAATTATATAGAGCTCCAATGCATTGGGTAATGTTTAGTATCATGATATGTTATTTTGGGATAGGTAGTGAACCTGATTTCTTTATGGGACTTTGTACACCATGATTTATTAGTGGGTTTAGCCTTGACCTATGTTTATGTTGTACTGTTTTAAGTTGTTTCCACATTTCCCATGTTACGATTATAATGTTATATCAAGTCTTATTATTCATGTTACTTTTTTGCCTCATTGAAATGCCTATTTGTCTAACGTGTATTATATTCTTCATATTATACCTTTTTTACCCCCTTACTGGGCTTTATACCTCACCTCTTTCTTATGTTTCTCCACAAGTTATCCCTTGTAGTTTAAAAAATCCATGGAATTTTTTAGGCATGTTAAGGAAGTTTTCAATAATGTTGTTGTATACCATGTTCAAGATGTTATACTATGTATCTAATTCCCAAATACACTACATTAAGTGTGATTTTATGTAATAAATCATGTATTAATGTGAAATAAAGAGCATGGTTTTTATAGTTGGTATCAGAGTGAACATTTAGTTATTTTTGGGATTGGGATTAAAAAACTCCAGCGAAAGCCTTAGGGTTAAGACTAAGTATCAGAAAACATCCTTGAATTTTGGTAAATATAGAGTAAGTGTTTTATCAAGAAAATACATCTCTGTCTGGATACTACAAGTAGACGTGGTTCTGACACAAATGTACCTAGGGGTAACAACTCCGATAAAGTGTTGCGGGCCTGACTCGGGGTAACTTGGTACACGACAATGGGACTTACTGCGCACCTAGTTTGACACTCCGGAGGAATATGCTTTGGTTAATTCATAATATCATCATGATCCATTATTAAGGGAATAAAAAAAATCCCCATAAGAATATATGTTATGAAATAGATCATGGATAACATATATTGAAACTTAGAAATTCATAAGTTAAGGAAATACTTGTAATTTATAAGTTATCTCTTTAATGTCATTAGATTACCCTTTATGTGTTTAATAGTTTAAAAATACTCATATTTAATTTTCCTCTTATTCTAGCCAATGACTATAAATAGGAGGAATCAGGTAAACAATCAATGTGAGGGGTAATGTAATGAATTCCCTAACGAGATACCCAATATGATGGGAGACAGAATCAAAAACTTTGTCATGATACTCTCTCAAATGACTCAAGTTCTTTATAGAAACATGGATTAAGAGGAGTTCCCAAACGCTGCTAATATAGAACAAGCCGCAATAGAGAGATTCATGAGACAAATGCCTCCTAGTTTCAATGGATCATCTGATCCCTTAATCGTGGAATAATGAATCAACTCCATTGAGAAGATCTTATCCATCCTTTAATGTTCTGAGCAAGAGAAGGTTCTATCAGTTGTTTATCGTATGGAAGGAGAAACTGATCAGTGGCGGACAGTGATAAAAAATACGAATCCTGAGGAAGAGATCAAAGCAATGGAGTGGAAGTAATTATAAAAAATGTTTTTAGATAAATATTTCCCTCACACTATCTAACTTAAAATGGAAATGGATTTCCTCACCCTCAAGCAAAAAGATTACAAATCTATCAGGGCATACGATGCAAACTTCACAAGACTTGAACAATACGCCTCCGACTTTGTACCATCGATCGACCCCCGATTCTGTACAAATTCAAGGAGATGGATGAATCTTCTTTAGCACCAATATCTCAAGCATGGATAATTATTTCCCTATGAGCAAGTGTATCTGTAAGGAACCAATCTTAAAACATTACATAATATTTAATTAAATAAATAATTCACATCAAGGATATTTTTAAGTTTAGAGTTTTAGAGAATTATGTCATAACTATTACATTACATCTCAAAAATTACAATGTAGACACTTATACTCAGTTTCCATTTTTTTTATAAAATAAAAACTCTTGAAAAAAAGAGTCATGTCTAGTTCCATGTTTTAGACAACATGACTTTTCCTTGATCCCATCCTTGACCCTATTCATCTTTAAGTCCTGTGAAAAACATTTCAAAACTTGGGATGAGCATAAAAAGCTCAGTAAGGGTTATAAAATAAAGGAAACATTAGTCCACCAAAACATAATCCTTTTAACATACCTCATGAAATCATAAGATTTATGAATAACACAAAGAAAACATAAATCATAAAGGTAACTTGTGGCATATATACCATACTTACGTTTTAGCTTTCACAGCTACCTAGGGAGTTACATTTGGAATACTCATCATAGTATATTCCCTAAATCTCTTAGGAGAAACTTTAACGTTTACCTCCATCATGTTATCCAATGCATTGAAGATCTATCTTGGGCTCACCCACCTTAGGTTTATCACGAAACCACCCGTATAGGTAAACAATGCCCCAGAACCATAACATATTCATAACACATAAAACAAACATAAAGGAAAGATAAAATTTACACATTTCAATCACAATATATCATTCAAGACAATGAAATAATCAATCCTTTATCAAAACCATTTTCAATACCAAAATCTGTAAAAAGAGTATATGGTATTTATTTTCCTTTTAAAAACATTACGGCTTGTTAAGGAAGCCAAATATGAAATAATGCTCGCAGCGGTGGAAAGGTCGTTGTCACCGTGTACGTTAAAAAGAAACATTAACTTTGTCATTTTATAAAAAGCTACATAGAAAAATATTCCCTTTGAATGAAATGAAAAGTCAATGGGGTTTATACACCGTATAAAAGAAAGTTGTGAATAAATAAAAATATGTATTAATGAAAGGTGATTGAGACGAAGTCCCTTAGCTCATGTCCGACTTGACCCATTCGTTCTTTAATTTCCTGAATAATAAACTAAAGTTAATTTATACTTGTTTTAGAACCTTTTTTGGGTTTATTATTCCTTTTATACCACTTATTTCCATGTTATAAACATTATATAATCATTCAAGTTAATAACAGTTGTTTTGTCGATATTTGGTACTTGAGTCAAAAATGAACTTCTTATAATTACAAGTTGTTCATGTGGTCAAAAGTCCATTATCTCCAGAATGATATTCATGATTTAGATATAATATATATCATATATATCCAGTATATATATATGTATTTATAAGAGTACATAACATTTGGTGGTAAGAAATGAAATGCACCGTTCATGGAGACGGTAAGCTGTACGTACGCATGAATGCTACTTTCATTTATATTTCATATTTAATGGAATGAAAACTTAATGATACATAGGTATATTATAATTACAGTATAATATCTAGCCCAAATGATTGATTCTAAGGAAAGAACCATCCTCAAAGACATGATTATTGTGAGAGAATACGCTAATGTGTTTCCTAAGGAATTTTTGGTCACCCTTCTAGCTGAGAGGTTGAATTTTAAATCATGATTATACTTAGGGCATTACTAATATCCAAGATTCCATATATAACGATTGTTGTGGAACTTGAGGAGATGAAGAAACAACTAAATGAGAATCTGGATAAAGGGTTCATTCTCCCAAGTGCTTTACCATGGGGTGCATCGGTCCTCTTCATCAAGAATAAGGACGAGTCAATGCACCTTTTCATTGATTATCGTGAACTCAATAAGATCACGATAAAGAACAAGTGTCATCTTCCACAGATTTATGACTTGTTCTATCAACTATGTGGATCACAATACTTCTCTAAGGTGGATCTATGGTTGGGATATTACCAAGTTAGGGTGAATAAGGAGGATATCCCCAAGACTGCTTTTCGTACAAGGTACGAGCACTATGAGTTCATAGTAATGCCTTTTGGGCTCATTAATTCTCAGTCTAGATGGTAAAGAAATTCCTCAACTCTAGGAAAAGTATATTGAAAAAAATGTTATCCTAATACCTCCATTTATATTAAACCAGTGACATTTTAAATCAACATAGATATAAGGTTTTGAGGTCCTTAACTTCCCATTTATCATTAACTTTCTGGTGATCAGTGACCTCTATCACTCACTATAATTATTTACGCTTTTCTTTCAGGTTCATATCTACACCTACCAACAATGTTCTCCTACTTAGAAATCTGGTTTTGTGTTATTCCATCTGACCTTTGTATTTCTAATCTCTCTTATCAGAAGTATATTTTATTAACCCTTCTCATGATTCAGGATTTAAATAAGGGTATTTTCAAATGACAAGCCCTTTGTTACTGAGATCAAGATTAAATTGTGAGGAGGCAATTTATTTAAGGGGGTAGAATGTAACACCTTGATATTTTAAAATATGAATATCATATTTGATAGTGTGAATGACATGCACCAACAAGCATATAAGGAAATATAACATCCCAAGACTTTAGGATATATTTATTTTTTAAAATAAATTCAATCTTCACGATAACTTTCAATGCACGCAATACCGGGTTTGAACGAAACACGATAGTTTAGTAAAATATTATTACTTAAACATTAAAATTATAACTTAAATGTTAAATTGGTGGGTATGAATAGTACTAACTAAATTATGAAAATTATATTGTTTTCACATGTATAAAATAAATAAAATGGATATTTATTGATTAGAGATAAAATTTGAACCATTTGAAATAAAAAAGAAATGTTTTCAGAAAAACGATATTTTCTATAAGACGGTTTAGACATGCTTTACACACGTAGTTTATAATTAACTTTGACCAATTTTATAAAATCTATTTAAAAAAATTATTTTTGAAATCATCATATCAAAATTTGATTAGGGTGGATTTTTTGGATTTTTTTGAAAAGTTTCACTTATTGATAAATAGTGAAAAATACTAAATTTTAATTGAAAATTGACTTTTTCATTTAAATTATTCATAATGATAAATTATATTTAAAATTTATTTTAAAGTCACATTAATTCAATTATATATCATTTAATTCAATTTAGGTCATTGTAATCACTTTCACATTGAATTTTGATATAGAAACTTTGTAAACTTCTGAACATTTTCTACTTGAAAACGCGCTTTCTCATCGGGTCTGTGGGATTAATTTTAAATTAATTTTTAAAAATTATGTGATTTGAATTTGAAAAATTTATTAAATATTTGAAATCAGAGTAATTTATATTATCTAATAAGATCAACAGATATTTGACCATAATGATCAGTGAAAATAGTTAAAAATTAATTACCCTGATTAAGGTTAAAATGGGGTTATGCGCATTACATGTGCTTGTATTAAAATTAATTTTCCACACACATAGGATTTTTGTTTAATAAATTGGATTTAATATTTATAATTATTAGGTATAAATTATCTAATAAGGTTCATTTTATTTTAGGCTTAAAGGATAAATTACATAGGTTAAAAAAACTAGTTGCCATGGTGAAAATTAAAATGGTAAAAGTGAGTAAAACGTAAAGGTTAAGGAATAAAATGTTCAAAAAATGTGTTTTCTTGTGGTAGAGATTTTTCTGGACCCATTCATCTATATACTACATTATTTATCAATTTTGTATCCACATGAGGTGAGAGTGACCTCCCATTATTGAATACTTTTGGGTATTTACAAAAATATCACCACTCCTCAATTATAAAAGGGCATTCACTCCCCTCACTTATTAACATCTCCCAATCCATTTGGATCAGAAAATCCCTACCCAAATAACTTCCCAACTTCCATCCCCTCATCCTATAATCCTTAGTTTTGTCGAAAATCCAACCTAGGAAGTATTTTGGTGCAAACCTAAGGAGGTTGCCCAAAGAAGGGGTAACATTCTTTAACATTCGTTTTTATTTTATTTCTGCATCCACCTCCTTAAATCATTATTAAACCATGATCCTATAAAATACTAAGTATCTTACATATATTTATATTTTTTATGTAAAGTTCGTGACCTACAACCATCCCCACTTCCATCAAATGAGTTGCGAAATCAGCATTAATGTGTACGATGGACTACCGCCACACGAACCGATGTCATTCGTTTTTCCATTACCATCTCTCACAGTTTGATATGATGGTTATAAAATAATTATACCTATGGGGTAATTATATAATACAAACCTTTTTTACTTTCTATTCTATAGGGGATACAATAACATTGCTTGTGTGTACGGCGGACTACCACCATGGGAAGCAGTGTGATTCGTTTTCACTAACCCTATACATGGAAAGCAATAAGAATAAAGTTAATGAATATATGTGATATAAATTATATAATTATGATATTAATGAAATATTTATCATTCTGAAAATATATTATATCATTTTCTTTTTTATACTAAAAATATGATGACATAGTTTGTGTGCGTGTGGACTACCGCCTTCACGAAGCGATGTGACTCTATTTTCAACACCACACCACATAGATGATATATATAAGTATATTTAAATAAATAATATGTTATATAATATGTTATAATCATTTTGGAAAGATAAAATATTACTAACCTCCTTTTCATAATGATCATTGAAAAATGAAAATGTTACTCATGCGTATGTATGACCTACCGTCTACATGATCGTAACGTACTTCATCTCTCAAAACCATCTGTCATGATTAGTATTGAAAGTATAATTAATATATAAATATTATATTTATGTCAGGATTATTATTCTAGATATGATGAAATTATATAATATGCGCAAGAACCATATCTTTCATGGAAAAATATGTATGAGAAAACAAAGCAATAAACACCTGAAACAATGAAAATAACGAAGTATTATTAACAAACAGGTGATGATATGTTATAAAAGGATCATATATGATATTATAAATATCAATATTTTTTTGATATAAGTTAATAATATTTTTCAAACCACTATACAGGTGGTTAAATCATGTTCAACCAAAAGCAAGAGTCGGGTAAATGTTTCTCGTCTTACTTATACTTCTGTGAGACATACACCATATTCACCGCTTATTTTTTGTGTGTGGTGTATATAATTCCATTTTTTATCTTATATCATGAATTAATTTATATTCATTGTCACACCCGACCTTCATAATTACTTTATTTTATTATTTTCTCGGTTTTGAATAATTTTGTCGGGGTTCGGGTTGAGTTTCGGTTTGAATTTTAGAGTTTTTATCCAAAGTTGTGTGTTTTGGGTTTGGCGACATCTGGAACACAGGCAGAGCAGAGTTTGGAAACCGTGTGGCTTCGCCCAGAAAACCGTGTAGTCTGCCCATCTTCAAAAATAATAAAATAAGAATTTAAGTGAGTAATAAAATGAGAGTTAAAATAAAATAAGAAAAAGTAAAATGGAATTATAAGTATTGTTTAATAATAATAATAATGATAATGATAATATTATTAATGGGAATATCATTATTATTATTAGTATGATTATAAAAAATAATATTATTAAAATTATCATCATCATTATTATTATGAAAATTATTGTTAACATTGTTATTATTATTAAAAATGAAATGATTATTATTATTATTATTTTTATCATTATGTTGTTGTTGTTGTTGTTCTGAGTAGTAACTTTTTTTAGGGTTTTCTTTTTTTATCTTATCTTACTTCCCTTTCTCCCCCCTCCCCCTACTTGTGCGGCACGACCCCCGCTCCCCTTACCTGTGCAGCGCACGACCCCCTGTTGGCCGGGCTTCCGGAATCCTCCATTCCTCCCTCTAGTGGCCTCCTCTACCTCACGCGACCCCCATCTGATCGCCTCCTCTCCGGCGCCACACTTCTTTCCGGCGTGTGACCCAACCGTCCCTCCTCTCCAGTGTCGTCTTCATCTCCAGTGTGCGACCCAACCAGCGTCGCCCTCCTCTCCGACACGCGACCTCGCCGACACCTCCTCCGGTAGGTATTCTCTTCGGTTTTTGGTTCGTTTGAAACCCTAGGTGAGGTTTTGATTCAGTTTATCTTGATTCTTCCGATTTTAGGGTATCCAAGGGGCATCTTGAGACCCGTTGGTCCATGTTTCGGCAACCGGCGACCACTGCCGAAGGTGAGGTAGTTTAGGTCGATTTGATTCCCCACTGTCGTTTTGGGGTAAGCTTCTAAACCCATTGTTAGTTCCACACCCTCTATGTATAATGGATGGGATTTCCTCACTGTGGAATCATCCTGATCCATTATCAGGGTTCCTCAGTGGGAACTCTTTGAGTTCTATTTGTTATAAGGCATGAGGTCAGTCCTTGGGGTGGCTCGGGGTGAAGCATGTTGTTGATTTATTATTATATATGCTTGTGATTGGATGCTCGGTTGACATCGGTTGACTCATCCCCATTATAGACATGATACATGGGAACCTGACATATTGAGCGAATTATCTTCGAACGATTGCCGCACCGGTAGTTCACGTACTGACCAGTGACCCATAGTACATGGATATATTTGGGTTTATTGCTATGATGATGGATCTAAAGTATATAGATGTCTTGACACAAGCCTCGACGATATTAGATGTCTTGGCATAAGCCTCGTCGGTATTAGATGTCTTAGCACAAGCCTCAACGGTATGTTTTAGATATCCAATATCATGCATTTCATCATTATGAATTTAGTTATTTATATTCTATGCGATTATTCGATTAGTTAGAATATTCATAGTCAAGTTTCAAGCTTATGTGATTATTTATATGGAATTATCTGCTCATTTTTTATTCTTATCATATTATGATCATGTTAATGATTAAATGACATGTGTTTCAGTTATTTACATTTTCATATTGATTATGCCTTATTTATTCACAATTTACACTGTACAGTTACCCTTACTGAGCATATGAGTTCACCCCTTTGTTATGTTTTATTTTCCTGAGGATACGAGAATGTATTTTGTGATTAATATGCACGGATAAACCAAGGGGAATGATGACATTTTCAAAGAAAATTCTTCGTGTATTTTATGTTTTAAAATGTAATGTGAATTTCAGGTATGTAACTAGTTTACCAAGACTGCTAAACTATTCAGTCCTTCAGGATGTCATTCCTTGTACCTTATTCCAATGTAATAAAGCAGACGTCGTCTCTAGGCTACTGGGGTCAGGGCGCTACATCTCTTGTATAAAAGTTGTGACATGAACTTTTTTAGATACACTAATGCTGATTGATATGGAGATTTCAATGACGGAAAGTCAACATCATGAGGAATTTGCTTCTTGGGAGAATATTGTGTGAGCTGACATAGTAAGAAACAAAAGTTTCGTTACTTGAGTGCAATGTAAGTAGAATATATTGTCGTCCCCAATACTTATTCACAAATGATATAGATGAAAGTTCTAAGATTTGAGCGTAAATGTTAGAAAATCATTGAAGATTATTTTTGATAATCAAAGTTTCATTGATCTTTCCAAAAATCCTCTTCAACATTAATGATCAAAGAACGTCTATATTACATGTACAAGTTGAGTATACAACAAGAAATGCAACATCAAGACAACATAAAATGGGCATGACGCAGCAATAAGAAACATATTGGGAAACATGCACGAGGTAACTCATACAACAAATAAAGTTTGATAATGTCATTTCGATGTATCAAGCATCATGGAATATGACTATCACCCATGGCATATCAAAATCATTCATTCATGAGCTGCTCGCTGCTCAATTTAAGGGGCAGCAGCTCATTCACTCGGTGCTGCACGGGCCTCACGTCAAACCCATGGGCCTCCAGCTCCACAAGCCCAGCAAAGATGGGAAGCTTTCTCAAACAGACTGCAGAATGCCACCATGTTCCCGATGGCAGAGCCGCCTTTGGTGTTGTGTCACCTGTTTTTTCGGTCATGCTCATTTGCTGCGTAGCATCCCCAACTACTCACAAAATATAATAAAAACTGTTAATTGTTTTTTCAATGAAAAAGACAACATGTAAACTAGAGGTGGCAATTTTGAACCCGACATGACACAACACGGCACAAGTTAAAGGGGTTTAGGTCGGTCATAAATGGGATCAGGCTGTAACCAGGTTGAGTAATCTGACAAGAATAATATATCAGTGCAGGCTGGCTCATCTAACCCACAGGATTTAAATCAAGGTCTGTAAATCCATTTTTCAAGAAGTCCAGTCCACACCAAAAGTGCAGGTTGACCCGATTACAGTTGCTTGCCTGTTTCAGCCCCATTGGTTTCACCAGTTTCTGTAGCCATCTCATCATCATGCCTCCCCTCACCTGTAAAACATCCGTCTTTTTAAACAGAAGGATTGAAATTAACCTTGTCTGCGATTTTAACTTGAAATGAACCTCCTTCAGAAAAGTCGGTACATTTGACCAGAGGTGAGGCTTGGCCTCCCCTTGTCGTTTGGATGAGTGGTTTATTATAATTCTCTGTGGTGCCCTCCTGCAGGAATGAGAGGTTTAATCATATCATGACGGTAAGGAAAAGGGACCAAAAATTAATATATGAAAAACAGTTGATCACCAAACATGTGGTTCATTTCAACCTTTGTGGGCCGACCCAACTCAGATTGGACAAGTCAGTGACCGTGAAATGGATACTGATACTTGTGATATTGATATCACAAAAGATATCAAACTTTTTCCTGAATGATAATAGGCATACTGTAGTTGCACTAATGATCCTTTTAGCCTCCTGGTCATATTGTAATGGTTATCTGTTGATTTTGTAACATGTAAAAATGTGATCATCCTCAAAAATTAGCGTACTGTTGTTCCATAAGGTGGCAAAGGGATCTATTTGACAAAAAAATGAGAAAGGGTGGGGTTCTGAACTTCAGTTATACCATCTATTATAAGATTATGTAAAACAAAAACAAAAAAACAAAGCAAAGCCATTAGTAGCTTGCATCCCAGAGGCAAAAAATTAACAGCATTACTTATGCATGAAATATCCCATGAAAACTTAGAGCAGGTCATATTTTCTGTGAAGTTTACCATGCTCCTGTGTCCCACTGGAGATCGGCTGTTTTCAACTTTGTCATTCTGCTGTGAGGTCCCTATTTCCTGACAGTGTAGCCCTGAAAATGACGAAAATAATAAGTTGCATTTGGTTTTGGAAAATATTTTATGTTTTCATTTTCTAAAAATGAATTAGAAAACATAGAGAATTATGTAAATCAAAAACATTTTTTCGAAAATGAAAAAGAACATGATAGAATTTTGGAAATGAAAGAGAACTTGTTTTCATGTTTTAAAGAAAACAAAGAACTCTGGACATGTAATTACCACGGTTTCCTGTTTTCATTCCACTTTTCAGAACATTTCATAACATATATTCTAATACATATTTGGAAAAAGAAAACAGAAAATGTTTTTCAAAACTAAACGCAGCCTTAATTCCTGTTACTGCGAGATTCCTTTGAGCACTGCATCTGACACAACGTTCACTTCCATCTCATTATCCACACAAAATCAAATTCATCATCAATTAATAAAAAAAAAAGGATGAAGGGTAAAAAATGACAATGAACTGCTCCTCGTGAAGCTGTTTGAAGAACAATTGATTTCACAGTCCTTTCTTTCTATGCAAGTGTGAATTTGCTTTGAAGCAATAAACTATGGTACCATAATCTTGCACAGATTTGACAGCAATTTTCCGTGGTCTTCCTCTCTTTCTATAAATGTTATTTTGCTCGGACTCTGGTCCACCAACAATTGAATGTTTGAGCTCCTGCACAAATTAAAACAATACAACTGATCAGGAAAATCAATAGAACTTGATCTTTCTTTTGGAAAGAAAAATAACACGAACTTTACTTTTCAGTGCAATGAAAAACGGACAGTTAATGAACAGACTGCATACTAAAATAAAAGTTGGGTTTGAGCACTAAAAAACCAACCAGGTGATTTTAAGCCTAATAATTTTTTTTACTTTAGGAAAATTTTAAAACCCAAATCAATTAATCTAGTATTAGGGTAAAAGTATTAAAATATAAATTACTTGTTTACGGTTCTCTTACATGTATTTCACAATTGTGAGTGTAATTGACAATATGTGACAGCTAATTAGATTTTTTTGGATATTTTTAATATTTGTGTCCCATATCGGTATGAGTTATCTATTGTACTCTTTTTCTCATCCATAAATAAAGCATCATATCTCGTTGTGAGGTACGGTTTCCATTCCAACTTGATATCATAGCAGGTTTCACGCGTCGCCCATCCCTGCACGTCTGCACCTCCTACGCGACGACCCCTTGTGCGACGACCCGTTCCCCGACCGCCATGTGTGCGTCCGCACCTCCAGTGCGATTCTTGAGCGGCATGTCTACCCCAACGGTCCACCTCATGGATTCTTGACTCTGGTGCCTCATAGCCTATCACTGGGGAAGCAGGTATTCTCCAGTCCCAACGCACGACTTCAAATGGAGGAAATATTATTGTGGTCGACGGTCAGACGGTTCAGATTGCTGGTTATGGGAGTTGTACGATCATGTCTGGCTTCACGCTATCTGTTGTTGCCTTTGTTCCCAAATGTCCCTTTAATTTACTATCTATTAGTAAACTTACAGCTGATTTACAGTGTAAGACCATCTTCTCACCTATTTCAGCTATCTTTCAGGAGCATTCGACAACTCGGGTGCTTGGTGATGGACCCCTTCAGGGTGGTGTGTAGGTGCTTAGACTCAGCCCCAGCTCCCTCGCATGTTCTGCCACTTCTGCTCATGCCCTACAGCTTCACTATCACTTCGACCATCCACCTTCCCACTTCTGCTCACCCTGATGTTGTTACCACACATGATGACTAACCTGCTCCTGATCCTTCATCACCAGAGTTGCCTATTGCACTTCACAAAGGTTTTCACTCATGTTATTCTTATCAAAGCTTATTTGTGGCTACCTCTTGAGTTATTACGACAATAGCTTGACACCACGCACTGTGGCGTGTTTGAGTTGGTGCCCTAGAACCAACTTCTTTTGTAATTTATGATAACTTATATTCATGATTTTGAATATTAATAAATTCTTTATCACATTATGATTGTTCTTCTGCGTGACATTGTATGTGATAATGTCCTAAGAGTAGCCCTCGCACTAAAAGGTCATAGCGGATACAGAACCCGGAAGTGCGACAACACTATTCTTGAATATATGTTCTATAGTCGGATGATACCATTTGAGAGACACAAATGACACAGGCTATAAGGGGTGGAGACTAATAGGACTTTGAGGCACCTTCTCATGGTGTACGCCCTTGAGTGATGTCCAGAAGGATATGATGAGAACGAGACCTGCCAGTAGGAAATCCACATTTATAAGTGTCATTGGATGATCATATATGCGGACATGTGTATTGGTCCTTAAACTTTAAGATTATTATTAATACTGTTGGAGTCTGCATCCCACATCGGACTTGAGGCCCGGTGTGGTTTTTAGTATTCATTATAAATACACCCCAAGGGCTCCTTTAGAGGGCACATCTTGGGGGTTCGGGTCTCCTATTTTCCTCATTCTACATGGTATCAGAGCAGGTTTGATCCCTCCCTCACATATTTTTTTTTTCTCGATCTAGGGTTCTTTGCAATTCCCCCGTGGGGGGTGGCGGCCTCAAAGCCCCGAAGGGTTACCGCCGCCGCCCCTCCGCCTCTGCCCTGCGCGGCTCCCCGGCGGGTCTCCCTAATCTCCCCGGCGGCCCTCCTGTGCCTTCCTTCTGTGCTCGCGCCGCTAACCAGGCAACCTTCCATCGCGACGGCTCCAGCCATCCCCGCGCGACGGCCCCCGTCGCGGCTCCAGTCCCCGGCGCCATTCCCGATTGGCCGCCGGCGGCTTTCCCCGGCGACCCTCCTCCCGTCGCGATCCCGGCGGTTCTCCGTCGCGGCCCGCTTCCTCAACTGCTCCCGCATCTCCCGGCGAGAAGAACCGCCGCCTCCCGCCTCTCCCGTCGCGCACGATCCAGTTCTGCGCAACGGTCCATTTCTGCCCGCTGGTCTCCGGCGTCCAGACCTGACGTCGATTCCGGCACGGCCTCCCATCCCTCCCGCGGCCCTTCCCGGCGGGTCTCCCTAATCTCCCGGCGGCTCTCCCTCCCGGCGACCCTCCCTCCAGGCGGCGCTCCCTCCAGGCGACTCTCCCTCCGGCATCTCTCCCTACCGACGCGGCTCCCTTCGCCCAGCGACGCATCCCGACCCTTGCGCGGCTCTCGGCAGATCTCCCTGGCGCCCTCGCCCTCGACCCAGCGACGCCCCTCTCGACTCCCCATCGTCCGCGCCTCTGCTTCTGCGCGACGACCAGCGGAGTCCTCTCCCAGCGGTGCCATCGCCCCGGCTCCTGGCTCCCGGCGCACTCGTCCAGGCGCGGCTCCCCTTCCCGGCGGCCCCTCCTCTCCCGGCAGAATCCATCTGCGCCCTCCGACGACTCTTTTTTTTTCTGACGTTTCTCCCGCATCTACCGTCGCGGCTCCAGTTCCCGGCGACTTCCTCACTGCGGCGTCTCTCCAGTTCCCGGCGGTCTTCCCCGCCTCCCGCAGATCTTGCGCCCGACTCCTCCCGCAGCGCGGCTCTCCCCGGTGCGGCTCTTCTCCATGTTGCTCTCCCGACGCGACGACCCCGTCCTCAGCGCGGCTCCTCTTCCTGGCCGACCTACGCGACTCGCGTTCCTCCGCTCCCGATCCCGGCCCCGCCTTCCGCGGAGCTCCCTGCGCGACGGCCCCGCCTCCTGCTGCGGCATCCCGACGCCGGCGCCCGCCTCGTCCTCCTCCCGCCTGTGCGCGACGCCAACGACGCTTCCGCCTCGCCTGCGCCGGCCCGCTCGTCGCCGCCAGATTCCGCCTCCCACAACAGCCAGCAACGTCTCCCGCATTCCACGGCGGATTTTCCGGATCCCCGTAGACCGGCTCCTTCCCGCGGCTCCCAGACCTCACCTCCCGTCGCGATCCCGACGGCCAGCCGCGCCTGCTTCCTGGCGCTCCTCCCCTGTAGCGGATCTCCTTCCGCCTGAGCGGATCCTTCCCGGCGCTGCGTCCTTCATGCGCGCCACCTCCTGTGCGGACATCCAGCCCCGCCTCCCTATTCTGTCGGCCTCTCCCTCTGTCGGTGCCTTCGACAGCTGGCCTCCATTCCTGCCGGATCCTCCAGCAGCAGCCGGCCTCCATTCCCGGATGGCTTCCAACGCCGCCTCCCGCTGTCCTGCTCGCCCGGCTCCTCCAACGCTCCTCTTCCGGCAGCCAGCCGGCTCCGGTTTCTCCCTGCGGCTGCCCAGCTCCAAGTTTCGGCTCTCCGGCACCTCCTGCGGCATCCCCGCCTCGCCGGCATCTCCCGACTACTCCAGGCGGGCCTCTCTGTCAGCAGGCACACCTTCACGCTTCATCCACCGTGGCGCAACACCTTGACCGTCTTGGATTCGAGCCCTTTGGCACCGCCAGCCCCGCAACAATTATGCGGAGTCCCCGCCTCCTGTCGTCGGCCCCGCAAGTGCGGTTTTCCCGGTGCTAGTTTGGATTTCTCGGCGTTTCATCGACCGGCCCCACTAGTGCGGCATTCCTGGCGTTCCGTCAACCAACCCGGTCTCTGTGTGGTTCCTCTGCTGCGTCCGCGACATCATTCATCCATCATCCTGCTCAGGAGCTTTGATCGTGAGGGGGAGCAACAGCCTTTGCAGCGTTCTTTTTATTTCGTCTGGTTTTGTAATCAAGCTGGGCATGTCCAGCTTGAGGGGGAGTGTTAGTCTCTGTTTTGTTGCTTTCTTTTCATTATGTGTCCAAGCTAGGTACACCTAGCTTGAGGGGGAGTGTTGGAGTCTGCATCCCACATCGGACTTGAGGACCGGTGTGGTTTTTAGTATTCATTATAAATACACCCCAAGGGCTCCTTTAGAGGGCACACCTTGGGGGTTCGGGTCTCCTATTTTCCTCATTACACAAATACGTATTATAACTCGCGCACTTAGATGTATTGACGAAAACCGTAACGACATATGTTCGCCGCGAGGTAGGAAATGTTGGGTGCGTCACGAGTAATACTACATTAATTAATAATGCGAGGAAGGATTTGTCCCTTCTGTTCTTTAACAAAAGTTGATGTCTCAGGCACTTTGATTAAAAATGATATAGCCTAAATAAATCTTTGGTCATTGTGTTCTATAGGCAAGTTCAATTTCCGGGAAGTCACAGAAAGAGAAATCTAGATGCAACTCATTAACATATCGGCTATAGATATGTTTTAATATATAGATTAATGATCGTGATTAATGATCGTGATTTGATTAAATACTATTTAATTATAATTCGCAAGCTAAAGCGTGTGTCAAGAAATAATAATAATAATAATAATACTATTATTTGACATGGGGTTTCACTATGATTAATAAAATAAATAAGGGCACTTGTGCAACTATGTTATTTTAACCCTAGAGATATAAATACCCAATTATGTTTATTTTTTCATAACCCTAGCCAAGCCAAAATAGTTGTGCACAACGAATTGGAAAATAACCTCTCAAGCCTAGAGAGTTCTTTCTTTCTCCAAGAACGCTCTCAAAAACGAGAGCGATCCTCCTCCACCGGATCAAGGAGAACGCTTTGAAAGCGGTTCTGAAGACGATCGAAGGCGGACGATGCAAGCGTAAGGATCTTCCGTGCTAGCACCCGGAGACTCCTTCGGTGACATCCGGAGATTCGTGGAACACGTGTTGACCACCTTTTAGAGGAAAATCTACCATGGACTTCTACAACACAACGACGCTGCACAGCAGATTTTTGGCCGGACGCATCAACGAAGAAAGAATAACCTTAAAGGTAATTCTTATTTAATTGAATTAATTATAAACAACATGTGTTGATCTCCTCTCTCTTGGTTCCTTGTTTCTCTCGCTTGTTCTTTGATTCAATTTTGTGGATCGCGGCGTTTATCGTCGCATAGATCTCGGATTGATCATTGATAATGACAAAAAGCAATGTTGGGCACCGCCCCTCCTGCGTTTCCGGTGCGCCCAGAACCTACATGGCTGAGGCAAAATCACATCCCAACTGGTTAAAAGCAATGCAGGATGAACTTCAAGCCTTGGAAACCAACATACTTGGGATCCTGTCCATCTCGCTTCGGATAAACAGGTTGTTGGTTCCAAGTGGACCTATACTGTGTGAGTCAATGTCGATGGCACTCTTAATCGCCTCAAAGCTCGACTTGTAGCCAAGGGTTATGCGCAGACGTGGCATTGACTACTTCGATATCTTTTCTTTAGTAGCCAATATGGCATCGGTCCGCTATATTTATCTCTCTTATCGTCTCATATCACTGGTCTCTCCATCACTTTGATGTTAAAAATGTTTTTCTTCATGGTTTTCTTGATGAAGTTTATATAGAGCAACCACTGGGGTTTGTTGCTCAAGGGGAGTCTTCCACAGTTTGTTGCCTCCATCAATCGTTGTATGGGCTCAAGCAGTCACCCTGTGCTTAGTCCGGACCACTTTCGACTCATTCCACACTTTCGGCCATAACTTGAGCTACGGGGGTCCGTTTGACGAACCGTCTGCAGCGCCGGAAACCTTGGAGCGAGACGGTCCTTTTGGTATACCCCACTTGAGATTTGGATAAAGTTGGGGTACGGTCGGGTCAGATCGAGCACGAATCCAACCGGGCCCTCGGGACTAAAGGGCCAATAACTTACAGACCAGACGTCAGATTGACGCACCGTCTATAAAACTGTTTTCGGGAAGTGTGCCTTGGTGAGGCTTGGGTGGATAGTTTCCTTTGCTAGGTGCTTTGGTTTCGCTTTTCTCACAGGGCATTAGAATTCTTCCCCGCTTGTGCATGAGAGTTTTTGGCTTCCCTACTGGGTATACTTGCATGCTCACCCTACGTATATAAAACTGCTTTCAGGTTTCCAGGAGGACTTCAGGGATCGTACGGCACCGTACTAGCTCGAACCATGGGGCAGTTGCTGTTGTCGTTTTCCTTTTGTCGTTTTCCTTTTTCTTGATACTTTACCTTTGGAGTTTTTGTGGCTTGTATCATTTACTGTTGAACATGCATATGGGAATGGTTTACTTTTGGCTTTACCTTTACTTTCGGCTTTGGTATTGTTGGGATTGATATCTTATCTCTCGATCCTATCAAAATAAAAAGGGTAATGTCTTCCATTTTTTTTGTGAGACTCTATACCCTTGGTGCTGGTCGCCACTCCGGGACATATTGAAGGCGGGTTTCGGGGGTCAGCATCTCTCCTTCAACTTAAAGAAGGGTCTGGCAATCTGTTGTCCCTTCCCTCCTTTTGGTGAAGGCGGGTCGTGACAAAGCAGTGCAGCGGATGTGCGTGCGGTTTGGATCCTGTCGGATTCGAACGGATCTGGGATGGTTGCCACGCAGGGCTCACCTGAGCAGGAGCCCAAGCAGACGGGCTTGCATGTCGTCGCGCGCAACAGGAAGGAAGAGCAACCCGAAATGGAAGCCACTATAAGGTCGTCGCGCGCTTGGGGGTCGGGGAGCCGCGTCGGGATGTGGCGTCAGGATGGGGAGGCGCGCGCTGGAGGGTCGTCGCCCGATAGAGGGTTGGTCGTCAGAGGAGCACCGCGCCGAACAGGAGGAAGGGGTCGTCGGGATCGGGTGGAAGGAAGGAGCCGTCGGGATCTGGCGTCTGGCCGTCAGCTGTCGCGCGCAGCGGGAGAACCGACGCGCAAGAGCGACGCGGGAGAGGTGCGGGGATTAGGCGGAGCCGTTGCGCATGAGGCCGACGCGCAGCGGAGCACGCCGGGGATCTGGATCTGTCGGGATCAGGAGGCACGACGAGAGGCGTGACCTAGGGCGGGGTCGTCGCGCATGATGCCGACGAGCAACGGAGGACGTCGGGGAGAGGAGGAATGTTTTGAAGAGGTAATGTAGCCGAAGGAGCCGAGCAAGTGAGAGTTGGCTATGAAGGAGGAGATTTCTTCATTACATGACAACAATACTTGGGAGTTGATACCACTGCCACAAGGAAAGAAAACATTGCAAAACTAATGGGTATACCAGGCCAAGGAAGAACATGATGGAAAGAGGAGGTACAAACCAAGACTGATGGTGAAAAGTTTTCAACAGAAGTGTGGACTTCACTGAAATTTTCTCACCTGTAGTGTAACCACCATCCGGATGGTTCTAAGTATTGTTGCATCAGAAGACTTGCATCTTGAGCAACATGATGTGAAGGCGACTTTCCTTCATGGAGATGTCGGGAAGGATATTTATATGCAGCACCCAGAGGGAAACATTGAGTCACGGAAGGAAGATCTAGGGGGCAAACTCCATAAGGGCTTATATGGATTAAAGCAGACACAAGCAGTGGAACAAAAAGTTTGATGCATTCATGACTAAAAATGCATACAAACGATGTGGCATGAATCAATGTTGCTACTTCAAGTCTTTTGGTGATAAATATATTATACTGCTTCTATATGTGGATGACAGGCTCATTGCAGGATCATGTATGCAAAGGATTGATGAGCTAAAAGAACAGTTGGCTGAGGAGTTCAAAATGAAAGATCTTGGAGAAGCTGACAAGATTTTGGGGGTGAAGACCAAGAGACAGTTGGCTGGAACCTTCATGTTATCACAAGTTGACTATGTTGAAAGGTTTTGAGAAGATTTGGTATGCGGTTAGCAAAGCTAGTCACTATTCCTCTGGCAAGCCATTTCAAATTGTCAAATGAGCAATCACCAAAGACAACAAAAAAAGGTTGAGTACATGGCAAAGGTTTCATACGCATCAACTATTGGAAGCCTGATGTATGCCATGGTCTATACTCGACCTGATATTGCTCATGCACTGGGAGTTGTGAGCAGGTACATGGATAACCTTAGAAAACAACATTGGGAAGTTGTGAAGTAGATACTGAGCTATCTGAAAGGAAGCAAGGAAGTATCTCTGTGTTTTGAGAAAGGACAATCATTGCAGGGGTGTGTGGATGCTGACCTTGGAGGTGATGTTGACAACAAAAGGAGTACCACAGGTTATGTATTTACCTATGGAGGAACTGTAGTGAGCTGGATATCTCAACTACAGAAGGTGGTGGCTCTATCTACCACAGAGGCAAAATACAGTGGTGTAATAGAAGCCGAGAAGGAGATGATTTGGCTGAAGAACTTCTTGGACGAACTGAGCAAAAAGTGAAAAGAAAATGTATTGCACTATGACAGTCAAAGTGTCATACATCTTGTAAAGAACATGCTCAGACGAATTATGAGAGGCTTGATACAAGATGGGTTGATGACATTGCAAAAGATTTGCAGAACCAACAATCCATCAAACATGTTTACAAAGCTGATGGTGATAGAGGAAATGAGGCACTGTTGTGCCTATGTTGGTCTCCACTAATGAATGGAGGATATGAGAGGCAAAATATGGGAGAACACTATTGGAACACAAAAGGAGACACCGGTGAGTGAAGAAGAGGAAGCTCAGATTAAGTTATCTAAGTTGGTAGCATTGAAGCTTGTCAGTGTAGCAGATCTGGCTCTAAGTGGGAGATTTTGGAATAGTCCCGATCCGTTTGAATGAAGTTGGGCCAAATGCTAGCGGCTCGGACTGTACACCAGACCACAAATCTCGCAATTCGACCTTTGCGGTGAGGTCGTTGAGGGTTGCAGGGGGCAGCATACCCCTACTCCGGGGGTCCAAGAGCCTAAGATCCCCAACCCAAATTATGGGGAACTGTAGCAGTGTCGACTCACTCTAGGAGGGCTGACCGGCGACACCGACAGGGCGCTGTAACAATGTAGACTTACTGTAGCAGTATGTGACAGAACACTGTAGCATCTCAGACTTTGGAGACGGCACTTATTGTAGTTTCGCGGACTTCTTGTCACCGACACTGTAGCAGTTTGAACTTGATTGATCGCGGCATTGTAGCACAGCGGACTTACTGTGCGGTTGGTGGAACAATTACATCATCTCCATGATGAGCTCATTCGAGCTAAGGTTTCTGCATGTGTGGAACTCTGAAAATCTCCATGCCTGCTGATCATGGTGAATTCTCTGCCTCTCTGTGGACGTAGAGATTTTTCCCGAACCACGTAAATCTCTGTATCCTGTGATATTCTTCTCGTTCTTTTGTTATTCTCTTTTACTCTTCTTTGAATCGTTTGTCGTTTGTTGCTCCCACTGTTTCCGCAAGAGAGGAAGCACAGTTATGAAATGATAAGCATGCCCCACACCCATCAATCAATTTATCAAAATCATACAATATAGTACAAACCATTAAAGCCAGCCAAGCTATGATTAGGAGAAACGAACACTGACATAGAAAGGAAACGAATGAGAAAATGGTCAGCAAATCATGTCTTAGTCAGAGCGAGGCTAATGGAGCATCAGTTATTTAGGCTACGTTTGGAATGAAGGAACAATGGTTTGGGAAAAGAAGGGTGAGGAAACAATTAGAAATCATGTTTGGTATAAGGCGGAGGGAGAGAATCATGTTTGGAAAGTGTCGGTCCCATCATTTAAGAGAATCAAGGTTTCTTCCAATTTGGATGGAATATTCATTCCTTAAAAGAAAAATGATAGGCATAAGTGCCTCTGATTTTATTCATTGACTAGAATATACCTTAAATAATGAAAAAACACTAAATATTTTTCTATTATTATAAATTTATATAATTTAACGTATTTCAGCTCACATTTTACAAGCATGCCAAGCAAACTATTAATTCACCGATCTCTTTCTCCTTCCCCCCTTCTGTGTCTTTTCCATTTCCATTCCCTCATATCAAACATAACCTTAAAGGATGCACGACTCCTCCCAATTTGGATGGAATATCCATTCCTTGCAAAATAAATTTTGTAGAAATAATTGTCCCTGGTTTTATATATTATTGGCTGGAACTTCCCTAAAACCCTGCAGGCACTATTCTTCCAGAATAGCGCGCAATGGGATACCCAATCACCCCCCCCCCCACCACCACTACAAATGCCCATAAAGGAAGCATCCCCCACCAAATGCTTATAAAATGAGACATCCCCACTCCATCGAGTAAAGTGAAGAGATATCCGTTCTGTGAGATTCATTTCCATGAGAATTTAAATACCCCCCACCCCCATTATGGTTCTGCAATCTCAGAGCATGTTATGAGTGTGAACGCTCTCATACAATGGTGGAGAAAACAACAAGAAAGATAGTGAAAATAAATAACCAAAATTAACCTCAGAGATATATGCATACCAAATGGTGATACAACACACATCATTCTTAAATATAAAAAATATTGCAGAAAGATAAAGAGAGGTAGACCCGAATACCCAAGGTACCTCTCTAAGAGAGGTCTTGAGGTTATTTTATAATGAATAATAAAAGTCCACATCAGGCCACTAGTCCGATGTGATGCAGACTCGAACACTCCCCCTCAAGCTAGGTGCACCTAGCTTAAATACATAAAGAAAAACAAAGCAAACGCAGCAAACACTCCCTCTCAAACTGAACATACTCAGATTGATTACAAAACAAGACAAAACAGAAGAAAAGATAAACTATCACGACTGTTGCTCCCCCTCAAGAAGGCGATGAACGATGGAAGAAGCCGCTGAAAAGAATGTGCCAACAAGGCGCCGGGAAAGCTGCATAGGCGGGGCCGGACAACAGAGCGTCGGGAAATCCAAACTGGCAGGGCCAATCGTCGGAGCGCCGGGAAAGCCGCACGGGCGGGCCGGTCATCGAAGCGCCGGGAAAGTCGTACGGGCAGGCCGATCGTCGGAGAGCCGGGAAACCGCAGGAGGTCAGCATGGAGGCGCGGGCTGCCACAGGAGGAGGCCGACATGGAGGGAGCAACGGTGGAGGCGTCGCGCAGAGTTCACTGGACAGGAGGAACGGAGGGCAACGCGCAGCAGTCGCTCACGATGGGGGTCGTCCGACAGGGAGGAGAGGCAGAGGAGTCGTCGCGAGGAGAGGTCGGCGACAGGATCCGGCCGGATCGACCAGATCTATAAGAGGGGAACTGCCTCGCAAGAGAGGAACAGCGGTTGAAAAAGGGGAGCCCGGCGCGAAGAAGGGACGTGCTGATGAAGAACTCCGACCCGCAGGGGGTTGCGAGGGCCGGTCGCGTGAGGAAGGAGACGAGCCGTCGGAGATGCGGCACTTTGACGGTGGTTGGTGGGGAAGCGGATCAGCATAGAAGCCTGGGCTCAACCCGCCGGAAAGGGCTGCGCGCAGGTGAGATCCGTCGTGCAGGAGATGCGGAAGGAGGCGTCACGTGACGTCGCACAGCGGGAGGGACGATCTCTAGAGAAGATGTCACGAGGTTGAGACGGTCGGAGAGTCGTCTGGGTGGGATGGGAAGAGCCGAAGCGGCAGATCTGGAGGAGGTGGGTCGTCGGGCATCGTTGAATAGATGGGCGGAGAATGGGAGTCGCCGACGCGGCATGAGCCGACGTGGGAGTCCAACGGGAGGGAGTCGCCGGGAGGGAGGTTTTAAGGTTCCGGGCGCAGCGGAAGAGCGTGGGTGGATGTGCCCACTTGGCCTTTTGTCATTAGCAATGATCAATCCGGGATCAATACGACGATAAACGTCGGTCTCCACGGATCGATTCATAGAAATAGACAAAGAAGAAGAAAAGTTTTGGAACCACAAAAGTGGATCGTCACAGGTTGATTATAATTAATTTAATTAATTGACAAGAAGTACCTTTTGAGTGTTCTTTCTTCGTTGATATTCTTGATCACGTTCCGATGTGATTCGTCGTTGCGTCGCAGAAGCCAAGTGTAGACTTCCTCTAGCGGTGATCCACACATGCACCTCGTATCCCTGGAGGTCACCAAAGGAGTGTCCGGGTGCTAGCGTGGAGAAACTTTTGCTTGCGTTGTCCGCCTTAGATCGTCTTGATCTGATGGAAGAGGATCTCTCTCGGTCTTGAGAGCGTTCTTGGAGGAAGAGGTTCTTTCGACCTTGAAAGAATTCTCCAGAATTGTTGTGCACAACGATTCTCTTGGTAAAAGAGTTGGGGTTGTGAGGATATTTATAATCGGGTTTGAGGTTGTAAAGTTATGACAATAAATAAACACGTTACGCGTTTTATTTATTTCATCGACTCTTTTGAAAACCCCATGTCGAGTCATTAATTCCTTGACATGCGCCCACACTGATTATAATAAATATCATTTAATAAAACGATATTATTTCCTCAAAATCCCGACTGGAAAAACTACACGGCGTGTAAACATAAATACACGTTGTGTACTTGTTTTTCATTGAAAACTATACGGCGTGTACATTCAATGTACACAGCGTGTACTTGTTTTTCATTGAAAACTACACGGCGTGTACATTCAATGTACACAGCGTGTATATCTTGCTTTCATTTATTCATTTCCTTTCCAAACTGAAAACTACACGACGTGTACATTTAATAATACACGGCGTGTACTTGTTTTCAAAATAAAAACTACACGGCGTGTAATTATTAAAACACGGCGTGTACTTGTTTTCATTTTATTCTTCCTCCAACATTAAAACGATTTAGACTTCCTTGAATAATTATTAAACCACGTACGGGAATAATCTTTATTCTACTTGAGATACTTGAATACACTTAGTGTGTGACCCTCTAGGCCTCTTTCTCTTTGGCATTAGGCGGGCTTGCCTAAAGTCCAAGATTACTGTCTAGCAACGGGTCAAGGCACCGAAGAGAAAGAAGTTGACGCCGCATTGGCGTGTCCCCTCATACGAACGCTTATCGTGTAATTTAATCTCTTTGTCTCAATATCTCATCAAACAGGCTTCATGGCAGTGTCATAAAACCTATATGCTTCATCTGTCATTCTTTGACTTCCAGAAATAAACTCGTCGTTACACCATGACCATGGAATTTGGGCGACAGTTCTATTTCAATCAAAGGGCCTGAGATATCTGCTTCCATAAACATGGAAAGGACAAATCCTTCCTCGACTTATCCATTAACAACATGTCATTCGTGACGCACCCAATGTACCCTACTTCCCGCCAACTGTCTACGTGACGGTTTTCGTCAGCAAATCTAAGTGTGCGAGTCATGACATGAGTTAATGATAATCTTCCAGTCTAAGGACCATTACACACGCTCGCAGATAGCAATATCCGATGACACCAAGACATGCGGAATTACTACTGGCGGGTCTGTTCTCATAATCTCCCATCTTGGAGATTACCAAGTGCGAACTCCATGAGAGAGAGTCTCATCTTCTTACGAGTACTCACACATCACAGTCTGTATACTATGTGTCCTATCATAGTATGTAATCCAACCGTAGAACTTTATTTAAGAATATTGTTATAGCATTTCAAGGTTCTCATCATAGCGGGGATCTGCCCTGACCTTATTAATGCAACAAATATTTCAGGACATTATTATATTATAGTCATGCAGAACAATGAACAATATATAATAAGTGTAAATTCATGTAATCAAAGTACAAACAGTTGGTTCTCAGAACACCAACTCTAACAGGAGGAACCACTGAGGTTTGTCGCGCACAGGAATCGGCGCAGGAGGCGGTGGCCAGGAAACCGCGAAGGTAGGGAGGCGAGGCCGGTAAACCGCCCAAGGAGCGGGCCGGAAGTCCGCACAGGCCAGCCAGGGGGCGACGCCAATGGTGGCCAAAGGGCGGGCCGCAGCCCCCCACCCGAGGGAAAATCCTAGAAAAACCTAGGGCTTGAAAAAAAAATGGGAGGGAGGTTCGGGTTAGGATTAGACCTCCTCTGATACCATGTAGAAAGATAAACAGAAGTAGACCCGAATACCCAAGGTACCTCTCCAAGGGAGGACTTGAGGTTATTCTATAATGAATAATAAAGACCACATCAGACCACTAGTCCGATGTGGGATGCACACTCCAACAAATATATTTTTCCAATATAAAATATAAAAAAAAAAGACAGATATCAGATCCAACAGACCAGGTAGAAGGAATGGGAGGGTAAGGTTTGCTTTACCCAATAAAACAATGTTCTTGATAAGAGATGTTTTGCTTACCCAAAAATCCAAAAGAAACTTATTAAGTTATAAAAATATATACCGTTATGGGTAAGAAACTTAGTCTATAACTAAGGGGCAAAATGTCTTCAACACCGATAAATTGGGTAAGAGGCATGTGTCAGAGAAACGATCAAAATTATCATTTGAATGGCATTAGACACGTGTCAGAGGATCCTTCCTATTGATAAAATTCTTCATGAGTCTCGCATTCTTGGAAATTGATTGTGAGATCCCGCCATGTAAGATTCAAGTTGAATCTCCTACTTTTCTTAAACGAATTTAAGTGGATATATGTGGACCAATCCATCCAACATATGGACCATTTAAATACTTTGTAGTGTTAATAGATGTCGCTAGTAGATGGTCTCGCATTTGTTGGCGCTCCATCGATCGGCCCCGCCTGTGCGGCTTTCCCAACGCTCAATCGACCGGCCCCACCTGTGCGGCTTTCCCGACGTCCCGTCGACCGGCTCCACCTGTGCGGCTTTCCCGGCGCCCCGTCGACCAGTCCTGCCTGTGTGGTTCCTCTGTTGTGCCTCAACGACTTGTCGCGCCATTGATGTAATCCGAATATTTCAGCAACATCTTCCATCATCCATCATTTTCACCTTAAGGGGGAGCTGTGATCGCAGATGATTTATTTTGTTTTACCTTGTTTTGTAATCAAACTGGGTATCTAGCTTGAGGAGTGTTTGCAGTGTTTCTTGTTTGCTTTGTTTTTCTTTGTTTTGGTCTGTTTTCTTTATGTATCCAAGCTAAGTACACCTAGCTTGAGGGGGAGTGTTGGAGTTTGTGTTCCATATCGAACGTGCGTGTTTTGTCATCTTTATTATTGATTATAAAATAATCTCAAAGTCTCCCTTAGATAGGCATCTTGGGTATTGGGATCACCACTCTTATCATATTCTACAATAACGAAATTTTCTAAGGTGATATTTATCTGTTTACATAATCCTTGAGAGAAAGCTCTCGAGCCGTTACCAAGTTTAATTCTGAAAGTATTAGTCGGGGTGACCTCCACATTTGCTAACTTGGCAAGATGTCTTGATATGAAATTATGGGTGGCTCCACTATCCACTAATATCAGTACCAGAACACCCGAGAGATGTCCAGCGAGCATCATCGACAAAGGAGGTGTTTCAGAACGTGAATGGGTATTCCAAAGTACTCCCTCACTGGTTAGCTTTTTTCAACCTTTATTGCCAGGACCAACATCCGAACTTTATTTGTCGGCTAATGCGTGGAGATTCGGTTCTCTATCTCGGGCCACAACCCTCCTATAAACATACTCATATACCATGGTTATGGAAAGTCCGACTATCTCAAAGCAATATGCTCGAACTCCTCGATATATTCATCCACCGAACTGGTCTTGTCTCAAACTTTTAAGATATTTCAATGAATCTCCATCATATTATTTCTTCCATATTGATCCATAAGCACCGGGTTGAACACACTCCAGGACGAACCAAGAGTATCTCTGTGCCAGGAAAGAAACCAATATAATGTTGTACCTTCCATGCATATTTGTGCGTCATGCAATTTCATATCCTCCAGAGTCCTGTTAACCAAAAAATAGGTATCTGCTTTCGTAATCCATCCAAATGGATCGTCTCGAGCAAACATTGGCAGTTCGACCCTCCTTGACACATTGTGCATCCCATCTAACAACACAACATCCTCAACAGAATAATTCTCCTCTAAACGCGCGCCGAATTCCACAGTTTCCGACTCAACCTCAGAAATTTTTCGGCACAGGTTTGATTTGTTTCTCCACTTATGATCCCCGTCCCACCAACTTTTCTACACCTTTTAAGCGTTCCAAGGTTTCTTCCTCCAAGTCTCGAACTCTTCGTATAACGCATTCCTCTGTCTGTTGTGCCACATCCAAAGCCACTCGTTGGCTCTCAATTTGCATACGCATAATTTTCTCCATGTTTTCCTACATCAAAGTCATCGCTTCCTTTATACTTTCCATGGTCGATTCTCCTGATCCCACCCGATTCTCCATTCTTGTTTGCATCAAAATCAAAACGCTACTTTCCTGCTCATGCGAAGAGAAAATCAAACTCTTTGTCATCCGCTTCTAAACAATTCGGAAACGTCTATACATGTACAACGTATGCAACTCGCGTGACTCGCTACTCCGAATGCAAGACGTCTCTGCCTCCGATTTTCCTCTCCAGCAAAAGTATCCCCAACGGAGTCACCAAACAGTCACACAAATGTGTGTGTGGCTGGAAAGAGTCTGTCCGCAGCTCCCGGTGAAACTGGTACAAGAGTCTGTCCGCAGCTCCCGCCTGGTTCTGTTCCAACAGACACCGTTTCTACTTTCTAACTGAATACCCCGTAACAACCATGTACAGTTGTCTTTATACCCATCTAACAGACTAACCCGAGTTTCCCTTTCTACCCCTCCGCTAGTATGTGTGTGGAACAGGGTCGTGGATTAACTAATGGGTCAGCACCCGAGTGCGGGCCCAAGCTGCTAACACTTATGAAGCTCTTATCATTCACGCAAGGGATTATGAAAAAGAAAGAGATTGATGTGTAATATGTCAGATCAAGCAATGATATTTCTGATCTATTTATGAAAGCACTGCCAACTAGAGTTTTTTTGAGAAGCTTGACTATGACATAGTGATGCATCAATTTAACAATTTGCAAAATTTAATTTGATGTAAGTGTCCGGGGGAAGTCTGTGGGTATACTCTTTACCGTATGTGGTTTTTATCCCACAAGGTTTTTCCGAATAAGGTTTTTAATAAGCCAACAGCCAGACACGTATAACTGGATAAGACATCATGAATGGTGAACATCCAAAGAGGGGTATTAGAAAATCAACTATGGTAAGCAAATAGCACCATTTGTCAAAAATGGTGAGCAAATGGATGCCCTCCATTCCCCCACCAAATGCATCATCCCTCTCTTGAGTAAGTGAAAAGATAAGATTGATGTGGGATTCATTTTCGTGAGAATTAAAATCCCTGTCACTCTTTCTTACTCTCCCTCCAACCATGGTTTTCTGGTTTTATTTTTAAGTTTTGTGACATGTTAATATTATTTAATATATTGCACTGCACATTTTCCGAGCATACCAAACAATCTATTGAATGTAACCTTAGGTTGCAGTTTCTCAAAAACTACTGCACGAAAAATAATAGCATTATGAGAAACATTTCTATTCAATCAGTTTTACAATACCAATCCTGAAAACTAATGTGAATAAAACATTGGAATCAACTTAAAAATTACAAGCAACACTTGTTGATGGTGAATAAACAGCGTGCACATATGCGCTCTCCGCAATACAAAACAACGTAGCATTACACGGACTAACACTGAAACCAGTAAAGGATTTCAAGAAGAATTAACAGAAACTTACATGGCTTATATTTGTTGTTCTTATTGGACCCTCATCCACTGTTCCATTCTCTGAGCTCTCACACTCCAACAAGATTAATTCATTTCCCTTTTTTTCAAGGATTTTTGCAGGGACCCAAGCATTATCAACCATATCCTCAGATAGCCTTGCTTCTACTTCAGCTCCGATGCTAAAAAACAGTTCATCCATACTCTGTCAAGAATTTGAAAAATGTGATGAATTGTATGCATTTCCAATAAAAAAATCGCTAAGAAACATCATATCAATCCAGAGTTTCTAGTTGTCAAGATGAAATCAATACAGTAAATTGCATTACATTGGTTGAACACCACCATTCACATATGGATCTACATCTCAATTACTTCACTAAGGGTTAGCTTGACAACACATATTGAAAATTGTTTACAGCACTTATCAATTGTGATAAGCAGTTGAAAAAAAGGTGGTGTCCGCACTGTTTCTGAAAAAACACTTACACTTAAATTCCCAAAGAGAACCACTTAAATAAGTGGCAAAAAAGAAGCAATCTTAAAACACTTACACAGAAGCACTTATCATATGGTAAGTGCTATAAGGGTCCATTGGACAGCACTTACTGAAAACTGCCTATAGCACTTATCACTTATGATAACCAGTTCGAGAGAAAAAAAGTATTGTTTGCCCTGTTTCTGAAAAAAACACTTATATTGTGGAAAAAAACCGCTTAAATAAGTGGCAGAAAAATGCTCTTTCAATAAGCAATCTAGAAACATTTAATGCAAAAGCACCTATCATAAGTAATAAGTGCTATACGGAATTTTCAATAAGTGCTATAAAGAATTTTCAATAAGTGTTGTCCAAGCACTTGAGCAATAGCACCGTTTTTACGTATATATTAATCAGATGATTACATGAAGAGCTAATTTAAAAGTGATGTGAAATTGCACCAAAGGATCATTCTTTAAACATGCACATGTCTAGCAATAGATCAAACAAGAAATTTATACTCTTGACTTCAAAGAGAAGTATCATCCTGGAAAAAAAACACTATGGAGATAAGTACCTCTAAATAAAAAACTCCCATAAAAACGCTATCTGAAAAACTTATTGATCTGATTATCGCTACAATTTATGCAGGAGTTGCACCTCAGCCATGTAAGGTTTATGAGATTGTGGTAAGGTACAAGCAAACACGTATGCTACAGGTCATGGGGTTATTGTTCACAACAAATGAACAGACAGCTACTACTAATTCAGATGACTATGGTTTTTTAAGGGATGATAATGTAAACGACATTAATTATAATAATAACAATAATAATATGAGCAACAGTGAATCAATAGTAAGTTCGCACATGATCATCTTCCAAAAACAAAAACTTAACACGTATTAAAGTTGATACCATGCTAAAATATTTGACAGTATTAACAATATTTCTATTACTGAAACCAAAATTGTATATGAGGGAGCATAAAGTCTGTGCATAAGACAACACTGATTTTTTTGGAAAAAGATAGCATACCCAAATTAAAATATAATTAAATAGAACCATAGGGAATCTGAGAGCCAAATACATGAATAAACGTAACGCCCAACAACACAACAAGAACATTATATGTGTCTTACAAGGTTATTTCCCAAGAAAACAGACATGATAAAATAATATTTAATTGGTTTAAGAAATTTATCATTAGCTCCATCGAGAGTCACAAAATTAACATCAAAAACTACCAATGGATTGAAACAATAAATTAGGTATCAAGGAAGATGCCACACGTGATCCTTCAAATACCCATAAATTACAGCCGTTAAAACAATTTATTATTCATTAATCGGTAGAACAAAAAACCATAAATTTCCCTCCTTATTTCGTTCTGCAATGATCCAAAAATTTTGCAAACATGTACTTTGTTATTTTTATGGTATTTTAAAACAAAAAAGGTGTGTTCATCTAGCATATACATCTATATATATCATCATGTCCCTTTACAATGGTATCTGTAAATATACATCAAACACACATCCTGCTTACTGCCACCGGGGTGCTGGGTAGGGAGAAGAAGGGGGAGGCCGAGCTGCTGCGCGGGGTGAAGCCGGCGGGGGTCCGCGACGGGGTGGCCGAACGGGCGCTGGGTGCTACTTGGGGTGGTCCGCTCGAGCGCAGCCAATAGGAGAGGGCCGGGGTAGGAGCAGGGAGCCGGGGGAGAGCCGCTGCGCGGACAGCGGGCTGGGCGAGGAGGGCGCGCCGCTGGAGGAGTGCGGCCGGGTCACGCTGCAAGGGGAGAGCCGAGGCGAGGCGGGGTGAGGTGCTGCTGCTGGATCGCGCCGCACCGAGGGGTAAATTGGGGGGGAGATCGGAGAGGGAGGAAAAGAAGTCCGCCGGAAACCTAATAATAACCTTAATGATAAAATAAAAAATAAAAATAAAATTCATATCATTTTAATAATAATAAAATTAACAATTTTAGCTTTCATTTAAAATAAAAATATTAAAATTCTTAATAACCATACAAAAATTTAAATGATGCAGTAAATTAACATTTATTTATCTATTTTAATTCATCAAAGATGAAAAGGCCACACAGTTGCTTGGGGGAAGTCGCGCGGCGTCGTGCTCTGCTCGTGCGTCCGATGACGTCGAACCCAAGACACGCACTTTTTATCAAAGTCTCAGAAATTTAGTCCGGGACTCACCTCGGACCCCATCAAAAATTATTTAAGGCCAAATAAATAATAAAATAAAATAAATGCATAGGTCGGGGTGTGACATTTCAGAAGACCAGTTGCAGACCCTAGCTTTCACGTGCTTTGATTTAAGAAATATCAGGTTCACGCGTCATGAGGTCGGGGTAGATAATCCGATCTAGATTGTATCGTGAGGTCAATGTAGAAGTCAAACATGAATTTTATATTATATGATTTTGTTTACAAAATTGCAAGATCATTTAGTTGATTATGTGAGTCTGATAGGTATCTATGGGCTTAGTAAGTGTATTGAGCAAAGTTAAATTAAAAATAAATAAGAGGGTAAGAAATTTTATAAATTTCATGATGCAGACATATTAAGTGTTGTGAGATAAAATTACATAAACCGAGAAAAGGTTCATTCAAAACCTAAGATTAGGATGAAGCAACCAATTGATATGAGATTGTCTTATTTATCATGTGAGATTGATTAGGTGAATTTAAATTAAAGATCAATAAGGGTGAGTATGCGAGTATTGTGGAGCAAAGTTTTGTAACATAGAAGCATTTTTCATGGAAGTGTGGAGCCACATGATTGGGGAAATTCATGCCAGCCTGAGGTTTTTTAGAAAAATACCCTAATGTCCAAAGCATAAGTTTTATAAAAATGGAATGGATGACATGCCAATATAAAGGCATTGTGAATAAAGCATATGAATACATATGTGATTCTGATATTTTAGAGGCACAAGCAAAATAGTTTAGACTCCAAGGTTAGCTAATGACACCCGAACATGATCCCACATATGTGTGCCAGAATGTAGGAAAGAGGTAAGACTCAAAGGTTAGTTGGTGACATTGAAACAAAGCCATGTGTGTTTGCTTGATGTGAGTGTGTCATGAGGCTGAGGTAGATTAACCAATCCAGGCTACAACATAAGGTTGAGCTAGAATACCAGTCTAGGTTCCGGTCATAAGGTCAAGGTAAGACTCAAAGATTGATTAATTACATTAAAACATAGCCATATATGTTTACATAATGCCTGTATCGTGAGGTTGAGGTAGATCAACTAATCGAGGCCACATCATAAGGTGAAGGTAGAACACCAATCTAGGCTCCAAAACTCCTTGAATTGTGGGCTAAAACAGTTTTTTAGTTCAGTTAGAATCCTAGAACATTTATGACTCATTAATCTTGTAATTATCATCATAAGCCGTAAATAAAATAATGCTAGGAATGTGGGGATCAATGATAAGCTTGTTGCATGCATTGAATCGGGTTCAATTGTTTTACAATCTTTGTGTTGGGATGTCACGACCCGACCCTACCCGGGCTCGAGCCGCAACTACCCCAAGCCCGCCTCCATAGGCCAGGGGCTGGCGACCAGCGCCGAAGGCACAATAACTCGGGGAGGCCTTTGCCTAAGTACCTGTACACACACACGCAACACACTCAATGCAAAAGTGCAGAGTAAAAGAAAGAACAAGCAGAGTAAAAAAAGAACAACTGCTATATATATACCACAAATGTGCATCGACCTCTAAAAAGTACAAAGTACAAGCTGAAGGTAAACTGAAAAGTAAAGGGGCAAAACACGTGCCCAACCAGAAAAGTGCCACAACCCGGCAACAGGTAAACAAAACAAACAGCCGGAAGGGTCCCCCACCTGGAACCCAACTACGACCACCGCACGCGGTCCAAGCTCCCGAACTCCTGCGCTCCACCGAAGTCACGACCAACCTGTCCGTCGTCTGCAATGGCACACCAAGTGCGGGCAAAGCCCAAGCAGGGGTGAGTATAAAAATACTCAGTAGGATACCCCAAAGGCTCGAGGGAGCAACAAAGGAGGTACCGAAGGGTGAGCAGTAGAGCGAACAGGGAAAAGTAGAGGAGTACAACTGAAAGTGCAGTAAAGAGTCCAGCTCAACCCAACAAGAGAAAGGTGGAAGACTTGCCCTAACACAAGGAGCTAGGAACGGCGAGAAGATGAACTTCTCGTTGAGATTTCGCTGCCTATAGCAGGAGAGTAGACTCATCCAACCACGAGAAGCTAGACGCGGAAAACATGTGGCATACCCCGCACGTCTTTGCCTCCCTGGAAGGAGAGCAACCAAACCCGAGAAGTGGGTACCGGTACATGGTATATACAAATCCATATGCTCTGTCAAGAAGCTCGAACAAGACCGTAAGGGGATCTCCATCCCGTAGCTCAGCCCAAGAAAAACGAGTCGCCAACAGTCCCAGGAGTAAACACCATTGATGCCCAGCATCCCGCACGTCTGCCCCGAACTGCAAGCCAAGGGGCTCAATCACCGCACCTCGACACTATCCGCTTTGGGCGGCACTGACTCGCCCACACGGTTTTAGATCGCGTCACAAGAACGCATCTCGGTGGGGAATGTGCCCCTTGTACTTGAGAGTTCTAGGGAAAGTCAAACCACACCTCGTCACTACCCTGCAGTCGAGAGGTATTCTCAAAGTCAAAGCCGTCACAACACCGACCCGTATAACCAAGGGTCCCACTCCGGTAATCACGGAGGAAAACCACAGGCTAGCCTAGAAGAAAGTACTGAGCCTGGAATGCCAACAGGTGTCCCACTGCCCAGCCCTGCTGGAGGGTAATTCATAATATGATATCGGGTGACCCATTGCCCAGCCCTGCTGGAGGGTAAACCATAATACATCATCAGGCGACCCACTGCCCAGCCCCGCTGGAGGGTAAACCATAATACATCATCAGGCGAACCACTGCCCAGCCCCGCTGGAGGGTAGACCTGGAAGAAGTCGACAGGCGACCCACTGCCCAGCCCTACTGGAGGGTAGACCCTAAGAGGTTGTTGGGTGACCCACTGCCCAGTCTCTACTGGAGGGTAGACCCTAAGAACGTCAGGTGACCCACTGCCCAGTCTCTGCTGGAGGGTAGACCCTAAGAGTGTCAGGTGACCCACTGCCCAGTCTCTGCTGCAGGGTAGACCCTAAGAACGTCAGGTGACCCACTGCCCAATCTCTGCTAGAGGGTAGACCCTAGAAGCCGATGAGTAACCCACTGCCCAGTCTCGCTGGAGGGTAAAACTCAGAACTACTCTGGCCATCTCCACTAGAGGGTACAACACTGGCCAAACGAACACGGAGTGGGGATCGCCCAACCACCCAACTCCAGAACAACTCACCTAGAAGAGGTTCCGCGCCTGCTCCATCACTGGGTGTCATTAGCACCGCTACCGGCCGATCCATCGAGAACGAAACCAGGGGGAGACCACTCAACCCTGCTGGTCAACAAACGAGAACCGAAGGACCCTCTTCGTCGCGAGAGGTCAAAGTACGCAAAGCAGAGCATGTCATGCACATGGGGCCCACACGACGTGTGGCCCCAAGTCAACACCAACCGAATGTACAAACGTTCTCAGGTACAAACAACCACATGTACCTCCAAGCGCTCCCGTATACTCCCAGAGTATACCATGTTCTAGCCCAAGGGCTATCGTGCACATGACACCCAACGTCAACGCGAAGGCGTGACGTAACATTTCCAACTTGCCGCCTCAATGACTGGGGCATGGACAACCACATCTATTCAAGCATTACTTCACTCACACGGGAGTGCACGCGATCACACGCCAAGGGTCCGCTACAACCACAATAGAAGAACCCCCCCCGGGGCACCTTCACATTTCCACATTTCACAAGATCACGTAAGAGGCTCCGCACAACCAAACGGATCGCACCGTTGTAATCCTCATGGAAAAACACGCGAGATAGACTACTTACTCGCCTCCAACGGATATCTGACGGAAAAGTCACCAACACCGCCTCACGCCCGTACGACGTCCCGTGATCCCAAGCCTCGACCCCGAAAATAGTCGGGCACATCGCACCATTGTGATCCCCTCGGGAAAACACGTCAAAAGCACTACTCACTTGAGTGCAACGGATATCCGGAGAAAAAGATGCATTCAGGCGCACCGCACACGAGCGGTGCCACGTGGGACCCGCATCCTGGTCCCGAAACTCAATGGACGGATCGCACCGCTGTGATCCTCTCGAAAAAGCACACAAGATGGACTATTCACTTGTCCAAAACGATCGCCCGGTGATAAAGATGAAAAATCACCGTCGACGCCCAAACGACCCTCGTGGGACCCGCACCATCGTGCCGAATTAGAGTGGGTGGATTGCACTGTTGCAATCCCCTCGGAAAAACATCCAAAAACGACTGCTCGCGCGCCCCTTACGGACGTCCGATGAAAAAGTCGCTAAAAGCTGCACGCAACTCAAAAAGACGGGCCGTGGGGCCCGCGCCTCACCTTCGGCCTCAATGCTCGAAACCACACTGGAAAACCTCGCCCCGGCGCCAGGGTCCCAATGCCACTGACGACGCTTAAATCGGACGTCGGACGCGTCCGCGCCGTCCAAAACAAGTTTCCCCCGGAAAAACGACAGAACACTTAAAAACGCGTCGCGCCTCCGAGGCCCCTCGTTTTGGGAATTAAAAATTTCCGAAACCATATCAAAACGTTCCCCTTGAAGCAAGGTCCGTGCTTCTGCTGACGGCGCGCAAAACGAACGCCCGTAGCGAAAGCTACGGGCGTCGGAAATTCCAAAGGGGGGGACCCCCTTGGGCCGGACCGGCTGGTCCACCCGCGGCCCGACCGTGGGTCTGGTTCGCTCCGCCGCGGCCTGCTGTCACCCGACCGGCCAGGGTGGCCGGTCCCGCTGCCCCCACGCGGAGACCCACGGTTCGCGGGTCTCTGTCCGCCGAGGTCGCGCCGCGACCCCGGACGCCGCCTGGGACCGGCGAGCTCGGCCTGCCGCGCCGCCTGAGCCGCCCGCGCCGCCGTCCCGGAAGCCACCACCATCCCGGAATCTGCCACTGTCCCGGACCGCCGAGCTGAAGAGCCTCCGCCTCCTTCTGCCGTGGTCCGCTGTCGCGCCGCCGCCGCCGTGCCGAGGGGTTGCCGTCCGCCGGACCACCTTGCCGAAAACCGGCCTCGTGGCCGAAAACTTCAGAGGACCACCGGAAACAATCCGGTGGTCGAAAATTTGATCTGGATAGCATTCCGTAAATCTCGGGACAAGATCTACATGATCATGGGCTTGGATCGAAGATCGGGCATCAATTCAACGTACAAATTCGCGTTTGAAGTTAAGTGCGGGAATGAAAATACAAAACGCAACATCCTACCTGCAGGGGCGTAGCCCGAAGCTTTGCGGTTGGTTCGTCGGCATTTTCGTGCCTTGCCGGAGCTGCCTCGCCGGAGTAGAGGTGTAGAGGGAGGGAGATGCCGCCCGCTGCTGTCCAGACGAAGAAGAAGGAGAAGAAGAGGGTGGGGGTGCGTTTAAGTAGAAAACACTTAAACCCCCCGCCCGACACGCCCCCGACTACGCTGCCGATGCAGACAAAAATGAGGGTGCCCCTGGGGTAAAAACGACCTCCCAAACAGAACGACGGTCTCTGAATTTGATTCCGAGCTTCCGTTCAAAAGTTATTAAACTTAGCGCCCGAGGCCGCCAAATTACGAAAATGCCCCTGGGGCCATTTTTCACAAACGACCCGCGCCCGTGAAACTAATACCCCTACTAGGGTAAAAGGCACGTTCTGAACTCAACGGTGCCCTCGGTTTTCCAATCCGAGCCACCGTTTAAGAGATACTTGAGTTTCACCATTAAACGATTAAATTAATCATTTAATTTATTCGTTTAACGTTCCGAGAGCGAGCGAGGGGTCCAAACGTCCCGCGCCGACAAGTTTTATGTCATTCCTAGGGTAAAAACCCCATTACGGACCCATCCATACACTCGGATATCTGATCCAGATTACCGTTTAGGAGTTATCCCATTTATTTGGCGTTTCCAGTGTGAATGCACTGAAAATTTAATTCCGGTCACTCCGGGGCTCGGAATCGCACGTCGTCTGAAGGCGCTGCTCTGGAATATCATCAAGAATATTCCAAAGTCTTTCACTATAAAAACCTAATTCTTACATGGGATAATCAGGTTTATAATAAAGATGTAATCTGTAAAATTTTCTTGTGTAAATTAATATAGATCGAGCTCAAACCATGTTTTATATATGTGAGAATTATCTGTTTTATATTGTTGTAGAATTCCAGTAGAGAAATCATATTTCTCTGGCTCGTAGACGTAAGTCATACAGTCTAACCATGTGAATCTCTAGGTGCATCTGCTCATTCAACGTTTTTTTAACCGCTTGTTTCAAGTTCTGTAGGCATTTAGCCGTATTCTCTTGGCTCGGCCGTGTTTATTGAGATTTGTATTTTTTTTGTAACTCAGTTCAAATACAATAATACAATTGAGAAATAATAATATTAGTCAATGCAAATCATTTAATTCGTCTAAACTGTTCAATATTCGATTAGGCTCCCAATAAATCTTGTTAGATTAAACAAACTATCTCGTTTGAATAACCTCTTGGATGGCATGCATGAGGATTTTCTCATACGGAACATGGAGACTTGCTCTCCTTAATCATACGAATTATGTTAGGGTTGTCAAATTCAAGTATAGCTTTTGTGTGTGTCAATTACTGGGTAAGATAAATTAATCACTACATTGTGTATTTTATTGATTTTGGTACTTTTTTTAGTATATTTTCAAAACATTTCATATTATATATAACATGCATTTGTCTTAAAAAGTAACGGTTTTTTTACGTCTTCTTTTCCCCCTTTGCGGATCCCTAGTCATTTTTTTACCTTATAAAAATATCACATGCAAAGAAACATATCATTGTATCAATTTCTAAAAAAAATAACAAGTTTGATGAATTTCCATCATGTTTTTTTAGTTCATCCATCACCTGGTCATGTGTGAAAAAAATATTATTGTTGTATTAGTCTAGAAATTCATTATTTTAATATTCACAAATCATGTTTATATTCATTCTAACTCATTTTGTGTTTTTTGAAATAAAAAGCATTATCGCTGAATTTTGCTATGTTTGGAAACGACCTCCCTATATAAGTGATCGACCGTAGAGATTATATGACAAAGGAGTGATGGACCAAACCCCTATTGTCCATTAATTTCTGGGAATCTGGTGTTCGAGATGTTCTGGGAGGCCAGGATGATTCATTTCAACACTTTACAAAAAAATTCTCAGTTTTCCAAGTTTTTCAATGGTGTCTCACCCAATGGTGCCTCATGCCAATGGTATCACCCTGGCGGTGTCACCCTGGTGGTCGCTCGCTGGCGGTCTCTCATCCAACAGTGCCTCGTCTAGCAGTGCCTCTTCGGACAGTGTCTCGCTTGGTGGTGTCTCACTGACAGTGGCAGATGGTTCATCCTGAAGGTGGCTCGTCCAATGACACCTCATCCAATAGTGTCTTGTCCGATGATGCGTCATCTGGCAGTGCCTCGTTCGGCGGTGTCTCGTGTACATTATTTCGAGTTCTCTCAGTTTTGTCCTTTTGACGTTCTCTTTGACATAAAACGAGTTTAATGAATTATTTGAAAGGTTTTGAGACCGATTCAAAACCCATAAATCCTATCTTTAATTTCCTAAGAGTCGGGAGACTTTGAAACATTCAAAATGCGTGGTCTTGACCAGATCCACCTTTGATGGAAAATTAAAAACGCATATAAACTGGTGGCTTCGTTTGGATCTTCCTAAAGTCGAGATACTATTTCCCCTTGTTCTTCCTTTTTGCTTCCTCTTGGTACAGGAAACCCTGAATCCTTCTTCCCGTAGGAGTCGAGTAAACTACTGCAGTAGTTGGTTCGTGATTCCATGGAGGGTTACCTGCTACATGCGTGCCCCTGTTCTTGGCGCAACAAGGAAGTGCAGATCATCTCTTCTTCCAAGTAGGTTTTCCTTCATCTTTCTTAATTGTGAATCATGCGAGGTGGGTATACGAATGTTTTCATTTGTGAAGATAGTTGAATACAGATTAATAAATATAATTGAAACGGTTTAAGATCAATGTACAAGGGCTGAAAAAAGTGACTTGTGTTCTTGTTGTGTTATTGTTTTTATTGATGTTGTGATTTGTATGGGCTAACTATCCACTAAAAATCGTAGTCGTTGGGGGTCCTTGTTTGCGCACTGAATGATTTATGGAATTTATGTTGTTTGGTTTTTGTTGAAGACTTATATATAAAATTTGGTTAACCACATATATTCAGCTAATAAATGGATGCCCCAGGATCTTACAGTTTCAGTGATAACCCCTGAATTAACAAGTGGAATTAAATAAGGGATGTCTTATTAAATCTGGAATTGTGTCTTACCTTGGTACATAGGGTAATGTGATGTGTGGATTTTCTCTCGTTTGTGTTGTAGCATGTCTGTGAACCCGGTTGTGTGTTGTGGGTTGGAATGGGTGGTATTATGGATGACATGTGGTTGTGTAGTGGGGTTGTGATGGATGTGGTGTGGTTATGCAGCAAATTACAGTTTCTGGTTGTGTTGTGATGTGATGCTGGAAGTGGTTGTGAGTTAGAGATTAGTTCCCCTGACATGGTGCGACTTGAGCTAGATGAGTTTGAAGAATGACATTAGTGATTGGTATGGGTGCTTCGTCATTGATGTCATGCAAAAAGCTTCACCCTATCTATAGAGATCATGGTACGATGTGTCTTTAATGTGAAGTGGGTTAATTTACCATGGCCTACACCTCTTGTTTGACTGTTACTATGTTTCTTGGTTTGTGTTGTGCCTGATAGTTGCCCGGGTAGTGATGGATGAATTAATAATTATTTAACAAAGTTTGGAATGACTTGGGTTGGTTTAACTAATGGAATGGAAGTGGTTAATGGAATATAATGAATGGGTGTTAAATGTGGAGGAAATGTGAAGTCACATTAGTTTATCAGGCTCTTCACCTCCTGAAATGATTGTCAGGGATATTAATAATTGCATTTAGAGGTAGCAGTAAAGGTGGTAGCATTGTGAGTTTGTTTTTTGTTTGAGGACCCTTAGGTTGGGATTGAGTGTTTGTCATTATATATATATATATGTATGTATGTGCTTGTATTTTCTTGTGACCACTACTAGAAATTTAGGCAATAGCCACGGTTTTTTTGATATGTGGCTATAGCTTGTTTATAGCCACGATTGAATCATAGGGCCGTGGCTAAAATTTTCCCACTCTTTTTTTTTTCCAAAACTCGTTGGGCTCCTCCTCCATCCTCTCCCAATCCACGACCCTCCGAACCCTATACCTCTCTCACAGCGGCGCCCTCCTCCCCGATACCCTATGCGTGCGACCCTCCTTCCCCAAAAATTCCCATCACGACCTCTCCTCTCCCTGATCCTCCTCCACCGACCTTCCCCCTTGCGACATTTCCCCCCATGATGGTGCCCCTCATTGCCACCGAACGACTCAACCCCACCGCGAGCTCTCATCTCCGACCCTCCTACACCGACTCTACCACCAAACGTGGGACACCTCACCTCCCCCCGCCGACGTTGCTCCTAGGTGGCCTCCCCCCTCCTCTGACACGACCAACCCCCTCCCGGTGATCATCCTCCTCCTTGTTATGAACAATTATGTGTTCATTATTTTGTTATCAGTTATTCAAAGCTATGTTGTATCAAATATATATGATTTTTTTGTCATTTCCTGAAATTCCACCTTTAATGTGTCTTGCAAAACCAGTTATTCTTGGATTGAGGTAGGTATTTTTGTGTATTTACTTTAATTAGCATGTCATTTTGTGCTTGGTGTTTTCACAAACTTTTTTTTTTGATCTTGCTACATTGTATTATTAATTGGAGTCCACCATTTATCTTCTTCACCATTTAACCGATAAACATTGAGAATGAATTCCGCATGATTTTAACATTGGAGAATGGAAAATATATTTTTAGTGGTACTGATCCATTTTTTAGCAACAAGTGGACCAGGAGACCTACTGAAAGTAGGCAGACATTACCTCATGAAGGACTTAACAAAATGGAGATCCGTCCTTTTATCATTTAAAAATCTTGCATGGTTCATAGCTTGATAAATATGGGTGAGCATAGAAATGATACATTTCATTCCTTCTCCCACAACATTTTGTTTCTTAGGAGGAAAATCACTAAATTTTCCTTTGTCATCACTATTAACATGGTTCCTTCCGGTTCTAGGAATTTTCAAAAACAAAAATAATAGAGTAAGAAATAGTTATTAGAGTAAGGAACCACATAATCCTGAAAAAAACTTATATGATGTCTAAATTATGACACATTTATTAAACTATGAAACCTTAGGTTTATCCTATGTTTTTAATATCCATCGTCGATTTAAATCCTCCATGATGGTTTGTGAAGAGTTTGGGAATTCCCAAAGAAAACCCCCCAAGAGTGTCAAACCAGGTCTGTAGTAAGACCCGTTTCCGTGCACAAGATTACCCTGAGTCAAGCCCGAGACATCTTTTCAGAGTTTTTAGCCCTAGATATAGATCCACATACACTTTTAGTATCCATAAACAGATATATTTCTAGGAAACCAATTTCTCTATCCTTTACCAAATTTCTAGGACATTTTCATAAATGTTAGCTCACCCTTATACTTATCCCTAGAGACATCCCTAGATTTATATTTAGAAATATACATAGGGATCTCATTAAAGTTTTCCCATCCTAGTTTCAAAAAGTGGAAAAAATATTTCCATTGTTACCAACTATAGGGACCAAGTCTTAACATATATGGATATTACATATTTTTAAATGAATATCCAATACATTACAAAAAATCATGCTCAAGGATTTTAATATTTTAGTGTCTTTGGAAAATTAGAAACAAAATATTCTATCCTAGTGAATGATCTTCAACGTATCCCATAAATATATCTACATTTAGTACTTCCACCTAAAACCCTTATTCATTACTTATGGAAAGGAAAAATAAGAAATGTGTGAGCTCATATTCTTCGTAAGGGTAATAAAGGAAATGTGTAAGAATAATATGAACAAAAGGGTATGGAACGTGAGCATAGAATTTAAAGATCATACCTTACATATTATAGATCATAATAAATATTTGAAGTTCATAAGACATTAATCATAATGAAATAAATAACATAATCCATGAAAGGATAACATAATAATAATACATGGAATTGTGAAAAACATATAATCATATAAAAACCCTATATCAATGTGGCCTACTAAGACCATCGTAACATGCTAGGAATGGGTTAGTCACCCATGAACCTACTTTGAGATTGGCATGACGTCCCATTTACCCACTTATTTTGGGCTTGGGATGTCCTCCCATGTACCCTCTTATTTCATGCTAGTTATTTCCTCCCATTTACCCCCATTTTTCAGGCTTATAATGTCCTCATGTTTACCATCTTGTTATGGGATTAGGATGTTCTCCTATTTACCCTATTTTTTTAGGATTTGGGATGTACTCTCGCTTAATAACATGTTTTGGGAATAATATGACCTCCCATGTACCCTTTGAGATCATAAAATATTTATCATTACCTAATGCATTGGAGGTAGATATAGGTCCCACCCATCACATAATGAAATCATACAAACATATTCCAAAAAAAATTCATCATGTCTTGACCCACGAAAATAGATGGGTTTTATAAACCTCAAATCCTAACCCATTAAATGAAATGGGTATCATTAAAATTTCATCACATCATAACCTATATAAATGAGATAGTTTTCATAATCATTTCATCAAAGCATAACCCATGAAGAGAAGCACGTTTCAAAAGAAAATAACTTATGGAAGTGAAACATGTGTCATAAGAATTAAACATGAACCATTAAAGAAAGAATATAAATGAACCTTTACATCATTTACTAGAAGAGATTTATTAAGATCAACATATTTCTTCTTGTAAGGAAAATAATTTTGAAATATCTTTCAATAATGTTTCTTGAGGAAAATATCCTTTCTTATTTGATAAAGTATTTTTAATACATAAAACCATTTGAAAATAATTTTCTTAAAAAATAACATGGAAAAATATAAAGAAGACCTTAAATCATTTTGAAGAGAATTTTCTTTGAAAATTTATTATTTTAAAAAAAATTCTTAAAAATTTTCCTTTTAAAATTCAAAGGAAGCTTCAAAGAAACGATGGCGGGTAAATCTGTACATGTCATACGAGATGTGAAGAACATTCCTTTTCCACAGTAAAAAGGATAGAAAAATTCCTTGTTAAAATTGAAAAGAATTTTCCTTTTAAGAGAATGGTAAAAGATAAAAAGGTTAAATAATTCTGTTAAATATTATAGAATAATGTTACAATATTCATGGAACCATTTTTATAAAACATCGATTTCCAACTGAAGAGAGGGTAATGTCGGGCTTTATTAAAAACACTTTCTTAACTATATTATCTACAAATTAGTGGAAATGTTGTACCAATATGTGAATATATCATTAAAACCCAGAGGAGAATAAAATTCATTAATTTTATTGTGATATGAGTTATAATATTTCATCCTAGGAAGCATAAACATAAACAATCTTGAAAAGCGGTGACATTATTTAAATAAACTCTTATCACTTGGTAAATTGGGATCATACTCTCCAGGTAAGAAAACGAAATTAAATGAAGCATATAATATCACGAAAACAATTAGATTCATTATATTTCGTGTAAAATGGATGTATATACACCTCAAAAGGAATTTAGGTGCATAAAAAAGCATAAGTCTCAAATAAGGAAAATTGAGACAAAACTATTTTACTGATTTGATATCTTTTGAGAATTAAACCTCATGAAAGAAAAGTCATAGAATGGATATTTAAATACAGATAAATATAACTATATGAAACAATAAATACATCCATGATAAGTGTACACACCACACAAAAGGAATGGGGGTTAATAAAAAATGCATCTCACAAAAATAAAAAAGTGAGATGAAATACCCTTACCTTGGGTCATGACTCTCTTTGTACTCATAAAAACCTCACATATTTTAAAAAAAAATTATTATAAATCTATAAAATAACCATATTATTACTTATAATATCATATATTTTTTGATTTTGTCTTTATATTACCCGCTTAAGGTTTCACTTCGGGTAATATCTTCCTTGTCTTTCTCTTGAATCTTAAATTGTTATATCTTTGGTACTTATACATATATAATGATTTCCAGAATTAAATCCATAATTTAAATATAATTTATATTAAGTATATTTTTTTATAATAATTCATATAATGTATATTTATTAAAGGCAATACACCGTTCATGGAGATGGTATTGTTGAGTCAATAAGGTTTTCCTTATGACTTTTCCATTCCTTCTTGTTTTGAAAATCACAAACAACTTATCTTTAAGAAATTTGCTTTTATAAGGAAATTTTCTTTCTTAAGGAAATTTGATTTCTTAAGGAAAATTGCTTTTATAAGGAAAATTGATTTTATAAGGAAAATTGCTTTTATAAGAGAAATTATCCTTACCATATTTTCATCCATATTTTTCTTAAGTATGAGATTCAGATTCATTTTCTCGGAATCATTGAAACTTTGATATAAAGCATTCTGTTTTAGGGTTCGGATTCTGGATAAGAACTATAAGGAAGTTTCATTCCGAATTCCGGATATGAACTCTGACTAAGTTCTATTCCAGATTCAGGATACGAATTCTGAAGAAGAATTCTCATTACGAATTCTAATGAATAAATCTCATTCCGAATTCCCATTACGAATTCTAATGAAGAATTCTCATTACGAATTCTAATGAAGAAATCTCATTCCGAATTCCCATTACGAATTCTAATGATGAATTCTCATTACGAATTCTAATGAAGAAATCTCATTCCGAATTCCCATTACGAATTCTGAAGAAGAATTCTCATTACGAATTCTGATGACGAATTCTCATTACGAATTCCAATGACGAATTCTCATTACGATTTCTGATGACGAATTCCTATTCCGAATTCTCATTCCGAATTCACCTATTAAACAGAATTTGAGTATCTTTGTTTTATACACTCTGAATATATTCAGACTCTGAAAAATATCTTTGTTAGACTCCGAACTTTTATATTGCTTACATTTCTATAATTTTTCTACTCTTTATTATTTTCATTACACTCCGAACCTTCACTCCGAAGTTTTCATTCCGAACTTTTATGTTAGAGTTTAAAACGATGTCGTACATTCTGTTACATTTGTTTTGTTATAAAACGATGTCGTCTGTTTTGTTATAAACTAACCGTTGTCTAAGTGACACGTGTACAGGTCCCTCCGATCTTTAAGGAAAATATGACCGTTGGAGAAGGAGCCGACCTTACCTATAAATAGGAGCTCATTTGAAAGAGCTCGTTGCTGCTGAACTGATGACAGATGAAAAACTTGGTTTTGTGCCTACATGCTGTTGAAGTGATTTCTAGAGAGAGAGGCTCTTATTAACTCTCAAAGCTTTGTGCGACTCCGAATGTTGGTGATTACATTCGAGGGCTTCCGGGGATAGGAAGACAGAGGTTGCCGACTACCTTAAAGTTCGAGGGCTTTCTTGCTGAGGAAGACAGAGGTTGCCAACTACCTTGAAGTTGAGGGCTTGCGGGGATAGCAAGACAGAGACTCCGATCTTCGTATCGAGGGCTTACCCTGGTGTGGGTAAGACAGACTTGCTTGAAGGTATAAATCAAGGGACCTTTATCCAAGGTTGTTGGATACCCTTCTCTTTGGGTTAAAAGAATTATATCTTGTTACTTGTAGTTTTACTACTTGTTTCTATTCCGCTGCATTTTGTATTATAAGGAAAGTATAACTTTCTTATACTTCCTTACTTGTACTCTGATTCATTTAGATTCTATACGCTTTAAGGTAGAATCTCATATTGCAATTGTTTGTTAAGTTTCAATCTCCGGAACCATATTTCCGGAACCTACTTTCAGAATAACTTCCAAGTTTAGTTCGATGTTAGAGGTGTTGTGAATTTGCTTAGTTTAAACTTTGTTAAACTTAGCCCTTTTCCTTTTCTTAAGGAAACTTTAGTTATTCATAACTAACTTTAAAGGTTCCAAAGGAATTTTTAAAGTATACAATTCACCCCCCTCTTGTATATTGAGCATCTCATATTATATTTTGATCCTACAATTGGTATCAGAGGTTGGAAACCTCTTACTCTATACCAATCTTACATTTGGTATCAGAGCAGGTCTTTGAAATACTTGTACTCACATACAAGTTTTTCTTGCTCACTTTATCCTTCCGAACTTTGTCATTCTGAATTTGTTCATTCCGAACTTTTCTCATTCCGAACTTTGTGATTACGAATCTTTACTACTAACAAGTTTGTGTGCAAAGTTATTTCTAGTATGGCAGGAATTAATGTTGGATCAATTGACAATCTGAATCTGACAAGACCACCTATATTTGATGGTAATTATTATGAATACTGGAGAGATCGTATGAAGACATTTGTTATCAATACTGGAGTAGACAACTTTGTCATGCTTACTGGTGATTATAAAATTCCTGACAAGGAAGTCAGAACTTTTACTAACCAGGAAAAGCAAGAATATCAACTCAACTATAAGGTACACAACACTTTACTATGTTCAATGACTAGAAATATATATAGCCAAATTTCTTCTTGTGAAGCAGCTAACTGTATATGGAAGAAGTTAGAGGTTACACACTTTGGGACTTCTAAAGTGATTGAGACTAGAAGAGCTATGCTTAGAGATGAATATCATGGCTTCAATTTTCCTTATGGAGAACCTATCTGTAAAGTTCAACAAAGATTTATGACCATTGTCAACAGTCTACAATCTATGGGAGAGAAAGGCTTAGATGATGAAGCTCTTGTGGACAAGATAATTGATATTATTCCCAATGAGTGGGAATCCAAGAGAACAGCTATAGATGAAAACAGGAAGGTCACTCAAATTACTCTTGATGAATTATTTGGAACTCTTCTACAACATGAAACAAGAATGAAGAGAGATGCTGACAACATCAAGAAGAAGAATGGAAATGGTACTATTGCTTTTACTACAACTTCAAATTAGATGAAAGCTAAGACTCCTGAGAGAGTTACTAGATCCAAGTCTAAGAAAGTCATTTTCCAATCCGAATCTAGTGAGAGTGAAGTTTCAGAAAATGAATTAGCCAATCTTGCTAGAAGGATGAACAAGATAGCTGGACAGAGAAACTTTCAATCTAAGTATAAGAAGAAGGACATGAAAGATAATAAAGATGGAGAAGTTACTTGTTATGAATGTAAAAGAGCTGGACATATTAGACCAGATTGCCCTATGCTCAAAAAGAAAGAAAGGAAGGAAAGACATTCAGACAGGAACAGAAAGAAGTATTATAAAGCTAAAGATAAGAAAGTTCTGAAAGCTAATGACACCTGGAGTGCCAGTGGTGATGACTCTTCAGATGAATCTTCTGATTATGAATCTTCAGGACAGAAGAATCTTGGTCTTATAGCCAGATTACCTATTGATAATCATTGTCTTATGGCTAAGGTACGAAATGCTGAATCATTGACCAATGTTTCTTTAAATTCTAATGATAGTAAGTATTATAACTCTTTTGATGAATAATCATCTTCTGATGAAGAAAATACTTTACCTACTTATGAAGAAGTCTCTAGGTTTGCTGAACTTCTTGAGATTGAGAATTCCAAACTCAATAAAAAACTTGATAAGGCAAACTCTAGGAATTCTATACTTACAAAAGAGATATCAGATCTTTCTAAAGATCTTGATAAGAAAAATGCTGATTTTGAAAGAATTTCAAAAAATCTCGAGGAAGTAAGTTCTGAGAAGAACAAACTTTCTAAAGAATTAGAAAAAGTAATTTCTAATAAAAATGTTTTCGAGCCTAACTCTAGTTCTAAAACTAATGATATTGAGGATAAAAACTTGGTTGTAAAACTCAAGTCCGAAATTTTTTCCTTAAAGAAGTGTTTATCAAACTTTACCCATGGTAAGGAAAATTTTGATAAGATGTATTCCCAAATACGACCTTTAAGAAATAAATCCGGATTTGGTTATACCCATGCAAAACCAGTTTTCAGTAACAATTATTTTGTTCCTCAAAGTGCCCCATTTTGTACCAAATGTCAATGTGGTGGTCACTGGGCAAAAAGTTGTTCCTTAAACAAAACCCAATCTCTAGGTTTTCATAAAGCCTACTTTTCTAAGAAAATATGAATACCTAAAATTTTATTGTCTGGAAATCTCGGATCCAAACAAGTTTGGATTCTGAAAGTCTAATTTTCTTCTTGATTTCAGGAAAATAAAGAAAGTACCAGCAACAATACATGGTACATGGATAGTGGATGTTCCCGGCACATGACTGGTAACAAAAGCTTTTTTGAAAAGATTATCAAAACGAAAGGAGGAAAGGTAACTTTCAGAGACAATGCTAAGGGAAAGATTGTTGGTATTGGTAATATTGTGTTTTTAGGTAAAACCTTGATTTCAAATGTTCTTTTTGTTAAGGGGCTTAAGCACAACCTCATTAGCATAAGTCAGTTATGTGATGAAGGTTACCTTGTGAATTTTAGGAATGATAAGTGTTTAATTCACAATTCCAAGGAAGAATTTATTCTCTCAGCCAATAGGCAAGAGAATGTTTACACCTTAAACTTAGAAGACCTCAGGAGCCAAGATTTACCTTGCCTAAGTGCAATGGAAGATCATTCTTGGTTATGGCATAGAAGATTAGGACACTGTAAAATGAGAAACCTATGTAAACTTTCTAAGAATAAACTAGTTAAGGATCTACCGGAGCTTAGATTTGATTCTTCTAAAGTTTGTGATCCTTGTCAATATGGCAAGCAACATAAATCTAGTTTTAAATCAATCGGTGAAGTCTCAACAACTGATGCATTACAGTTAGTGCACATGGATCTTTTTGGTCCAACACAAACTGGAAGTATTGGAGGCAAATACTATGTGTTTGTTCTAGTTGATGATTACACTAGATTTACTTGGGTCTATTTTCTAGCAAAGAAATCTGAAGCTTTTTCTTATTTCAAAAGTTTTAGAGCTGAAGTTAAAAATGAGAAAAACCTTCCATTGAAAACTATTCATAGTGATCATGGAGGAGAATTTCAAAATTCTGATTTTGAAACTTTTTGTAGTAAGAAAGGTATTACTCACAATTTTTCAGCACCTAGAACTCCTCAACAGAATGGTGTAGTTGAAAGAAGAAATAGAATTCTTCAAGAGATAACTAGAACCATGTTGAGTGAATATTCTATTGCTAGACATTTCTGGGCTGAAGCTGTAAGTACTGCTTGCTATACTATAAATCGAGTTTTGATTAGACCTTTTCTTAATAAAACTCCTTATGAGTTATGGAATGGTAGAAAACCAAGACTTTCCTACTTCAAGGTTTTTGGTTGCAAAGTATTCATTTTGAATACTAAAGATAACTTACATAAATTCGCACCAAAATCTGATGAAGGAATTTTCTTAGGATATTCCACAACCTCTAAGGCTTATAGAGTTTTTAATAAAAATACTTGCACTATTGAGGAAACAGTACATGTAAAATTTGATGAGTCAGATCCTTTTGTTTTTAAACCATCTCAACTTACATCTTCAGATGTGTTTTCAAAAACTGATTATCAACCTTTGATAGAATAACCTTATGATAAGGAAATTGTCCTAGAAGATACTTCTGAAACATTTACCCCAGAAGACTTTCTACCCTATGTTGATGAACAGATTTTACAAAACCCAAATCAGGTGTTTCTTAAGAATCATCCCAGTGATAGTATCATTAGTGATGTAAATCAACCTGTAAGGACTAGAAGTTCCTTAAGAAATGAATTAGAACATCTAGAATTTCTTTCCCAATTAGAACCTAAAAGCACTGATGAAGCTTTAGGTGATGATGATTGGATCAAAGCAATGCAAGATGAACTAAATGAATTTGAAAGGAATAAAGTCTGGACCTTGGTTGAAAGACCTAAGGAAACTTCTGTTATTGGAGTAAAATGGGTTTTCAGAAATAAATGTGATGAAAATGGAGTCATTGTTAGAAATAAAGCTAGACTTGTTGCTAAAGGCTATAATCAACAAGAAGGAATAGACTATAAAGAAACCTATGCTCCAGTAGCTAGACTTGAATCTATCCGTATTCTACTTGCCTTTGCATCATTCTTTAATTTCAAACTTTTCCAAATGGATGTGAAATGTTCTTTTCTTAACGGTTATGTTCAAGAGGAAGTTTTTGTTGAACAACCTCCTGGATTTGAAGATACAAAACATCCAGATCATGTTTTTAGACTTACCAAAGCTTTGTATGGCCTTAAACAAGCCCCACGAGCATGGTATGATAGACTCACTGGATTTTTGCTTCAAAACAACTATGTTAAGGGAAATGCAGATCCAACCCTTTTTATAAAGAAAGATAAGAAAAATGTTTTGATTGTTCAAATTTATGTTGATGACATTATATTTGGTTCAACTCAACAATCTTTGACTGAATCTTTTGCTAGTCTAATGAAATCTGAGTTTGAAATGAGTATGATGGGTGAGTTAACATTTTTCCTTGGTTTTCAAATTTCTCAAAAACCAGAAGGAACCTACATATCTCAATATAAGTATATTAAAGATCTTCTTAAAAAGTATGGTTATGACAACACTAAAAGTATAAGTACTCCCATTGGTACCTCAAACTCTTTAGATCTTGATGAAGCTGGGAAACCAGTAGATCAAACATCTTTTAGAGGTATGATAGGAAGTCTACTTTACTTAACAGCTAGTCGACCAGACCTAATGTTTTCAGTATGCTTATGTGCAAGATATCAATCCAATCCTAAGGAATCTCACTTAAAGGCAGTAAAAAGAATTTTTCGCTACCTTAAGGGAACCATGGATCTAGGATTATTTTATACTTCTGGAAATGATTTTGTCCTAAAAAGCTTTTCTGATGCTGACTTTGGTGGATGTAGAATGGATAGAAAAAGTACATCCGGAACTTGTCATTTCTTAGGAGATTCTTTAGTTTCTTGGTCATGAAAGAAGCAACATTCTGTAGCACTCTCCACTGCTGAAGCTGAATATGTAGCAGCTGGAAGTTGTTGTGCACAAGTGTTGTGGATGCAACACACACTCACAGAGTATGGCTTGAGTTTTACTAAAACTCAAATTTTGTGTGATAACACAAGTGCCATTGCTCTAAGTAAAAACCCTGCACATCACTCTCGTGCAAAACACATAGATATTAGGCATCACTTTCTTAGGGATCACACACTTAAAGGAGATATTATTCTTCAGTTTATCGGAACGCAAGATCAACTTGCTGATATTTTCACAAAATCTTTGCCTTCTGATAGATTTGAATATATTAAACAGAAGTTAGGAATGATAACCATAAGGTAATCTTTCTTAATTAACTTTTTGTTGAAAAAAAAATCTCCTTACAGTAATAAACTCCTTTTCATAGGGGGAGTACATTTGATTGTTTGGTTAACAAAGTTTTTCAAAATTTGTTTTCAAATTTTTCGGAACGAAGATTTCCGGAATGGAACTTCCGGAACGAAAGTTTTCCAGAATGGATATTTCCGTACAGAATACTTCTAGAATAGAAGTATTCATATAGAAAACATCCAGAATGGAAGATTTCGTACTGGTACTTTCATAACAAGATTTTCATACCGAACCTTCATAGTTTTTCGTACCCTCACTAAGTTTGTTTTTCATACTGAGTTTTCTGAAATTTGTTTTCCGTACTAAGTTTTCCATAATGAGTCTTTTCGTAATAAAGTTTTTTTTCGTAGTCATCTTTATATTACCCATTACGAATAATCCTCCTAAGCCAATCCGAAAGGTATGATTACCCTACTCAAGTTTTCGTAGTCATATTTTACTTGCTGGAATTTTCTTGTATTATGATTTCGGATTATAGTTTTCTTAACTCGTTGATTTAATAAAAACCTCAAAAATATCGGATTCAAGCTCTCAACCGTCAGATTTGATCTCAGATCATTCTAAACCATTTGATCAACCGAGGAAGTTGAACTGTCATCTCGTTGCCTATATAAAGGGGACCCAAATACTCGTCCCACATCGATCTCAAAGCTCTCGCGTCCCGAATCTCTGTATCTCTGATTTAAGGCCGTTCCGAACTTCAGTCTTCTCCGTTCCGAACTTCTCAGAGAACTTCAGATCCGAATGTCTGCGGAGCTAGCATCTCAAGAAATGTCATCTACTAAGCCTATTTCTCAGTGGTTAGTTTACAGAGAAAGGTTAGTTCATCCGGTTTTCTTCAACAACTATGATTCCCTTATCTCAAAGAACATCAAGTTGAATGGCTGGGAAGATGTTGCGGTATCAAAAACCGGGAACCAAGATGAAGTTTATTCAGATTTACTTGTCGAGTTTTATGAGTCAGTTTCTTTCTTCAAGGAAGATAATAGGGAGAAGTTCTCTTTTAAGTCTTATGGCAAGACTTACAAGCTTTCTCACACCAAGGCTGCAAGCTTGGTAGGGCTGTCTTATGAAGAAGAAGCCGAGTTTATTTCGCATGTGTTTCCAGACTCTAAGGGTAGCTTCAACAAGGAAAAAGCCTTAGAAACTCTCGGACTGGCTGATGACAAGGCTTCGAAAATTGCAAATCTATCTACAAACTTCCGGATTCTGGAGTTATGGGTGCAAGGACTTATCGTACCAAGGAAAGGTGATAAAGATAGCTTGAAGAAGAGTGAGATCTATATCTTAGATTTCCTGATAAATCTAATAAAGTTTAACTTGATGAAGCATATTCTTCTTAATATTGAAAATTTGAAGAAGGGGAATCTGAGAGCTCAGATTATTATGTATCCAGCAATCCTCTCCAAGTTGATTGTTCGGTGCCTTGAGTCTTTCAAGGAGGCTTGCAAATCTAAGCCAAGAGTTTGCAAGATCATGCTGGTCAGCGATGGCACTCTTAAAAGAATGAATGTAGCTTTTGACAAGAAGTCTGGAAAGTTTATTGATCTACCTGTTCAAGAAGAAGTGGCTCCAAAAGTTGCTGATCCGGAATCATCTAAGCCAGTAAGGAAGAGAAAGCTGAAAGAAGTGGAAGTACAAGCAGAGAATCCTAAGTCTAAGGAAGTCCACTCTGCACCTCCAAAGCCTAAGAAGAAGAAAGCCTATCCTGATGAGGTTGTTACAAAGTGGAGAGCTGATAAAGAGAAAAGGAAAGAAGGGGATCCGCAGTTCGGATTGGACCCTGTGGAGGCTAAGGCCTTAAAGGAGAAAACTGCTGATGAGCTTGAAAGACAAGCAAAGCAAAAGAAGCTCAAGAAGAAGATGTCCGAGGCTGAGGTAGCTCAGGCCTTGTTGAAATTCAATGAAATGGTTTCAGCAACTATTCCAGTTCCAAGATCTTTCTCCTTGGAATCTCTATCTGAGACCCCAAGAAGAAATCTTGCTGCTCCGGAAGAGGCTGTTGCTAAGAATTCTGAGGAAGTTGAGCAAGTGGAACAAATAGAAGAGGGTGCTGAAGGAAGTGGTGAAACCGGAGATGTGCTGAAACAAGTAGATGATTACAAAGGGACACCTTCGGAACACTTATCACTCCGGACTTCAGAAGCTGAATCTTCGAAGCTAGTTACTCCTGCAATGGAAGAAGAGAAAGGAGAAGAAGAAGTTGCCTATCATGGAGAAGAAGAACAACTTTTACATGATATTGCTCAGATGGAAAACGTTGAGGTTGGTGTTCAGGAAGTTGCTGATGAGGAAGATTTTGTTGTTCAAGTTTCTGATAGTGAGAAGAAAACTCCGGAACATGATTCTATTCCGAAAAAAGATAAGGGGAAACAAATTCTTGCTGATACTCCGAGTTCAGAAAATAGGATGAGAAAGGAAGCTGGTAGTTCTTCAAAGAGAAAGTTGGAGCTTATTGAGGAAGAAAACTCTCCTAGCAAGATTTCAGATTCGGAATCATCCTCGTTGGGGAATGACTTTGTTGTTCAGTCCTTAAAGAAGTTGGTGGGAACCATTCCGACCTTCTCTAGTATTGACTCAAGATGCCAGATGCTCCAACATGCGTTGAATCAGAAAACCGACTCCGTATCTATGGTTATGGATAAGTGCGTTGAAATTGAGGCTCAGTTCAAAACCTTCTTTGTTGGTTACGAAGCTCATAAAAGATCTTGCAAGAGGATGACAAGCTGGTCGAAGAAGAATGTGGAAGAGATGAGGTTGCTTGATGAGTTTCAAGACAATGTTAAAGATGCTTTTGAGACCGAGGACAAGAAAATTAATGAGCTGACTTCCTCCTTTGAAGAAAAGTTGACTGAAGAAAAGAACTTCCGGATTCAAGAAGTCAGGGATCTGAATGGGAAGTTGAATTCTGTTTCTCAGAATTGGAAATTTGAAAGGGATCATCGGATCGATTTTGAAGAAAGGATGAAGGCTCAGGAAGAGAAGATCAAAGCTCAGGAAGAAAAACTGAAGGCTCAGGAAGAAAAAATTGAAGCTCAATCCGCAAGAATAGTGGTCTTAGAGAAGCAAGCTGAAGAAGATCATAAAGACCTGAAGAAGATCAAGACTATTCTTAAGGGGCTCATGTCGAAGGAGAAAGATCTGAAATAACCTAATCCGATCTTTTTGTTGTATTCTTTTTGTTACTGACATTCCAAATCTAATGAAAATTGTGTATCTCGTTTCCATTGTTGTCATTACTAATCTTTCAGGTACTTCGTTATTTTTTTCCATTCCCTCCAATTCTTTTTGAAAATCACAAAGGGGGAGAAGGAAAAGATCCTTAAGAAAAAGAGGAACTCTAATAAGAGTTTATCAAAGAGGGAGAAAGAAAAAATACCCAAGGAAAAAGAACTCTAATAAGAGTTTGTTTAAGGGGGAGTTTTTTTTTCTTAAAGAAGACCTTCTTATGAAATATCACTCCGGAAATATGAATACGATCCTTAGAGTTTCAAAGCCTAAGGGGGAGTTAGTCGTATTCATCTATATCCTTAAAACAAGGGAGATAAGCATTAATATGTTTCTTTCTTCTTAGAATTTTTTTTCGTAAGGATGTTTGTGCTTTCCAAAAAGGGGGATATTGTTGAGTCAATAAGGTTTTCCTTATGACTTTTACATTCCTTCTTGTTTTGAAAATCACAAACAACTTATCTTTAAGAAATTTGCTTTTATAAGGAAATTTGCTTTCTTAAGGAAATTTGCTTTCTTAAGGAAAATTGCTTTTATAAGGAAAATTGCTTTTATAAGGAAAATTGCTTTTATAAGAGAAATTATCCTTATCATATTTTCATCCATATTTTTCTTAAGTATGAGATTCAGATTCATTTTCTCAGAATCATTGAAACTTTGATATAAAGCATTCTGTTTTAGGGTTCGGATTCTGTATAAGAACTATAAGGAAGTTTCATTCCGAATTCCGGATATGAACTCTGACTAAGTTCTATTCCAGATTCAGGATACAAATTCTGAAGAAGAATTCTCATTACGAATTCTAATGAAGAAATCTCATTCCGAATTCCCATTACGAATTCTAATGAAGAATTCTCATTACGAATTCTAATGAAGAAATCTCATTCTGAATTCCTATTACGAATTCTAATGATGAATTCTCATTACGAATTCTAATGAAGAAATCTCATTCCGAATTCCCATTACGAATTCTGAAGAAGAATTCTCATTACGAATTCTGATGACGAATTCTCATTACGAATTCCAATGACGAATTCTCATTACGATTTCTGATGACGAATTCCTATTCCGAATTCTCATTCCGAATTCACCTATTAAACAGAATTTGAGTATCTTTGTTTTATACACTCTGAATAAATTCAGACTCCGAAAAATATCTTTGTTAGACTCTGAACTTTTATATTGCTTACATTTCTATAATTTGTCTACTCTTTATTATTTTCATTACACTCCGAACCTTCACTCCGAAGTTTTCATTCCGAACTTTTATGTTAGAGTTTAAAACGATGTCGTACATTCTGTTACATTTGTTTTGTTATAAAACGATGTCGTCTGTTTTGTTATAAACTAACCGTTGTCTAAGTGACACGTGTACAGGTCCCTCCGATCTTTAAGGAAAATATGACCGTTGGAGAAGGAGCCGACCTTACCTATAAATAGGAGCTCATTTGAAAGAGCTCGTTGCTGCTGAACTGATGACAGATGAACAACTTGGTTTTGTGCCTACATGCTGTTGAAGTGATTTCTAGAGAGAGAGGCTCTTATTAACTCTCAAAGCTTAGTGCGACTCCGAATGTTGGTGATTAAATTCGAGGGCTTCCGGGGATAGGAAGACAGAGGTTGCCGACTACCTTAAAGTTCGAGGGCTTTCTTGCTGAGGAAGACAGAGGTTGCCAACTACCTTGAAGTTGAGGGCTTGTGGGGATAACAAGACAGAGACTCCGATCTTCGTATCGAGGGATTACCCTGGTGTGGGTAAGACAGACTTGCTTGAAAGTATAAATCAAGGGACCTTTATCCAAGGTTGTTGGATACCCTTCTCTTTGGGTTAAAAGAATTATATATTGTTACTTGTAGTTTTACTACTTGTTTCTATTCCGCTGCATTTTGTATTATAAGGAAAGTATAACTTTCTTATACTTCCTTACTTGTACTCTGATTCATTTAGATTCTATACGCTTTAAGGTAGAATCTCATATTGCAATTGTTTGTTAAGTTTCAATCTCCGGAACCATATTTCCGGAACCTACTTTCAGAATAACTTCCAAGTTTAGTTCGGTGTTAGAGGTGTTGTGAATTTGCTTAGTTTAAACTTTGTTAAACTTAGCCCTTTTCCTTTTCTTAAGGAAACTTTAGTTATTCATAACTAACTTTAAAGGTTCCAAAAGAATTTTTAAAGTATACAATTCACCCCCCTCTTGTATATTGAGCATCTCATATTATATTTCGATCCTACATGTATACCGTATGTACGCATAAACATTATTTCCGTTTAATCGTCATGTTGAAAGAAATACAGTAAAAGACATATTTATATAAATGTATATATATAGATAATTATTATATTATATTTAAGATATCATATATATTCATTAAACTTTCCCTTAATACATTCCATGTAGTGTATGAACGAATCATATCGCTTTGAGGGGGCAATAGTCCACACTTCCTTAAACAAAATTATCTTATTAACAGAAAATAGAGAGTAAAAAATATATGTGTTTGAAAAAAGAATAAATAAGCATACAAACATTATAAATATAATATATTAAATATATTAAATCCTTTTACATTATATTTTCCTCCATGAGAGGAGGTAATGGAAAAAATGAACAATCATCGTTTAATGAGGTGGTAGTTCATCGTACACATAAATAGTATGTTCGTTACCCATTAGATGGATGTGTTGTGTAAGTGTATGTCTAAAACATAGAATAAAAACATCCTATTATATTTAGTATACTAGTTATATTATTCAATAATTGAATAATGTGAGTGTAAGGCGTGGTGAAAGAAAATAAAAGAAAGGATCTTGAGAGAAGATGTTACCTCTTAATCGGGTAACTACTTTTGGTTTCTGCCAAAAATGATTCATTGGATAAATTTTATCGCAATGGTAGGCTTATAAGAGGAAGGGAAGGATTTCTAGAAGTTTATTGGGAAAAACTTTCCTGAACCTATGTGGATTTATAGGTGTGAAAAAAAGAGATATGGGTTGAGGCCTTTTATAGGGAAGGGAAAGAACACACTTGGAATTTATGAAAACAAGTTAGGCGCACCCATGTTTTTAACAAAAAAAGACACAAAAACAAATAAAACTAACTATATGAAGGTTAATGGACTATAATGGAAAACCAATGGGTTTTGGACAAGTTTATAGGTCGTTTTGGTTCATAAATTGAAGGTCTAGTGCTTTATAAACCTAATTTTCCTCTTTACTTTTGTAATTAATTTTAATCACTCTCACTAATATTTTTGGTCAAAATCAAATTTGACCTTATTTGGAATTATAAATTACTCTAATTACAATTATATAATCCCGTTTTCCAAATTATAATCACATAAGTGTAAAAAATTAATTTAAAATTTATCCTGCTGACGAGACGACACTACAGTTTTTTGAAGTAAAAATGTCCAATCTTTTGCTAAGTTTTTATACCCAATTTCAAAGTGAAATTGATTCCAACAACCTAAATTGTATTAATTGATAGAAATATTATCTAATTAAACTTTAAAACAAATTTAAAATATAATTTATCTTTATAAATAAATTAGATGAAAACACATTTTTGAATTAAAATCTAGTATTTTCACTATTCATTAGAAAATGATGTTTCTCTGAAAAATCCCAAAATTTCACACTAAGATAATTTTGACTTTATAAAATAAAAAATGAATTTTATTTTATCAAATTATATTTCTAAATTTTTATAATTTTTTTTTATTTTTTTTATAGAAGGACATTAAAAGCAGTTCATTTGAGAAAATAGTATTTTAAAACATATAAGGACTTTAGAAAAAACTATATATTTCATCATAAATATGTTTTATTTATATAAAACCATTATAAAAAGCATTTATCATTATTAATATTACTAAGTTTAACATATGGATTATAATTATATCACTTCAATAATTATAACATTAAACGATGTTTTGTAGAAACTCATTGTTGCGTGTAACGTACGTGAATTCAGTGTTGTGTTTTGTGTACACCAGATGGCATTGCGTGTAATGTACACCAAGTCACAAGCTAACCTTGGTGTTCCTTATAGATAAAGCTAAAATTTATGTTGTGTGTAGTGAAATCCAAGTTTGTTTCATGTGAAAGGAATGTTTTACTTAGTGTTTTAATATATATATATATATATACATATGTGTGTGTGTGTGTGTGTGTGTATATATATTTATATATATATATATATATTTCTAGTGTCATGTGAAATGAAAAATATCAAAAAGTTAAATTAATTTAAAAAATATATTTCACAAAATCTCGGGGTGTTACATAGACACAATGAGTTCATAGTGATTCCCTTTAGACTCACTAATTCTCTTGCAATATTCACAGAATTATTGAATATAGTCTTCAGATATTTCCTTGAAGAAATTGTGGTAGTATTTATAGATGACATTCTAATATACTTCAAGATCAAATGGGCACCTGAGGAGCATTTGAATATTGTTTTAAAGACATTTAAAATAGAGAAAATTTATGAAAAGTATAGTAAATGTAATTTTTGGATAGAGGAAGTATCATTCTTAGGGAATGTTATCAACTGCAAAGGAATATCTATGTACCCTTCCAAGACAAATGAAATCAAAGAGTGTCCTAGGACAACATCTGTAATGGAGATCTATAGTTTCCTTGGTCTTGATGGGTGTTACTGCTGATTTTTTAATAACTTCTCAAGATTTTCAAGAACACTAATCATGATGACATATTGGGGAGATAAGTTTATTTAGACCACTAAATGTGAATAATTGGTTGCGCCCAAATTTACCCAAGTTTTAAGGGTCAAGCGGTCGCTTGTAGTGTAGCTTGGGTTGTCGAATCCTCAGAGACCTAAGAAGAACCTTTAGACACTCAATAAAAAGAGATGGATTTTTGGCTATGAAGTGGCCAACTTGGGTTGATTTTAGATGTTTTTGAAAGAGAACTAAAATATATATGTGAATTCAAATTATGAGAAAATGAGTTGATCCTATGTTATTGCTCGGGGTGGATTGAATGAATTCCTTTTTTTACGATTTTAATTTCATTAACTCAAGAAGGATTCATGCAATGAATTCAAACTAACCTCGTCACTTACTGATTAAACACCTTCAAAACACATGATAATCACCTATACACTTGTAGGATCATTTTCATGAGCACTCCAAGGTAAAGGATGTAATTAGCACATGAAAGTGGGGTGAATAAATTCAATAAGAGGAAGAATAAAAATCATTGAATGAAAGAAACACAATTAAAAGAAATTAATAACATTTAGGGCGTGAGAAATAACATTCAATCCAGCCCCTTGTTACTCCCTTGGATCAACCCATAAAATATTTACCCCTCCATTGATGACAAGTTCTCAACGGAAGCGGAAAGTAGACTTACGAGGGTGGAATTGAAGAAGTAAAAACAACAAAAATAACGATCACTCCACCGTTGTGTGAACAAAATCACAAGGTTTGGTGTGAATAAATTCACACCGTGAGGCAACGGTATCAAGGTGATAAGGAGAATAACAGAACAAGAGAAGAAGAAGAACTTTTATTTAAGACTAAGGTGATTCGAACAACTTACATGAGAAGGAAGAACATTACAAAGGCAAATTGGCATAATAACATTACAATGAAAAGAAAGCACCAAGATCCCCAAATCATCCATCCATAATGCCTTAAATAGGAATTTTGGAAGCCTTTTAACGATCTCCCATCATCCCATGTGCATTTAATTAATTTTTTTGGAGAAAGGTGGGTGGACATTTAATGCATAAGAGACTTTTCAACTCTTGCCTCGAAGTGGGATCCAACTTTCTACACCTAACAGAAGCGCCTAAATAACCATCTAGAAGGCCGAATTGGAGTGGGCCATAGAACACTTAAATGCACCCCCAGATGTACCCTAATATCCTGTAAGATTTTAGCCCAAAATACTTTGTGTTTCGGGAGATATTATTGAAATAGTGGGATGTTTTTCTGGGCCGCAGAATCTGGTCTAGAATTGAATCTTCAAATTGGACCGCCTTAATCACCACCATTGAGGACTAATTAGCACTGTCTACAGAAGAATTATTTGTTCCTATATATGTTTTATATCCTCCCATGAAGTTTGGGCTTCATTAGGCCTATATTGTTGTCCCCACAGTCCGATCAGTGGGATGATATCCAATCTGCCTTCTCCAGAATTGTTTCCTTTCTTCACCAAAAATCCTCATCATCCTTTATGAATCCTCCATTGATCCCTGAATGAAAAATGTTCATATTTAAGTTTATATCCATTTCCAAAAATATAAAATTAAAATATGGATAATTACATTCTTTCAAATCAGATGAAACATTAGGCCTAAATTGGTGCATATTAGGCATGGAGTGCACAAATGCTGAGAATGGATGTTCAAAATTAAAATCCACTAACTCATGCCCATAAGATCAAAAATAAACATTTAATACCATTAAAATGTAATCAAAATATGTGTTTTTATTGGCTAATCACACCCCCAACTTGAGTTTTTCTAGTCCCGAGCAAAATATATCTCATAAAAATGAAATTCAAATGACCTTTTCCAAAAACATTTTAATACACATTTCTCACCCAAAGATCACATACCAAACAATTATGAAACCAATCAAAATCATTTAAAACAAGCTATGTCCATAAGAATATCTCAAGCCCAAGCCCATTACTTTGTTCAAATTCATTACCATACTTCATCCAAATTCGATTAAGCATGATGAAGTGTTGTGCGTCACAATAGACATGGGGGTTCATTTCCATTCGAGGGAGAAAAGATGGAAGCGCTAGGAGCAATCAAATTTTAATAATAAGATGAGTACTCATTTTTTTATTTTTTTGGGTTTTTTTTTGAAATTTTGCCATGGTAATTGAAATTGAACTCAATCGAGTCAACCCATGTACCAAGACTTTGCCGATGACTCCCATTCTCAAAGACCTTAGGGCACCAAGTGAAGCTCACATACTCGGGCATCATCTCGAGTTAACTCAATCAAAAACAAATTCAAATTACCACAAATAGAGATAAAATGCCCAACTCTGGGCCAGAAAACTATGGAGTCACGATCCCCAAGTGCCAAAAGCCACACATTAGGTCAATTCATTGCTCTATGCACAATTGATTTTTTTTGAATACTCATGTTAAAATTAAAATGATCGCCAATCCTATGTTATTTATTATGGGTCCCAAAGAACTCAAACTAAGACCCCATAATCTAGAGGACATGCATTGTGTTTTTTTTTATTAAATAGATGAAAATATAACAGTGAAAAATCACATCGGACAACCGCACTTTCCAATATCTATGCACATGAACATAAACTTGCATTAAAATCAGAATCAAGGCATGCAAAATTATTTGATATCCAATTTCAGAGTTTGGAATGTGTGTTATCATGTTTAAGGTTAATGACATTTTTCCTTCCACACAATTTCATCTCCCCCCCAACTTGGAATACACTGTCCCCAGTGTTTAAAGAATTGAAACATAGAAGTGGCAGGATAGAAGTTCAATGAAGACATTGAAAATGAAAATTATGGAATGAAGTCACCTGGTGGTTGATGTTGAAAATGCATTCCCATGTCTCCCTTCAGTTTTGGTTTATCTCCCAATGGCTTGGATGGTTGTGACCAGCTTTTCCCAATGACCTATGACATGCCTTTAATTTTTTTTAATATATATATTTTTTTTGTATTTTTTTAACCTAAAAAAAGGTATAAATAACATAAACTGATGATACATTGTCTTCTCTTAAATTTCTGGGTAAGGTATTACTTAGGGATCACACCGCGTGACACGAATGAATACAGTGCTCCCCTTTCATACCCATCCTTACTCATAAAAGAAGAACAGGTCAACAATCTATTTTTTTAAAATACCAACAAAAATATAAAATAAAATAAAATAAACTGATGATAAATTGTCTTCTTTATATTTTTTGGGTAAGGTATTACTCAGGGATCACACCGCGTGACACAGATGAATACGGTGCTCCCCTTTCATACCCATCCTTACTCATAAAAGAAGAACATGTCAACAATCTATTTTTTTTAAATAAAAAAATAAAGAAGAAGAAAAAAAAAGATGATTCACAAAGATTAGAAACATGAAGACCACGGGTTGCCTTCCGTGCAGTGCTTTTGTTTAACGTCGTTAGCCCGACATGGATCCTAAATCTATCAATTTTTTCCTGGTTCATAGGATGGCTCTGTTAACTCTACCTCTATTTCCTATTTATTGAATGATTTAATGAATGGTTTTAACCTATGACCATTGACCTTAAAAATGTTACCACTTGTGGGATCCTGAATCTCTACTTCCCCATGGGGGGTACACATGATGCACTATGAATAGACCTGACCATCTAGACCTTAACTTTCCTGGGTGTAAATGATGTTTTGAACTATACAAGAGCACAAGTTTTCTCAGTTCAAATTGTTTGACTTTGATATTCCTAGATTGGTAGGCTTTATCTCTAGCTTTATTTATCCTCTAATTTTCATAAGCCTCCATCCTAAGTTCCTCAAGTTCATTAAGATCAAATTTCCTCTTTTCTTCGGCTAAAGAAATGTCAAAATTCATTTTTTTGATTACCCAAAATGCCATATTCTCAATTTCAACAGGTAAATGGCATGCTTTTCCATAAACCAACCTATATGGTGACATTCCTAGGATGGTTTTGAATGCTGTACGATATGACCAAAGAGCATCCAAGAGTTTCTCAGACCAATATTTCCTATAGGGGTTGACAGTTTTTTCAAGAATTTGCTTAATCTCCCTATTTGCTAACTCAGCTTGACCATTGGTTTGAGGATGGTACGTAGTGGAAACTTTATGAGAAATTCCATACTTATACATTAGTGAAGAGAATGTGAGATTATAGAAATGGGTTCCACGATCACTTATTATAGCCCTCAGAACTCCAAATCTAGAAAAGATATGCTCTTTTAGGAATCGGATCACAACTTGATGATCATTAGTCTTGGTGGGAATGGCTTCAACCCATTTTGAGACATAACCAACAGCTAAGAGGATGTAGAGGTATCCCTTAGAGTTTGGAAAGGGTCCCATGAAATCAATTCCCCAACAATCAAAGATTTCAACGACCAGAATGGGAGTGAGGCGCATTTGATTCCTTTTGGAAATGGATCCTAATTGCTGACACTGAGGACAACTTTTACAGAATTCGAAGGAATCCTTAGTGAGGTTAGGCCAGTAGAAACCACTTTGGAGGACCTTTGCAGTGGTTTTATTTGTAGAAAAGTGGCCTCCACATGCGTCTCCATGAAAAAATTTTAGAATGGACTCTTGTTCAGACTCGGGAACACATCTCCTGATGATTTGATCAGGACAGAACTTGAAGAGGTAAGGATCATCAAACACAGAGTGTTTGACATCAGAAAGGAATTTCCTCTTAGCTTGGGTGCCCAGGAATTTTGGAATGTCACCCGTCACCAATTGGTTTGCTATGTCAGCATACCAAGGGCAATCACTCACTGAATAGAGGTGCTCATCGGGAAATGAATCAGACACAGAGAGGTGGTGTGAGTTGTCTTTGAATTCCATCCTAGAGAGGTGATCAACTACAACATTTTCAACACCCTTTTTATCATTAATGGTTAAATCGAACTCTTAAAGAAGAAGGACCCACCTAATCAATCTAGCCTTGGCATCTTGTTTTTGGAAAAGGTATTTTAGGGCTGAATGGTCAGTGAAGACAATGATGGGTGATCCTAAGAGATAAGACCTGAATTTATCTAAGGAAAAGACAACAACAAGCAGCTCTTTCTCAGTGGTGGTGTAGTTTATTTGTGCATCATTTAAAGATTTGCTTGCATAAGCAATGACACATGGATTTTTCTCACACCGTTGTCCTAAGACTGCCCCTACAATGAAATCACTTGCATCACACATGATCTCAAAAGGAAGTTTCTAATTTGGAGACTTCATGATAGGTGGAGATATAAGAGTTGACTTGAGTGTATAGACTGATTCCTCACAACTTTCTATCCATAAAAATGGAGCATCTTTTACCAATAGAGCACAAAGTGGTCGAGAAATAGAGCTGAAATTCCTAATGAACCTTCTATAAAAGCCAGCATATCCTAAGAAGGACCTCACTTACTTAACAGTTTTAGGATAGGGAAGGTGACAAATGATGTCAACCTTAGCTTTATCAACTTCAATCCCTCTACCAGATACCAGATGACCTTGAACATGTCCTTCCCTTACCATGAAATGGTATTTTTCCCAATTTAGTATGAGATTATTATCCTCAAACCTTGACAAAACCTTTTCAACATTTAGAAGTAATCCCTCAAAAGTATCCCCAAAGATGGATAAATCATCCATGAAGACCTCTAAACAATCCCCCACCATGTCCGAGAAGATTCTCATCATGCACCACTGAAAGGTACCAGGGGCATTGCATAACCCAAAGGGCATGCGCTTGAAGGAAAAAGTGCCGAATGGACAGGTGAAGGTTGTTTTTACTTGATCCTCTAAGGAGACTTCAATTTGATTATACCCTGAGAATCCATCTAGGAAGCAGTATAATTGATGACCCGCCACTCGCTCGAGGACTTGATCAATAAAGGGCAAGGGGAAATCGTCTTTCTTGGTACAAGAGTTGAGCTTCCTATAGTCAATACAGACTCTCCATCCACTACTAACCCTTGTTGGAAGCATCTCTCTATCATTATTGGTTATTACTGTGATTCCAGCCTTCTTTGGAACCACATGGATTGGGCTAACCCACTCACTCTCAGCAATAGGATAGATGATACCCGCTTTTAACAATTTCAAAAGTTCTTTTCTCACTACTTCCATGAGATTAGGATTGAGTCGTCACTGAGGTTGACGACATGGCTTTGAATCGGATTCTAGAACAATTCTATGAGTCCCAATAAGTGGGCTAATCCCAGGAATATCAGATAGGGTCCATCCAATGGCTTTCTTGTGTCTCCTAAGGACATCTAGAAGCATCCTCTCATGATTGGCTTAAAGAGAGAAAGAAATGACAACAGGAAAGGATTGATTGTCCCCTAAGAACGCATACTCGAGTGATGAAGGTAAAACCTTAAATTCAATATCAGAGTGGTTATCAATTTCCAATAAAGGATGAGTCTTTGTATTGAACTCATTTTCTTTGTTCATATTTCTTGACAAAATTGGTTCCTTGTGAAAAGAATTTTCATCCACTAAATTAGCTATAGTAGTTTCATGAATGGGTATGGACTCAATGTTATTGATTTCACCCATGGTATCATTTATTGGTGATTCTAGAAAATCATCAATAGAGCAATCTAAAAGAGATTCAAGCCAAGGAGACAAATTTCCCTCATGTGAACAAAGAAAATCAATCTCTTCTTGACTTAAACATCCTTCGGTAATTCCTTGATGTTCCTTGAGTTCACTATCAACACTACCTATTCAATTAACCTCATGGATCTCTTCATCATCCCCAATTTGAGAGTTTTCATTTTAGATGTTCAAGTCTAGACTCATGTTTCCAAAGGTGATGGTCATGTTCCCATTTCGGACTCGGATAACAGAGTTGATTGTTGCAAGGAAGGGATGACCAAGGATGATTGGGGTTTGCTCCATAGGACCTAAGCTTGGGTGATTGTCTAGAACAATAAAGTCAGTTGGGTAAATGAAATTTTCAACTTTCACCAAAACATCCTTTAAGATCCCCTTTGGAATTCGAATACTATGATCAGAAAGTTGAAGAGTGACAGATGTGGGTTGGAGTTCTTCGAGCCCTAACTGACAATACACAACATAAGGAATGTGGTTCACACTGGCTCCTATATCACACAAGGCTTTGAAAACTTTGTTCTCTCCTAGTTCAACATTTATTTAAGGGCATCCTGGGTCTTTCATCATTGGAGGAAGGGTTCCTTGGATTGTTGTTCTAACATTTGCTGCCAGAAGGACTTGGTTCTTATGTGAGAATTTCTGTTTAAATGTGCAGAGGTCCTTAAGGTATTTTGAGTATGTAGGAATGGTTTGAATGGCATCGAGAAGTGGAATGTTCAACTTGACTTGTGAAAAAATTTCCCTCAATGTTTCACTCAATTCAGGCTTGGTTTTCCCCCTCACGCGTTGAGGAAATGGGGCAGGTTGTGGGGTTGTTTTTTGAAGAGTTGTTTCTTTCACATTTTTATTAGTATCTTCAGTTTTTCATGTGTTTCATTTGAATTTTCATTAGAGTTTGAATCTTCAGGTGGGTTTTGAACTATTTGTTCAGGTTTCTCAACTGATTTCCCACTTCTCAAAACTGTCACAACCTTTAGTTGTTCATGAGTTGTTTGAGTGCAACTTGTCTCTCCCCTTAATGTTTGTTGTGGAATGGCCTGTGTGGGCATGGGTGCCTTTCCAGTTTTGATGGTTTGAAGTTCTTGTTTTAGGGAAGAGACTTCTGAGTTCATCCTTTCCATTTTTTTGCACAGTTGTTCAAGGATTGGGAGAGGGACAGATTGGGAAGGGGCTTGTGTTGGTTGGGTTATCCCAGGGGATACTTTGGTTGTTTGATGGGTTGTTGGTATTGGACTGGAGGATGTTGTTATTGGGGTGATTGTGGTTGGAATTGGTTATGGTTTTGAAAATTTTGTGTAGGTTAGGGGTTTGGTCCTTGTGGTTGGCTAGGTTGTTGGTTATCTTTCCATCGAAAGCCTGGGTGGTCATTATACCTTGGGTTGAATGTGTTTGGGTATTGAGGCTTTTGAAAGTTTAGGGCATTGAATTTAGTAGGTGGTCCTCCTAAAAGAACATCCTTGATGGACGTAATGGTTGGGCAGCTGTCTGTTTTGTGGTCATGTTTGTCACAGATTGTGCAAACAAGGTCTATAGTTTGGATTTCATTGATTTTCCTATGGTCTATCTCTTCAACCTTCCTAGAGAGTGCTGCAAGTTTCTCCCTAAGGATTTCCTCTTCCCTAAGTGTATGAATTCCAGTAGTTTTTTGAGGCTTTTCAGAATAAGGTGATGTTCCCCATGTTTGGTTTTGTTCAGTAAGGATTTCTAGATACTCGTAAGCATCATTTGAGGATTTGTTTTTAAAGGTCCCATTACACATCATGTCAATGAATTGTTTGTTCCCTGGGCCCAAACCTTCATAGAAAATTCTTACTTGTTCAGGAATAGAAAAACCATGGTGTGGAACCATGTTTAGGGTGTCTTTGAACCTCTTCCATGTTTCATAAAATGACTCTCCCTCTTTTTCAAAAAAGTTTTGGATACTCTTTTTAAGTGCAATTGTTTTGTGGTGGGGAAAGTATTTCTTGTAGAATTCTCTTTTCAGTTGGTTCCAAGTGTAGATTGATGAAGGTATTATATTATTTAACCAGTTCTTTTCTTGATCCTTAAGTGATAAAGGAAAGAGCCTCATCTTAGCTGACTCAAGTTGATGTGGTGAGCACATGGTTTCAACAATGTCATTGAACTCCTTGACATGAAGGTAAGGCATTTCTGACTCCATCCCATGGAAGGTTGGAAGGTGGTTTTGGATGTGAGGTTTAAAGACATAGTGGGCATCTCCTTGGGAATCATGCCTAATGCAAGAGGGTGCATTGGTCCAGGTAGGTGTAAGGTAGTCATTCATGGTTTGATCGACTGCATTCTCCAAATTTGGGGCTGCCTCATTTGGATTTCCATTTTGGTTCCCACCTGGGTTTATGAGTTGGTTTCTTTGAAGACCCTCCATTAAAATTGACTCAATCTTTAACTCTGGGGTATTAGAAAGATTAGAATCCAATGGTGTACTTGACTCCCCTATCCTATGACTTTCCACCCTAACTAGTCTGTTTGAGTTATCGCGGGTGAAGGCGGACATGGGCCAAAAGAAAAAAAAAGCGAGAAAGGGAAAAGATAAGAGATATTGGGTGAGAATAGAATAATGGGAGTGAGGAAAGAATATTTTTGTCTAAGGAACTTACTTGGTCCCTGACAACGGCGCCAAAATTTTGTTGCGCCCAAATTTAACCAAGTTTTAAGGGTCAAGCGGTCGCTTGTAGTGTAGCTTGGGTTGTCGAATCCTCAGAGACCTAAGAAGAACCTTTAGACACTCAATAAAAAGAGATGGATTTTTGGATATGAAGTGGCCAACTTGGGTTGATTTTAGATGTTTTTGAAAGAGCACTGAAATATATACGTGAATTCAAATTATGAGAAAATGAGTTGATCCTAGGTTATTGCTCGGGGTGGATTGAATGAATTCCTTTTTTTACGATTTTAATTTCATTAATTCGAGAAGGATTCATGAAATGAATTCAAACTAACCTAGTCACTTACTGATTAAACACCTTCAAAACACATGATAATCACCTATACACTTGTAGGATCATTTTCAGGAGCACTCCAAGGTAAAGGATGTAATTAGCACATGAAAGTGGGGTGAATAAATTCAATAAGGAAGAGGAAGAATAAAAATCATTGAATGAAAGAAACTCAATTAAAAGAAATTAATAACATTTAGGGCCTGAGAAATAACATTAAATCCAGCCTCTTTATACTCTCTTGGATCAACCCATAAAAGATCTACCCCTCCATTGATGACAAGTTCTCAACGGAAGCGGAAAGTAGACTTACGAGGGTGGAATTGAAGTAGTAAAAACAACAAAAATAACGATCACTCCACCGTTGTGTGAACAAAATCACAAGGTTTGGTGTGAATAAATTCACACTTTGAGGCAATGGTATCAAGGTGATAAGGATAAGAATAGAAAAAGAGAATAATAAGAACTTTTATTGAAGACTAAGGTGATTCGAACAACTTACATGAGAAGGAAGAACATTACAAAGGCAAATTGACATAATAATATTACAATGAAAAGAAAGCACCAAGATCCCCAAATCCTCCATCCCTACTGCCTTAAATAGGCATTTTGGAAGCCTTTTTCCGAGATCCCATCATCCCATGTTCATTTAATTAATTTTGTTGGAGAAAGGTGGGTGGACATTTAATGCATAAGAGACTTTTCAACTCTTGCCTCGAAGTGGGAGACAACTTTCTACACCGAACAGAAGCGCCAAAAGAACCATCTAGAACGCCGAATTGGAGTGGGCCATAGTAGAATTAAATTCACCCCCAGATGTCACCTAATATCCTGTAAAATTTTAGCCCAAAATACTTTGTGGTTAGGGAGATATGATTGAAATAGTGAGTTGTTTTTCTGGGCCGCAGAATCTGGCCCAGAATTGAATCTTCAACTTGGACTGCCTTAATCACAACCATTGAGGACGAATTAGCACTGGATACAGAAGAATTATTTGTTCCTATATATGTTTCTATCCTCCCATGAATTTTGGGCTTCATTGGGCCTATATTGTGGGCCCCACAGTCCGATCAGTGGGATGATATCCAATCTGGCTTCTCCAGAATTGTTTCTTTTCTTCACCAAAAATCCTCATCATCCTTTATGAATCCTCCATTGATCCCTGAATGAAAAATGTTCATATTTAAGTTTATATCCATTTCCAAAAATATAAAATTAAAATATGGATAATTACATTCTTTCAAATCAGATGAAACATTGGCCCTGAATTGGTGCATATTAGGCATGAAGTGCACAAATGTTGAGAATGAATGTTCAAAATTAAAATCCATTAACTCAGGCCCATAAGATCAAAAATAAACATTTAATACCTTTACGATTTAATCAAAATATGTGTTTTTATTGGCTAATCACACCCCCCAACTTGAGTTTTGCTAGTCCCAAGCAAAATATATCTCACAAAAATGAAATTCAAATGACCTTTTCCAAAAACATTTTAATACACATTTCTCACCCAAAGATCACATACCAAACAATTATGAAACCAATCAAAATCATTTAAAACAAGCTATATCCATAAGCATATCTCAAGCCCAAGCCCATTCCTTTGTTCAAATTCATTACCATACTTCATCCAAATTCAATTAAGCATGATGAAGTGTTGTGTGTCACAATAGACATGGGGGTTCATTTCCATTCGAGGGAGAAAAGATGGAAGAGCTAGGAGAAATAAAATTTTAATAATAAGATGAGTACTCATTTTTTTTATTTTCTTTTTTTTTTGGTTTTTTTGTTGTTGCAATTTTTCCATGGTAATTGAAATTGAACTCAATCGAGTCAACCCATGTAGCAAGACTTTGCCGATGACTCCCAGGCTCAAAGACCTTAGGGCACCAAGTGAAGCTCACATACTCGGGCATCATCTCGAGTTAAATCAATTAAAAACAAATTCAAATTACCACAAATAGAGATAAAATGCCCAACTCTGGTCCAGAAAACTATGGAGTCATGATCCCCAAGTCCCGAAAGCCACACATTAGGTCAATTCATTGCTCTATGCGCAATTGATTTTTTTTGAATACTCATGTTAAAATTAAAATGATCGCCAATACCATGCTATTTATTATGGGTCCCCAAGAACTCAAACTAAGACCCCAAAATCTAGAGGACGTGCATTGAGTTTTTTTATTAAATGGATGAAAATATAACAGTGAAAAATCACATCGGACAACCGCACTTTCCAATACCTATGCACATGAACATAAAATTGCATTAAAATCAGAATCAAGGCATAAAAAATTATTTGATATCCAATTTCAGAGTTTGGAATGTGTGTTATCATGTTCAAGGTTAATGACATTTTTCCTTCCACACATTTTCATCTCCCCCCCAACTTGGAATAAACTTTCCCCAGTGTTTAAAGAATTGAAACATAGAAGTGGCAGGATAGAAGTTCAATGAAGACATTGAAAATGAAAATTATGGAATGAAGTCACCTGGTGGTTAATGTTGAAAATGAATTCCCATGTCTCCCTTCAGTTCTGGTTTATCTCCCAATGTCTTGGACGGTTGTGACCAGCTTTTCCCAATGACTTATGAAATGCCTTTACATTTTTTTAATATATATATTTTTTTGTATTTTTTTTAACCTAAAAAAAAGGTATAAATAACATAAACTGATGATACATTGTCTACTCTTAAATTTCTGGGTAAGGTATTACTCAGGGATCACACCGCGTGACACGGATGAATACGATGCTCCCCTTTCATACCCATCCTTACTCATAAAAGAAGAACAGGTCAACAATCTATTTTTTTTAAATACCAACAAAAATATAAAATAAAATAAAATAAACTGATGATACATTGTCTTCTTTATATTTTCTGGGTAAGGTATTACTCAGGGATCACACCGCACGACACGGATGAATACGGTGCTCCCCTTTCATACCCATCCTTACTCATAAAAGAAGAATAGGTCAACAATCTATTTTTTTTAAATAACAAAATGAAGAAGAAGAAGAAAAAGATGATTCACAAAGATTAGAAATATGAAGACCACGGGTTGCCTCCCATGCAACGCTTTTGTTTAACATCGTTAGCCCGACATGGAAATCTATCAATTTTTTCCTAGTTCATAGGTTGGCTCTGTTAACCCTACCTCTATTTCCTGTTTATTGAATGATTCAAAGAATGGTTTTAACCTATGACCATTGACCTTAAAAATGTTACCACTTGTGGGATCCTGAATCTCTACTTCCCCAGGGGGGTACAAATGATGCACTATGAATGGACCTGACCATCTAGACCTTAACTTTCTCGGGTGTAAATGAAGTTTTGAACTATACAAGAGCACAGGTTTTCCCAGTTCAAATTGTTTGACTTTTATATTTCTAGATTGGTAGGCTTGAACTCTAGCTTTATTTATCCTTGAATTTTTATAAGCCTCCATCCTAAGTTCCTCAAGTTCATTAAGATCTAATTTCCTCTTTTCTTCAGCTAAAGAAATGTCGAAATTCATTTTTTTGATTGCCCAAAATTCCTTATGCTCAATTTCAACAAGTAAATGGCATGCTTTTCCATAAACCAACCTATATGGTGACATTCCTAGGATGGTTTTGAATGTTGTACGATATGCCCAAAGAGCATCCAAGAGTTTCTCAGACCAGTCTTTCCTAGAGGGGTTGACAGTTTTCTCAAGAATTTGCTTAATCTCCCAATTTGCTAACTCAGCTTGACCATTGGTTTGAGGATGGTAAGCAGTGGAAAATTTATGAGAAATTCTATACTTATACATGAGTGAAGAGAATGGGAGATTACAGAAATGGGTTCCACGATCACTTATTATAGCCCTCAGAACTCCAAATCTAGAAAAGATATGCTCTTTTAGGAATCGGATCACAACTTGATGATCATTAGTCTTGGTGGGAATGGATTCAACCCATTTTGAGACATAATCAACAGCTAAGAGGATGTAGAGGTATCCCTTAGAGTTTGGAAAGGGTCCCATGAAATCAATTCCCCAACAATCAAAGATTTCAACGACCAGAATGGGAGTGAGGGGCATTTGATTCCTTTTGGAAATGGATCCTAATTGCTGACACTGAGGACGAATTTTACAGAATTCGAAGGAATCATTAGTGAGGTTCGGCCAGTAGAAACCACTTTGTAGGACCTTTGCAGTGGTTTTATTTGTAGAAAAGTGGCCTCCACATGCGTCTCCATGACAAAATTTTAGAATGGACTCTTGTTCAGACTCGGGAACACATCTCCTGATGATTTGATCAGGACAGAACTTCAAGAGGTAAGGATCATCAAACACACAGTGTTTGACATCAGAAAGGAATTTCCTCTTAGCTTGGGTCCCCAGGAATTTTGGAATGTCACCCATCACCAAATGGTTTGCTATGTCAGCATACCAAGGGCAATCACTCACTGAATAGAGGTGCTCATCGGGAAATGAATCAGACACAGAGAGGTGGTGTGAGTTGTCTTTGAATTCCATCCTAGAGAGGTGATCAGCTACAACATTTTCAACACCCTTTTTATCCTTAATGGTTAAATCGAACTCTTGGAGAAGAAGGAACCACCTAATCAATCTAGCCTTGGCATCTTGTTTTTGGAAAAGGTATTTTAGGGCTGAATGGTCAGTGAAGACAATGATGGGTGATCCTAAGAGATAAGACCTGAATTTCTCTAAGGCAAAGACAACAACAAGCAGCTCTTTCTCAGTGGTGGTGTATTTTATTTGTGCATCATTTAAATATTTGCTTGCATAAGCAATGACACATGGAGTTTTCTCACACCGTTGTCCTAAGACTGCCCCTACAACGAAATCACTTGCATCACACATGAGATCGAAAGGAAGTTTCCAATTTGGAGATTTTATGATAGGTGGAGATATAAGAGTTGACTTGAGTGTATAGAATGTTTCCTCACAGCTTTCTGTCCATAAAAATGGAGCATCTTTTACCAATAGAGCACAAAGTGGTCGAGAAATAGAGCTGAAATTCCTAATGAAACTTCTATAAAAGCCAGCATGTCCTAAGAAGGACCTCACTTCCTTAACAGTTTTAGGAGCGGGAAGGTGACGAATGATGTCAACCTTAGCTTTATCAACTTCAATCCCTCTACCAGATACCAGATGACCTAGAACATGTCCTTCCCTTACCATGAAATGGATTTTTTTCCCAATTTAGTATGAGATTCTTATCCTCACACCTTGACAAAACCTTTTCAACATTTATAAGTAATCCCTCAAAAGTATCCCCAAAGATGGAGAAATCATCCATGAATACCTCTAAACAATCCCCCACTATGTATGAGAAGATTCCCATCATGCACCGCTGGAAGGTACCAGGGGCATTGCATAACCCAAAGGGCATGCGCTTGAAGGAAAAAGTGCCAAATGGACAGGTGAAGGTTGTTTTTCCTTGATCCTCTAAGGAGACTTTGATTTGATTATACCCTGAGAATCCATCTAGGAAGCATTAGAATTGATGACCCGCCACTCGCTCGAGGACTTGATCAATAAAGGGGAATGGGAAATGGTCTTTCTTGGTACAAGAGTTGAGCTTCCTATAGTCAATACAGACTCTCCATCCACTACTAACCCTTGTTGGAAGCATCTCTCCATCATTATTGGTTATTACTGTGATTCCATCCTTCTTTGGAACCACATGGATTGGGCTAACCCACTCACTCTCAGCTATAGGATAGATGATACCATCTTTTAACAATTTCAAAAGTTCTTTTCTCACTACTTCCATGAGATTAGGATTGAGTCGTCGCTGAGGTTAACGACATGGCTTTGAATCAGATTCTAGAACAATTCTATGAGTCCCAATAAGTGGGCTAATCCCAGGAATATCAGATAGGGTCCATCCAATGGCTTTCTTGTGTCTCCTAAGGACATCTAGAAGCATCCTCTCATGATTGGCTTAAAGAGAGGAAGAAATGACAACAGGAAAGGATTGATTGTCCCCTAAGAACACATACTCGAGTGATGAAGGTAAAACCTTAAATTCAAGATCAGAGTGGTTATCAATTTCCAAGAAAGGATGAGACTTTGTATTGAACTCAGTTTCTTTGTTAAGATTTATTGACAAAATTGGTTCCTTGTGAAAAGAATTTTCATCCACTAAATTAGCTAGAGTAGTTTCATGAATGGGTATGGACTCAATGTTATTGATTTCACCCATGGTATCATTGATTGGTGATTCTAGAAAATCATCAATAGAGCAATCTGAAAGAGATTCAAGCCAAGGAGACAAATTTCCCTCATGTGAACAAAGAAAATCAATCTATTCTTGAATTAAATATCCTTCGGTAATTCCTTGATGTTCCTTGAGTTCACTATCAACACTACCTATCCAATTAACCTCATGGATCTATTCATCATCCCCAATTTGAGAGTTTGCATTGTAGATGTTCAAGTCTAGACTCATGTTTCCAAAGGTGATAGTCATGTTCCCATTTCGGACTCGGATAACAGAGTTGATTGTTGCAAGGAAGAGATGACCAGGGATGATTGAGGTTTGCTCCCTAGGACCTAAGCTTGGGTGATTGTCTAGAACAATAAAGTCAGCTGGGTAAATGAAATTTTCAACTTTCACCAAAACATCCTTTAAGATCCCCTTTGGAACTCGAATACTACGATCAACAAGTTGAAGAGTGACAGATGTGGGTTGGAGTTCTTAGATCCCTAACTAACAATACATAGCATAAAGAATGAGGTTCACACTGGCTCCTAGATCACACAAGGCTTTGAAAACTTTGTTCTCTCCTAGTTCAACATTTATGTAAGGGCATCCTGGGTCTTTCATCTTTGGAGGAAGGGTTCCTTGGATTGTTGTGCTAACATTTGCTGCCAGAAGGACTTGGTTCTTATGTGAGAATTTCCATTTAAATGTGCAGAGGTCCTTAAGTTATTTTGAGTATGCAGGAATGGTTTGAATGGCATCGAGGAGTGGAATGTTCAACTTGACTTGTGAAAAAATTTCCCTTAATGTTTCACTCAATTCAGGCTTGGTTTTCCCCCTCATGCGTTGAGGAAATGGGGAAGGTTGTGGGGTTTTTTTTGAAGAGTTGTTTCTTTCACATTTTTATTAGTATCTTTAGTTTTTTCATGTGTTTCATTTGAATTTTCATTAGAGTTTGAATCTTCAGGTGGGTTTTGAACTATTTGTTCAGGTTTCTCAATTGATTTCCCACTTCTCAAAACTGTCACAACCTTTAGTTGTTCATGAGTTGTTTGAGTGCAACTTGTCTCTCTCCTTAATGTTTGTTGTGGAATGGCCTGTGTGGGCATGGGTGCCTTTCCAGTTTTGATGGTTTGAAGTTCTTGTTTCAGGGAAGAGACTTCTGAGTTCATCCTTTCCATTTGTTTGCACAGTTGTTCAAGGATTGGGAGAGGGACAGATTGGGAAGGGGCTTGTGTTGGTTGGGTTATCCCAGGGGGATACTTTGGTTGTTGGATGGGTTGTTGGTATTGGACTGGAGGATGTTGGGATTGGACTGGTTGTGGTAGGAATTGGTTATGGTTTTGAAAATTTTGTGTAGGGTAGGGGTTTGGTCCTTGTGGTTGGCTAGGTTGTTGGTTATCTTTCCATCGGAAGCCTGGGTGGTCATTATACCTTGGGTTGAATGTGTTTGGGTATTGAGGCTTTTGAAATTTTAGGGCATTGACTTCAGCAGGTGGTCCTCCTAAAAGAACATCCTTGATGGACGGAATGGTTGGGCAGTTGTCTGTTTTGTGGTCATGTTTGTCACAGATTGTGCAAACAAGGTCTACAGTTTGGATTTCATTGATTTTCCTATGGTCTATCTCTTCAACCTTCCTAGAGAGTGCTGCAAGTTTCACCCTAAGGCTTTCCTCTTCCCTAAGTGTATGCATTCCAGTAGTTTTTTGAGGATTTTCAGAATAAGGTGATGTTCCCCATGTTTGGTTTTGTTCAGCAAGGATTTCTAGATACTCGTAAGCATCATTTGGGGATTTGTTTTTAAAGGTCCCATTACACATCATGTCAATGAATTGTTTGTTCCCCGGGCCCAAAACTTCATAGAAAATTCTTACTTGTTCAGGAATTGAAAAACCATGGTGTGGAACCATGTTTAGGGTGTCTTTGAACCTCTCCCATGTTTCATAAAATGACTCTCCCTCTTTTTCAAAAAAATTTTGGATACTCTTTTTAAGTGAAATTGTTTTGTGGTGGGGAAATTATTTCTTGTAGAATTCTCTTTACAGTTGGTTCCAAGTGTGGATTGATGAAGGTCTCAGATTATTTAACCAGTTCTTTGCTCGGGGTGGATTGAATGAATTCCTTTTTTTACGATTTTAATTTCATTAACTCGAGAAGGATTCATGCAATGAATTCAAACTAACCTCGTCACTTACTGATTAAACACCTTAAAAACACATGATAATCACCTATACACTTATAAGATCATTTTCATGAGCACTCCAAGGTAAAGGATGTAATTAGCACATGAAAGTGGGGTGAATAAATTCAATAAGGAAGAGGAAGAATAAAAATCATTGAATGAAAGAAACTCAATTAAAAGAAATTAATAAAATTTAGGGCATGAGAAATAACATTCAATACATACCCTTGATACTCCCTTTGATCAAACCATAAAATATCTACCCCTCCATTGATAACAAGTTCTCAATGGAAGCGGATAGTAGACTTACGAGGGTGGAATTGAAGAAGTAAAAACAAGAAAAATAACGATCACTCCACCGTTGTGTGAAAAAAATTACAAGGTTTGGTGTGAATAAATTCACACCTTGAGGCAAAAGTATCAAGGTGATAAGGAGAAGAATAGAACAATAGAAAAAGAAGAACTTTTATTGAATACTAAGGTGATTCGAACAACTTACATGAGAAGGAAGAACATTACAAAGGCAAATTGGCATAATAACATTACAATGAAAAGAAATCACCAAGATCCCCAAATCCTCCATCCCTACTGCTTTAAATAGGAATTTTGGAAGCCTTTGGCCGATCTCCCATCATCCCATGTGCATTTAATTAATTTTGTCGGAGAAAGGTGGGTGGACATTTAATGCATAAGAGACTTTTCAACTCTTGCCTCGAAGTGGGAGCCAGCTTTCTACACCGAACAGAAGCGCCGAAAGAACCATCTAGAAGGCCGAATTGGAGTGGGCCATATAATAATTAAATGAACCCCCGGATGTACCCTAATATCCTGTAAAAGTGTAGCCCAAAATACTTTGTGGTTCGGGAGATATGATTGAAATAGTGGGCTGTTTTTCTGGGCCGTAGAATCTGGCCCAGAATTGAATCTTCAACTTGGACCGCCTTAATCACCACCATTGATGACGAATTAGCACTGGATATAGAAGCTTTATTTGTTACTATATATGTTTTCTAGCCTTCCATGAATTTTGGGATTCATTGGGCCTATATTGTGGGCCCCACAGTCCGATCAGTGGGATGATATCCAATCTGCCTTCTCCAGAATTGTTTCCTTTCTTCACCAAAAATCCTCATCATCCTTTATGAATCCTCCATTGATCCCTGAATGAAAAATGTTCATATTTAAGTTTATATCCATTTCCAAAAATATAAAATTAAAATATGGATAATTACATTCTTTCAAATCAGATGAAACATTGGGCCTAAATTGGTGCATATTAGGCATGAAGTGCACAAATGCTGAGAATGGATGTTCAAAATTAAAATCCACTAACTCAGGCCCATAAGATCAAAAATAAACATTTAATACCATTAAAATGTAATCAAAATATGTGTTTTTATTGGCTAATCACACCCCCAAATTGAGTTTTTCTAGTCCCGAGAAATATATATCTCACAAAAATGAAATTAAAATGACCTTTTCCAAAAACATTTTAATACACATTTCTCACCCAAAGATCACATACCAAACAATTATGAAACCAATCAAAATAATTTAAAACAAGCTATGTCCATAAGCATATCTCAAGCCCAAGCCCATTCCTTTTTTCAAATTCATTTCCATACTTCATCCAAATTCAATTAAGCATGATGAAGTGTTGTGCGTCATAATAGACATGGGGGTTCATTTCCATTCGAGGGAGAAAAGATGGAAGCGCTAGGAGCAATCAAATTTTAATAATAAGATGAGTACTAATTTTTTTATTTTATTTTTTTGGGTTTTTTTTTGCAATTTTTCCATGGTAATTGAAATTTAACTCAATCGAGTCAACCCATGTAGCAAGACTTTGCCGATGACTCCCAGGCTCAAAGACCTTAGGGCACCAAGTGAAGCTCACATACTTAGGCATCATCTCGAGTTAACTCAATCAAAAACAAATTCAAATTACCATAAATAGAGATAAAATTCCCAACTCTGGGCCAGAAAACTATGGAGTCACGATCCCCAAGTGCTGAAAGCCACACATTAGGTCAATTCATTGCTCTATGCGCAATTGATTTTTTTTTGAATACTCAGGTTAAAATTAAAATGATCGCCAATCCTATGCTATTTATTATGGGTCCCCAAGAACTCAAACTAAGAACCCACAATCTAGAGGACATGTATTGTGTTTTTTTTATTAAATGGATGAAAATATAACAGTGAAAAATCACATCGGACAACCGCACTTTCCAATATCTATGCACATGAACATAAACTTGCATTAAAATCAGAATCAAGGCATGCAAAATTATTTGATATCCAATTTCAGAGTTTGGAATGTGTGTTATAATGTTCAAGGTTAATGACATTTTTCCTTCCACACATTTTCATCTCCCCCCCAACTTGGAATACACTGTCCCCAGTGTTTAAAGAATTGAAACATAGAAGTGGCAGGATAGAAGTTCAATGAAGACATTGAAAATGAAAATTATGGAATGAAGTCACCTGGTGGTTGATGTTGAAAATGCATTCCCATGTCTCCCTTCAGTTCTGGTTTATCTCCCAATGGCTTGGATGGTTGTGACCAGCTTTTCCCAATGACCTATGACATGCCTTTAATTTTTTTTAATATATATATTTTTTTGTATTTTTTTAACCTAAAAAAAAGGTATAAATAACATAAACTGATGATACATTGTCTTCTCTTAAATTTCTGGGTAAGGTATTAATCAGGGATCAAACCGCATGACATGGATGAATACGGTGCTCCCCTTTCATACCCATCCTTACTCATAAAAGAAGAATAGGTCAACAATCTTTTTTTTAAAATACCAACAAAAAAATAAAATAAAATAAAATAAACTGATGATACATTGTCTTCTTTATATTTTCTGGGTAAGGTATTACTCAAGGATCACACCGCGTGACATGGATGAATACGGTGCTCCCATTTCATACCCATCCTTACTCATAAAAGAAGAACAAGTCAACAATCTATTTTTTTTAAATAAAAAAATGAAGAAGTAAAAAAAAGATGATTCACAAAGATTAGAAACATGAAGACCACGGGTTGCCTCCCATGTAGCGCTTTTGTTTAACGTCTTTAGCCTGACATGGATCCTAAATCTATCAATTTTTTCCTGGTTCATAGGTTGGCTCTGTTAACTCTACCTCTATTTCCTGTTTATTGAATGATTCAATGAATGGTTTTAACCTATGACCATTGACCTTAAAAATGTTACCACTTGTGGGATCTTGAATCTCTACTGCCCCATGGGGGTACACATGATGCACTATGAATGGACCTGACCATCTAGACCTTAACTTTCCCGGGTGTAAATGAAGTTTTGAACTATACAAATGCACAGGTTTTCCCATTTCAAATTGTTTGACTTTGATATTCCTAGATTGGTAGGCTTGAACTCTAGCTTTATTTATCCTTGAATTTTCATATGCCTCCATCCTAAGTTCCTCAAGTTCATTAAGATCAAATTTCCTCTTTTCTTCGGCTAAAGAAATGTCAAAATTCATTTTTTTGATTGCCCAAAATGCCTTATGCTCAATTTCAACAGGTAAATGGCATGCTTTTCCATAAACCAACCTATATGGTGACATTCCTAGGATGGTTTTGAATGCAGTACGATATTCCCAAAGATCATCCAAGAGTTTCTCAGACCAATCTTTCCTAGAGGGGTTGACAGTTTTTTCAAGAATTTGCTTAATCTCCCTATTTGCTAACTCAGCTTGACCATTGGTTTGAGGATGGTACGCAGTGGAAACTTTATGAGAAATTCCATACTTATACATGAGTGAAGAGAATGGGAGATTATAGAAATGGGTTCCACGATCACTTATTATATCCCTCGGAACTCCAAATCTAGAAAAGATATGCTCTTTTAGGAATCAGATCACAACTTGATGATCATTTGTCTTGGTGGGAATGACTTCAACCCATTTTGAGACATAATCAACAGCTAAGAGGATGTAGAGGTATCCCTTAGAGTTTGGAAAGGGTCCCATGAAATCAATTCCCCAACAATCAAAGATTTCAACGACCAGAATGGGAGTGAGGGGCATTTGATTCCTTTTGGAAATGGATCCTAATTGCTGACACTGATGACAACTTTTACAGAATTCGAAGGAATCCTTAGTGAGGTTCGGCCAGTAGAAACCACTTTGGAGGACCTTTTCAGTGGTTTTCTTTGTATAAAAGTGGCCTCCACATGCGTCTCCATGACAAAATTTTAGAATGGACTCTTGTTCAGACTCGGGAACACATCTCCTGATGATTTGATCATGACAGAACTTGAAGAGGTAAGGATCATCAAACACATAGTGTTTGACATCAGAAAGGAATTTCCTCTTAGCTTGGGTCCCCAGGAATTTTGTAATGTCACCCGTCACCGAATTGTTTGCTATGTCAGCATACGAAGGGCAATCAATCACTGAATAGAGGTGCTCATCAGGAAATGAATCAGACACAGAGAGGTGGTGTGAGTTGTCTTCGAATTCCATCCTATAGAGGTGATCATCTACAACATTTTCAACACCCTTTTTATCCTTAATGGTTAAATCGAACTCTTGAAGAAGAAGGACCCACATAATCAATCTAGCCTTGGCATCTTGTTTTTGGAAAAGGTATTTTAGGGCTGAATGGTCAGTGAAGACAATGATGGGTGATCCTAAGAGATAAGATATGAATTTCTCTAAGGCAAAGACAACAACAAAAAGCTCTTTCTCAGTGGTGGTGTAGTTTATTTGTGAATCATTTAAAGATTTTCTTGCATAAGCAATGACACATGGTGTTTTCTCACACTGTTGTCCTAAGACTGCCCCTACAGCAAAATCACTTGCATCACACATGAACTCGAAAGGAAGTTTCCAATTTGGAGATTGCATGATAGGTGGAGATATAAGAGTTGACTTGAGTGTATAGAATGATTCCTCACATCTTTCTGTCCATAAAAATGGAGCATATTTTACTAATAGAGCACAAAGTGGTCGAGAAATAGAGCTGAAATTCCTAATGAACCTTCTATAAAATCCAGCATGTCCTAATAAGGACCTCACTTCCTTAACAGTTTTAGGAGAGGGAAGGTGAAGAATGATGTCAACCTTAGCTTTATCAACTTCAATCCCTCTACCAGATACCAGATGACCTAGAACATGTCCTTCCCTTACCATGAAATGGAATTTTTCCCAATTTAGTATGATATTCTTATCCTCACACCTTGACAAAACCTTTTCAACATTTAGAAGGCATCCCTCAAAAGTATCCCCAAAGATGGAGAAATCATCCATGAAGACCTCTAAACAATCCCCCACCATTTCCGAGAATATTCCCATCATGCACCGCTGGAAGGTACCAGGGGCATTGCATAACCCAAAGGGCATGCACTTGAAGGAAAAAGTGCCGAATGGACAGGTGAAGGTTGTTTTTCCTTGATCCTCTAAGGAGACTTCGATTTGATTATACCCTGAGAATCCATCTAGGAAGCAGTAGAATTGATGACCCACCACTCGCTCAAGGACTTGATCAATAAAGGGCAAGGGGAAATGGTCTTTCTTGGTACAAGAGTTGAGCTTCCTATAGTCAATACAGACTCTCCATCCACTACTAACCCTTTTTGGAAGAATCTCTCCATCATTATTGGTTATTACTGTGATTCCAGCCTTCTTTGGAACCACATGGATTGGGCTAACCCACTCACTCTCAGCTATATGATAGATGATACTAGCTTTTAACAATTTCAAAAGTTCTTTTCTCACTACTTACATGAGATTAGGATTGAGTCATCGCTGAGGTTGACGACACGGCTTTGAATCAGATTCTAGAACAATTCTATGAGTCCCAATAAGTGGGCTAATCCCAGGAATATCAGATAGGGTCCATCCAATGGCTTTCTTGTGTCTCCTAAGGACATCTAGAAGCATCCTCTCATGATTGGCTTCAAGAGAGGAATCAATGACAACAGGAAAGGATTGATTGTCCCCTAAGAACGCATACTTGAGTGATGAAGGTAAAACCTTAAATTCAAGATTAGAGTGGTTATCAATTTCCAAGAAAGGATGAGACTTTGTATTGAACTCGGTTTCTTTGTTCAGATTTCTTGACAAAATTGGTTCCTTGTGAAAAGAATTTTCATCCACTAAATTAGCTAGAGTATTTTCATGAATGGGTATGGACTCAATGTTATTGATTTCACCCATGGTATCATTGATTGGTGATTCTAGAAAATCATCAATAGAGCAATCTGAAAGAGATTCAAGCCAAGGAGACAAATTTCCCTCATGTGAACAAAGAAAATCAATCTCTTCTTGACTTAAACATCCTTCGGTAATTCCTTGATGTTCCTTGAGTTCACTATCAACACTACCTATCCAATTAACCTCATGGATCTCTTCATCATCCCCAATTTGAGAGTTTTCATTGTAGATGTTCAAGTCTAGACTCATGTTTCCAAAGGTGATGGTCATGTTCCCATTTCGGACTCGGATAACAGAGTTGATTGTTACAAAGAAGGGACGAACAAGGATGATTGGGGTTTGCTCCCTAGGACCTAAGCTTGGGTGATTGTCTAGAACAATAAAGTCAGCTGGGTAAATGAAATTTTCAACTTTCACCAAAACATCCTTTAAGATCCCCTTTGGAACTCGAATACTACGATCAGCAAGTTGAAGAGTGACAGATGTGGGTTGGAGTTCTTCGAGCCCTAACTGACAATACATAGCATAAGGAATGAGGTTCACACTGGCTCCTAGATCACACAAGGCTTTGAAAACTTTGTTCTCTCCTAGTTCAACATTTATTTAAGGGCATCCTGGGTCTTTCATCTTTGGAGGAAGGGTTCCTTGGATTGTTGTGCTAACATTTTCTGCCAGAAGGACTTGGTTCTTATGTGAGAATTTCCGTTTAAATGTGCAGATATCCTTAAGGTATTTTGAGTATGCAGGAATGGTTTGAATGGAATCGAGGAGTGGAATGTTCAACTTGACTTGTGAAAAAATTTCCCTCAATGTTTCACCCAATTCATGCTTGGTTTTCCCCCTCATGCGTCAAGGAAATGGGGCAGGTTGTGGGGTTGTTTTTTGAAGAGTTGTTTCTTTCAAATTTTTATTAGTATCTTCAGTTTTTTCATGTGTTTCATTTGAATTTTCATTAGAGTTTGAATCTTTAGGTGGGTTTTGAACTATTTGTTCTGGTTTCTCAATTGATTTCCCACTTCTCAAAACTTTCACAGCCTTAGTTGTTCATGAGTTGTTTGAGTGCAACTTATCTCTCCCCTTAATGTTTGTTGTGGAATGGCCTGTGTGGGCATGGGTGCCTTTCCAGTTTTGATGGTTTGAAGTTCTTGTTTCAGGTAAGAGACTTCTGAGTTCATCCTTTCCATTTTTTTGCACAGTTGTTCAAGGATTGGGAGAGGGACATATTGGGAAGGGGCTTGTGTTGGTTGGGTTATCCCAGGGGGATACTTTGGTTGTTGGATGGGTTGTTGGTATTGTACTGGAGGATGTTGGTATTGGACTGGTTGTGGTTGGAATTGGTTATGGTTTTGAAAATTTTGTGTAGGGTAGGGGTTTGGTCCTTGTGGTTGGCTAGGTTGTTGGTTATCTTTCTATCGGAAGCCTGAGTGGTCATTATACCTTGGGTTGAATGTGTTTGGGTATTGAGGCTTTTGAAAGTTTAGGGCATTGACTTCAGCAGGTGGTCCTCCTAAAAGAACATCCATGATGGACAGAATGGTTGGGCAGTTGTCTGTTTTGTGGTCATGTTTGTCACAGATTGTGCAAACAAGGTCTACAGTTTGGATTTCATTGATTTTCCTATGGTCTATCTCTTCAACCTTCCTAGAGAGTGCTGCAAGTTTCGCCCAAAGGATTTCCTATTCCCTAAGTGTATGAATTCCAGTAGTTTTTTGAGGCTTTTCAGAATAAGGTGATGTTACCCATGTTTGGTTTTGTTCAGCAAGGATTTCTAGATACTCGTAAGCATCATTTGGGGATTTGTTTTTAAAGGTCCCATTACACATCATGTCAATGAATTGTTTGTTCCGCGGGCCCAAACCTTCATAGAAAATTCTTACTTGTTCAGGAATAGAAAAACCATGGTGTGGAACCATTTTTAGGGTGTCTTTGAACCTCTCCCATGTTTCATAAAATGACTCTCCCTCTTTTTCAAAAAATTTTTGGATACTCTTTTTAAGTGAAATTGTTTTGTGGTGGGGAAAGTATTTCTTGTAGAATTCTCTTTGCAGTTGGTTCCAAGTGTAGATTAATGAAGGTCTCAGATTATTTAACCAGATCTTTTCTCGATCCTTAAGTGAGAAAGGAAAGAGCCTCATCTTAGCTGACTCAAGTTGATGTGGTGAGCACATGGTTTCAACAATGTCATTGAACTCCTTGACATGAAGGTAAGGCATTTCTGACTCCATCCCATGGAAGGTTGGAAGGTGGTTTAGGACGTGAGGTTTAAAGACATAGTGGGCATCTCTTAGGGAAGAATGCGTAATGCAAGAGGGTGCATTGGTCCAGGTAGGTGTAAGGTAGTCATTCATGGTTTGATCGACTGCATTCTCCAAATTTGGGGCTGCCTCATTTGGATTTCCATTTTGGTTCCCACCTGGGTTTATGAGTTGGTTTCTTTGAAGACCCTCCATTAAAATTGACTCAATCTTTAACTCTGGGGTATTAGAAAGATTAGGATCCAATGGTGTACTTGAATCCCCTATCCTATGACTTTCCACCCTAACTAGTCTGTTTGAGTTATCACGGGTGAAGGCAGACATGCGCCAAAAGAAAAAAAAAGTGAGAAAGGGAAAAGATAAGAGATCTTGGGTGAGAATAGAAGAATGGGGGTGAGGAAAGAAGTTTTTTGTCTAAGGAACTTACTTGGTCCCTGGAAACGGCGCCAAAATTTGGTTGAGCCAAAATTTACCCAAGTTTTAAGGGTCAAGCGGTCGCTTGTAGTGTAGCTTGGGTTGTCGAATCCTCAGAGACCTAAGAAGAACCTTTAGACACTCAATAAAAAGAGATGGATTTTTGGATATGAAGTGGCCAACTTGGGTTGATTTTAGATGTTTTTGAAAGAGCACTAAAAGATATATGTGAATTCAAATTATGAGAAAATGAGTTGATCCTAGGTTATTGCTCGGGGTGGATTGAATGAATTCCTTTTTTTATGATTTTAATTTCATTAACACGAGAAGGATTAATGCAATGAATTCAAACTAACCTCGTCACTTACTGATTAAACACCTTCAAAACACATGATAATCACCTATACACTTGTATGATCATTTTCATGAGCACTCCAAGGTAAAGTATGTAATTAGCACATGAAAGTGGGGTGAATAAATTCAATAAGGAAGAGAAAGAATAAAAATCATTGAATGAAAGAAACTCAATTAAAAGAAATTAATAACATTTAGGGCGTGAGAAATAACATTCAATCCAGCCCCTTGATACTCCCTTGTATCAACCAATAAAAGATCTACCCCTCCATTGATGACAAGTTCTCAACGGAAGCGGAAAGTAGACTTACGAGGGTGGAATTGAAGAAGTAAAAACAACAAAAATAACGATCACTCCACCGTTTTGTGAAAAAAATCACAAGGTTTGGTGTGAAATAAATTCACACCTTGAGGCAATGGTATCAAGGTGATAAGGATAATAACATAACAAGAGAAGAAGAAGAACTTTTATTGAAGACTAAGGTGATTCGAACAACTTACATGAGAAGGAAGAACATTACAAAGGCAAATTGGCATAATAACATTACAATGAAAAGAAAGCACCAAGATCCCCAAATACTCCATCCCTACTACCTTAAATAGGAATTTTGGAATCCTTTGGCCGATATCCCATCATCCCATGTGCATTTAATTAATTTTTTTGGTGAAAGGTGGGTGGACATTAAATGCATAAGAGACTTTTCAACTCTTGCCTCGAAGTGGGAGCCAACTTTCTACACCGAAAAGAAGCACCGAAAGAACCATCTAGAAGGCCGAATTGGAGTGGGACATAGAATACTTAAATTAACCCCCGGATATCCCCTAATATCCTGTAAAATTTTAGCCCAAAATACTTTGAGGTTCGGGAGATAAGATTGAAATAGTGGGCTATTTTTCTGGGCCACAGAATCTGGCCCAGAATTGAATCTTCAACTTGGACCGCCTTAATCACCACCATTGAGGACGAATTAGCACTGTCTAAAGAATCATTATTTGTTCCTATATATGTTTTCTAGATTCCCATGAATTTTGGGCTTCATTGGGCCTATATTGTGGGCCCCACAGTCCGATCAGTGGGATGATATCCAATCTGCCTTCTCCAAAATTGTTTCCTTTCTTCACCAAAAATACTCATCATCCTTTATGAATCCTCCATTTATCCCTGAATAAAAAATGTTCATATTTAAGTTTATATCCATTTACAAAGATATAAAATTAAAATATGGATAATTACATTCTTTCAAATCAGATGAAATATTGGGCCTAAATTGGTGCATATTAGGCATGAAGTGCACAAATGCTGAGAATAGATGTTCAAAATTAAAATCCACTAACTCAGGCCCATAAGATCAAAAATAAACATTTAATACCATTACAGTGCAATCAAAATATGTGTTTTTATTGGCTAATCAATAATTATTCAAATATTTATAAAAAATAGGCTTAGAAACTTGTCATCACTCACAATTCTGACAAGTGTGTAACTCTTTATGGTATAAAATGATTCATAAATAAGGGGTTAGGATGTGTACTGATGAAAAATGACAAAGTTATAGCCTACGCCTCAAGAAAATTGATAATTAATTATCAAAATTTTCCCATGAATGTTTTGAAGTTGGAAGCTTTGATCATCATGTACAAAATATGGTGGCATTATATATATGGGTAGAAGTGTGAATAATATACTGATCAAAAGATCCTCAAGTATATATTCACATGAAAGGAGCTTAATATTCACCAGATTATATGGTTAGGGCTCATTAACGATTATGAATACTCAATCCACTATTATCTAGGAAAATAAAATAAATTTGTAGATTCTCTAAGTATAATGGATCCTACAATATTATCAATGATGATAATTGAGAAGGATGCAATCTTATTAGATTTTAAAAGGATATACATGGGAATCATTAAGGAAGGGACATCATCAGTCCTTTCTCAAATGATTATTCAACCATACCTCATGGAGAAAATAAAGAATTATCAAAGAAATTATGTGGAAATTCAGAAGAAGGTGGATGATATGAGAAATGGTAAATCCTCATAGTTTAATATTGACGAGGATGAAGTTTCAAGATTTGGGTCAGGAATTTGTGTACCATCGATCCCAGAGATAAATAAAGTTCTTATGATTGAAAAACATAGCTTAACCTTCTCTATTCACCTAGGGAGCACAAAGATGTATCAAGATATCTGTGGGAACTATTTGTGGGACAATATTGATAGGGATATCATTGAATATACATCAATGTTCCTGGTATGTCAGTAAGTGAAGGTTGAAAGGAAAAATTCTAAGGGGATGACGCAACCATTACCCATAGAAACATGGAAATGGAGAAACATCACCATGGACTTAGTAATTAGACATCTAAATTCATCGAGAGGAAATAATGATATATGGGTAGTTAAGGATCATCTTACAAATACATTTCACTTTATCTTCATTCGATAGGACTTCTCGCTATATCAACGTTCATGGATATACATCAAATAAGTGGTATGGTTGCATGGTGTACCATTATCAATTGTATCTGATTGAGATATGAGATTCCACTATATGTTCTAAAAAATACTCAAACATGATCTAAACATTGAGCTGAAATTTGGTACTTCTTATCATCTTCAAACTAATTTTCAATCTGATTGGACTAGTCATAAACTAGAAGAAATGTTGAGAACTTGTACTATGGACTTCAAAGGTGGATGGGACCAACATATGCCTCTAGGTGAGTCATCTTACAACAATAGTTTCCACTTTAGAATAAAAATGGATCCATATGATTCCCTTTATGGTAAATGGTTCAGAACACTAGCATTCTAGGATGAAGTTAGTGAATGTAAGCTGTTAGGACCTAAAATGGTTAAAGAAATGGTGGAAAGGTGAAAACCATTCAACATCACAATAAGGAATCCCAAAGTTGACCAAAGATCTATATATAAAATCATTGATGATACCTAGAGTTTGAGGTTGGATACATGGTATTCCTTCATATATATCCATGAAATTAGATCACGATATTTGGGATGTAAGGAAAGCTGAGTCCTGGGTACATCGACCCCTTCGAGATTCTTGATCATATCAGAGATGTGGCCAATCAACTAGCACTTCCACCTAAATGTCTCAAGTACACAATATATTTCATGTATCCCTCTTGAGGATGTACATATCCGATCCCTCACATGTACTGAATCCATTGGTTGTAGAGATGTAAAATGATCTCTCTTATAAGGAGCAGTCAGTGAAGATCTTGGCACATAGAGATAATGTTCTATGCAACAAGAATACTCATAAACATAATTAAAAAGAATAAACATGGGAACCTTAGGAGTTAATGGAGGAGAAGTCCCCTCACCTGTTATGGTAATACAAAATTTTGAGGGAAAAAATTCAAAATGAGGGAAGAATGTAATGACCCAAACATTTATCAATGGAATTGCTTCCATTAATATAGTTATGTTATATATAATAAAACACATACATATAATTTATATCCCAATAAAAACATCATTCTCATAAATGAATAATGAAATAAGGGATATTCGTAGAAATTAAGGAATCCATGCCGATGGAATAATAACATGATCCTTGGAATAGTAACATGACCAATAGAAATAGTAACCCATCCAATAGATTAGTAAACTCACTTATAAAAATATAAATAAAATTTAGGCATCTTATAAAAGAAAATATGATATAATTATATCATATTATAAGTAAATAAATGTTTTAAAAATGATATATTTAGTGTAGATATTTTTATAAAATAGAAATGTTTATCTACAATTTTATAAATAATATAAAGATTTAAAAAAAATTTATTTTCATAAAACACATTCATATATTAATATTTTTTTATTACTATAATATAATTTTATGTGACATTAATTAATTGTTTTATGTGTTGTAAAATCAATTATAATACAAAAATCAGTATTTTTCGAATAAATGATGATTTTAGTTAAAAATTAAATTTATAAAATTTATAAAATTATTTTCATAAAATTAAGTTTAGTTTTTAGTTATACACATTGAATAATGTTTTGGGTTAATTTTTCTATTTTTATAAAATAGTTGATTTTTTTGCGAATAGTAAAATACTATATTTTACAGTATTTAACAAATACATGAATTATTGAGTCATAGATGATGTATGGATGATGTAATCCAAAAATCTCAATGTATAATTAATTATTTAATATATCTATTGATAGGTTCAAACTATTGATATTATTGAGCCAAAATATCAAAATAATGATTGAAATAATCAAGAAAACACCCCTCTTCTCCCCTATAAATACCACCCCTCACCACCTATTTTCCTCAAACATTTAAATATTTAAAGCTTGCCCAAATTATATTGAATCCTCTTAAAAATCCTATTACCCACATCCAAGATCCTTTGGTCTCAAAAAATACCACTTCCAATTTCCCTAATGACTTTCTCAAGGATAAAAATTCAAGAGGTAAAATCCACTTTCATTTTCTTTTAATTTATTTTTCAGTTTATTTTCTTTTCTTATTATCACTTCACCTCCCCTTATACATGTGGAATGATAAATCCATTATCTTATATATAATATAATCTAATTATGTTACTGGAATAATCCATCATCAACCCTCTTATCCTCTCCCTTTTATTCTAAAAATGGACACGTCATCTGTGGGGTGTTGATTTTTCACCTACGAGGATAAAAAGTTTTCATTTTCCTTTACCACCTTCCAAGATGGTCATAAAACCATTATAATGGTTGAAATAGATTTTGAAATTTATTTTATAACCTTTACATATTCTATATCTAATGTATTTATATAATACTAAATAATAAAAAAACATCCATGATACCAAATTAATCTAAATGATTATCATTAAATCGTTATATAATGAATCATCCTCATATCTAGAAACAAAATAATATATAATAATAATTAAAGTTATATAAATTCATTAATACAATATAATTTAAACTCTGGATAATTATTCCCATCTTACATGAACTTCTATACCTATATACAAGCGAATGGATCATGAAAACCAAGAAAAACACTCCCGAATAATGAAATTGAACTCTATAACTCACTAAAATGGTCCTAAAATAACTTTATAAAATTATAATGAATCAATTACATGTAAAATAGGTTCTAGATTTAGTAATTAAGGAATAAAATTTAATTATACAGGATATTAAAGTGAACAATTCTTTTGGACAAAACGTAATGGGATTCTCGAACCCAATTACCTTTCTTTGGGTTATTCCTCTTTCATGCCAAATTTGAGTTTGGATGTTATTTTAATATTCATAAAATATAATTTCATTGTTCCTAAATTTTCTATTATAGGATATACATATTTCATAATCTATTTTTATTAAAAATCTAAAGACTTTCCAAAAGAACACTTATTTCTAAAACACATTTTGACTGATCTTGAGTTGTTTCTTCTTCGCTTAAGAATGATGAATACTATGATAATTTTGTTTTTAACTTTCTAATTTGGGAACCCATAGGTTTATTTATGAATGTGTACTATATGAAATGAAAACCATTCAATTGCATGGGTTATTTTATGTCAAATTTTCAAATATGTTCTACGTGGCATGCATGATTATGTAAATTTTATGATGTGATGGGTGTGCCCAGAATTATATTAACCTCCAATGAATTTGATAATGTTATGTATCTCATGAGATTATATGAAATATGCATGAAACTAATGATATATTTATTCACAATGATTATGATATTATTATGCACATATGTTATGTATGAACATGATGCTAGCTTTGTTCACAACTATGTGTGGTATTTAATGACTAAGACATGATGTTTCATTTTTATGTGTTGCCACATTACATGACTTTATATAATTATTTATCTCATAATTATGATGATGATATCATACATATGTTATGATGATTATGATTGTGCACAACCATGTTATATTGATTTATGTTCTTATCTACCCTCTTACTAGGCTTTTAGCTCACCCCTTTCTTTGATGTATATCCTTGGGTGACTATATATAATAAGGAGTACATGAGGGATAATAAAAATATATATAAGAAGGAATTAAATAGTTTTTATGTTAAATTATGTAAAGGTTATGTATGGTCCTAATTTTCCAAATACACTATACCTTTGATCCTGGTTTTGTAATAATTTTAAGTTGTTTATCACTATAATTATGTAATAGTCATGTATGAAAAGTAGGTTTGTTATATCCACTCAAGCATAAACCTAGGAAATAGTGGCACCATAACTCATTTACTCCATTCATTCCATTATCTCATGAATGGAATCCATAGAGGGGTGATGTACAACAGTAAATGCAGAGAGGAATCCATATCTTGTATGGGTGGGATTGTATCGTCATCCACCAAACATTGGGAATCCAACCGTCCTAATATTAAATACAAAAGAATATTTGAAGAAGTATATTATTATATGTTTATCTCAATGTGGAACACTAATGAAAGCATCAAAGAAACATGAGGTAATGAAAATCATGTGGTGAAGTCATCGGTGGGACTTGTATTCATCAATTATAATAACCTCCCAGTTGGGTCTATTTTCAAAAGGGAAGATCTAGGATTATATTTATTTTACTAGATAAGATCTATACTAAGGAATAAAATGATCGTTGACCTTTTTAATTAAAAATAATCAAACAATAGGAGGTCTTGGAATTAAATATGACTTCAATTCTTGGGGAATGTTTCATATCTCATGAGATAATTATGGGTACCAGGTTAATGTACTTGATCCGATATAGAAAATAAGTCAATATTATTTATTAATTAAGGGAAACATGTCAATGTTCTTGATCCACTATGGGAAATAGGTGTTTATCCCTGATCTAAAATTATTTGATAGTCTTGGTAGTTAACCTTGACATATGAAATGGGTTTGGTACATATTACAGTGCCACACTTATATAATAAGAACTTATGGTTTATGATTGATTTATAATGATTTATCACTGTTATTATTAATTTATTTTGAAATGATAATGTTTTATGCCATGAATAATTATTACGATCTATGATATATTGGGTATAAATTTTTTAAGTTTTATACACGATCCATACCCTTATTCTTTATCCTATGATTTCATATGATCATCGATTGATATCTCCCTTGTTTACCCTTACTGGGCATATAAGCTCAGCCTTTCTTATGTTTCCTTTCCTCAGTTTATGAAGAATTGTTTTATGTATGGTATTTCTATTATTACTGAAAATTAGGAGGATCTTTGTTGGATATGTTGAAGGTATTTTGTGAAATAAGAAGTTTGAGTATCTAGTCTCCACACACTAGACCATTATTTTCCTCGGGTGATTATTTGTGAAATGTTTTGAATATTAATCTAGAAAGGTGTAATATTAATGTATGAAAATAGTTGGACATTATATTATTCATCTACTTATTTATAAAATATATCTTATTAATAGCATACTTTTTATTGCCACTACACATAATTCACTAGCTATATAAATCATATATCAAATCTATAGGCTGCATTACTTCACACTATTCTATAACATTCACCTAAAAGAAGAAATAGAGAATATTTTTGATATGAACAAATATTATTTCACTCATATGATTTATTTTTAAGGTTTATACCCTTTATATATGAAACCTATATCCAATCAAGGAAGTTTAACATTTTGAATGTGGGTTTAAAATTTTAAAACACCTCCAATCTTTTAAAAAATATGTAAACACATCTTGTAATATAAACTATTTGTATGGTCGAACCTTTTATTCATTATATAATACTTATATAATTAAATTCATATGTTATTAAAATTTTAATATCATCACATGATATAATGGTCAATACATGATTGCTTTTATGGAAGAGGAAGGCAAACATACGTAGTTATGCTCAAATCCAATAACACATGATTCCATATCCCATATCACATGAACCAACTACCAATAACATATTAAGCAATATACCTAATATTATTAAATATGAGATGGGATTTATTACACATAAATATTTCAAAAATAATAATATATTCTTACCACTTTTTTGTAATTTATTTTACGATATTAGTAAATTAATATGTGTCTTTATTGATACTAGTTACAATAAGGATATAGTTATTCACATTGTAAGGAGAATATTATAAATAATACATATAGTTTTTTTTATTATTTACATATTTTTTAGGGTGTGATTGAGCATAAAGAGATATACTTATTACATTAAAAAGTATTCATGTGTTAATTAAGAATAGTTATAAAAAGTGATAAATACATGTTCACCCCCACTCAATATCCACTAATGTATAGACACTTCATTATATAATATAATATCAATGAAAAAAAGATATTATTTATTTAGTAATCAATAAATAACAACAAATGATAAGGATTGTCACACCCTAACATGACACTTCTCCTTCACTTTATTTAGTTTTGGTCTTATTATATCTTTAGCTTCAACAGGCTTGAGTTTCAGTGGTTGGTGATCCAGAATTTAAATTTTTGGAGGCTTTTTAGCTATTAAACGGTTATCCCACATAGTTATGAGTAACCGCATGGTTCCTATGTGGTTAGGGTCTATCATTTCACAGAGACATTTTTCACAGATTCTTCACAGTTTATCAAACCATGTGTAGTTCCCTAGAGATCGTGATGTGTCGTCAGTGTGTGAGGGGTAAGGTGTATGGTTTTTCAAACTGTGTGACCTCTTAGGGGAAACTGTGTGAGGGGGTACCTGGACTAGGTATTGTTCAACACATGATTGGTACACTTTTTGGGAAACTATGTGGGTTACCCAGATTTGAAAAAAAAAATTGTCTTTTTTTTCTTTCCTCCCCTTTGATTTTTACCCCTCCTTCCCTTGTGTGCTACTCTACATCTACCACCTCTCCTCTCAAGCCATGTGCACCACCACTCTCATCTCCCTCTTCCTCTTATCATTTCCTCCTGATTTCTTCAGGATTTTGGTCATCACCTCGAGGTAAGGTGTCCTCTTCCATAATTATCCCTTATTTTGGAATTTTTTCTTTCCCCTATTGAATAATGTGATTCGTCCAAACCCAAGGGGTTTTAAGTTCACTGATTCTTAGACTGGTTCTTCTTTTTAGGGAATGGAATTGTTCTCTCTGGTCAGCTTCGTGTATATTTCATCATCCACCACTGAAGTCAAATTGTTTTGTTTTGTTTCGATTTTACACTACCATTTTCATAGGTTTTATTCCAAAATTTTTATTGTTCCAATTTGGATGGGGTTATTTTGTTGATCTTTGGGTTCTAACAATTTTTTGACACATCTTGGTCTTCCTTGAAGTGGTTTCGAGTCGACGTATTTGAAGGAGACTTACATGCGTATATATATATGTAGTCATATATATAAATATGTAAGTTCTCCTATTATATATATTCACTCATGGAAATATGAATATATATATTGGGGCCAGGTGTTCTTATATATATATATATATATATATATATATATATGAAAAATGCATATGTATGTAAGTGTAAAGGGGTATATGCATGTTTAATCATATTTGTAAGGACCCAGTTTTACATATTCATGTCCATGAGAATATGTACATAGAATATATGCATCCTTATATATATATGAAGCTGAATATGAGTGTGATAGAAAAAAAAAAGAGGAAGTTTTAGGTTGTCGTTGGAAAAGTGCCTTGAGTTCAAGGTAGGTTCCCTATGCCCAGACCTTTAATTTTAATTCCATAACTGCTAGATTGTTTTAAAATTGCGTTTTTATTATTATATGAAATCTCCATACTATTAAAATTTGTTTTTAATCCTTGGAAATATATTTTCGCTTTTCCCCCATAATTTAAGTAATCTTTCAATGTGGACCTTATTTGTTTAATCATATTTTCAATTTTTTTCTAAATTTTTAGTACCTTATTTTTTGAATTAGTCTTCTCATTGGTTTTGGAAATCAAAAGATTTGGGCATTAGTGTTTTATAAAGTAAAAATTATTCCTTTTAAAATAATAAGGTATGTTTGTAACTATCAAAATGTTTTATGAAAGTGTAAAACCCCTCTTGATCCATGCCCCCTTGATTTAGAAATATGATATATGTGTTAAATGCTTGAATTGTAACATGTTCCTACTAAAGGGACATTTGTAATGATGTGTGACATGGAAAGGGGGATGTTTTGAAGGATGGATAATGGTGGTGAAAAGTTGTATGGGTTTTGGGTATATAAAATGATATATATATATATATATATTCTATATTAATAAAAACTCACAACCATTTGGAATAGAGACCATCAAAACCCAGGTACCTAGGGGGAAACACTTGGTCTAGTACACTAGGTGGTCCAGTAGGTCCTAGAACCAGTTCTCCTGGAATTATTAATGCTACAACACCAACTAAACATATTATGTTTATTGGTGTCCACATTAACTTCGGATGTTATTCCCCTCTAGTGTCCAAGGCATAAGGTTGTTGTGCGTTTTGTTATGTATTCATCACCGAGGTATGAGGATCTTAGGACCCCACTAACCCTAGATAATTAGGGATTTTCCATGGGTTTTTCTACTGTTTACCCCATTTTTATATATTATTGTTTTAAAATATCATTTCTTAGTATCCTTTATAAGTTTGAAATAATAAAAATCGCATTCCTTTTCATCTATTTTGTGGCACCTGATGTTTTTTTGTTGATGTGGATCTTATTTTATTTCTTTCACCCTCTTGTAATTAATTATTTGGAAATATATCATGCTATGTAAACTATTTTTTAAATTTAATGGAATGTATTTTTTCTTGAAATTTGAATCTTTTTACTTGATTCTAAAAAGAATAGAAAATCCCTCTTTTTATGTGTCTTAATTTCAAACTGGAATGACTTGGTTTTCTTTCTAAAGGTGATTCATAGGGAATAGTTTTTTTGAACACCTATTGATTTTTAATTCTCATGTCTCTATCTTTATCTTTGTTTTTATATTTTAGTGTTTATTCCAACTCATATTTAGTTATCCTCAAGAAATGTTGGTTAGTGGTCGGTGGTGATCCACAGGTTCACATAGAAGTATGTGCAGTTTTATTTTTTATCAATTGTTTTTTTCTTTATTATTAAGTTTATGTTCATTTATTTTTCTATGGTTTTGGGTCTAAATTATTCCTAATGATTTCATCTTGTTTCTTGAAACTATTTTTCAATCTTGGAGAATCGGGAATGCCTCTTGAGCCTTGTTGTGGGCCGAATCAGGTGAATGGTTCAGGGTTGAACAAGGTTGGTTCATGAAAAAATGGTATCAGAGTAAGGTTATTATTATTTGGGGTTTTATAAAGATCAAAGATAGGATTTTTTAGGCTCAAGAGGTATTTCATGAGTTGGGTCCTGATCACCACCACTCACGACGAGACCTAAGTCACCAGGGGTAGTTTGAATTGGAGTTTTTATATTTGATTTTGGGTTTATTATTTTAGACTTTGTAGAGTTTGATGAGATTGTGTATGTTGTGGGATTACATTGGAAGTGATATAGTGCTACTATATGAGCTTACATGGTGTATTGAACCATTTTGAGCCTTCATGCTTGGTTTTATATGCTTTTAGTGGTTGGTACATACCCAGTGTGTGGTCTGTTAAACCATGTGGTCAGATTATGAAAGACCACTGGTTCCCTATTTCAGTTATTTTGGTATGGGTTATACTTTGGTATATTTTTTTTTGGTTTTACTAGATTTTGAAAGGAAAATGATTTTTTAAAGGTGTTATTGGAGTGAAAAAATGGGTTATAAAAAGGTAAAATGATTTTTTATAATAGGATTTTTTGTTTCAAATAGGAAGTGGAGAATGATTTTAATTTTGAAAGGGTTTATAAAATGTTAAATGAGATGTAAATTTTAACTTATTTTTTTTATGGAAAATTATATGTGTAACCCATGGTATTTCATGTGAATGTTCACACACACACATGTGTGTGTGTGTGTGTGGAAAGTGAATATTGGTTTATATGCATGGATGATATAAGATGAAGTGGAATGCACACATATGTGAAAGTTCATAGGATGTCGTGGGTGAGTATTTAAAATAAAAGGTTTGAATCAGTTTTTCCAAGTAGTTATTGGAAAGGAAAATGGTTTCCATTAAAAATAGGGCCTCTATTCTAATAATATTTTTGGTTTAAAAGGGAAAATTGGTGTTGTGTTTTGAGTTTTAAAGTGTATATGATGAAATTATTTAGGATGTGGGAAAATTATTTTTAATTTTCAATGGAAAATAGTGATTTTAAAATAGGTTTATTGGCATATTTTTTAATGTTATTGTGGTTTTGTTTCATTTATCTATTTTTTTTGTTTTATGACGTGTTGTTTTATGATCTTGGTATTTGGTTTAAAATGTTAATTGGTAATGTTATGTTTTTATGTTTATTTTTATTGTGATTTATCTTGTTTAGATTATGTCACACTAAAAGACCTAGAAGGTTTCTGATAATTCTCTTCCAGCCAACATCCCTACCTAGACTCCTAGTGGAGTGGTGGAGCCAATATCTTCTCAATTTTTTCCTATTGTATTTAGTCATCATATTCAATTAGTGGTTTTTGAGTGGCTTGGGGAAGATGAGAGTGTCCTAATGTTTTTAGGAACTCTAGACTTCGTGAGAGTATGAATTCTCTTAGTTATGTTTAAAGGACTGGGACTGAAGCAGTGGAAGCTGATTGTCCTATCCCTATTGCGATTTGCGTTGTCTTGGGTGATCTTTCAGACCACTTTCATCTAGTGGATTATCATGAGTAATTATGTAAGAAGAAATTCCCAATTATTTTTGATGCTCAACAAGGTCATTTTATCATGAACGGGAGGTTTACCATTTCAATGAATTGGTTTCATTTTCTCTAGTGATAGTGTCGAGCGATCATTTGTAAGTTTCTCTTTTTGTGTGGGGTGTGTGTCTAGGGTTAAATAATCACATCATTTATTCTGGGAAAGTATTAGATGGAATCATGTGGCAGTTTATAGTCTATATTCTTTCCATTCTCATAGAGGTACCTATCTAATGAGGAGTGTGAGCCAAATAAATTTGTTTCCAAATAATCTCATTTTTAGTGTCTGCCTTCCCTTTGTCAGACCACTCACTCATTTGTTTCTAGTATGGTCAGTTTTAGTACTCAAAGACATATTTTTATAATCCTAAAAGGCCTTTCATCTTTTGTGATTTTTGATGATTTCTATAATCTATTTTTCAGAATATGAAGCTTTACCTAGAGGTTTTCATTTTCTAACTATGGGGAAGTAGATGCTTCAAGACAGAAGGTCTCTAGCAATAGGTCCCAAAGTGAAATTTATCGCGTAGTTTTGGAGTTTCAGGTGTTAGGGATGTTCATAAAACATGTTTCCTCTGACATAATAGTGGTTACCATTAAAGGTTCCCCTTTTTTGGTTTTATTTCCCTCGGAAAACTTTTTTTATGATTCTAGTGGCCTCTCTCTTGAAATTTCATTGGTTGTACATTGTGGATGTGAACTCTTGAATGGTTTGTATGGCCACGAAACACCCTGAGAGGGGAGGGGTGAATCAGGGTGTAGAAATTGTATATTAATGTGACTTATCTTGTTTCAACATTGGTATGAACTTGATAAACTAGTCCTATGGAAATGTGAAAAAAGAAAACAACCATACTCAAAGGGAAAACACAAAAAAATACTTGGTTAAAAACCAAGGGCTAGTCCAAAGAGCATAAGATGACATTGTTTTAGTCATACAAAAATCCACTAATATTCAATAGTTTTGGATTAAAAAAGTTCATACATAGTCACTATGTGGATAGAACACTGCCTTCATATGATTTTAGGAAAATCACACTACCTCCCTTAAAATGTTTCCATCGACTCCACCTAGATCACTACTTTGGGTAAAGACTTACTCAGTTTGATGACTTTAAGGTTTCTTCATTTTATTAGAATTTATTTTATTTTCCTCAACTTCCATTAGACTCTTCTTACACCATAGTCTATAATTGATGCACCTAAAAGCACTAATCAAAAAAACTGAATATTCAAAACCGGCTAGTAGTAGACTCAAGTACTTGCGCCCAAAGCTTGTACTTATGTGAATGTTTTAGGATTATCATGCAAGATGTCTATCATGAAAAAATCATCTTTCATGCAACCAAACCAAGATATTTACTTGGTCTATATATACATATGGAACATTATGTGTGAAATATTTTTTGTGTGTAATTATTCTATGCACAACTCTTTTGTGTGTCAGAGACACCAAGTCTTCATTGTAAAAAGTTATTTGTCTTTACTAGGGTTAACAACATTATTATAGTTCTGTATTACCCTCTATGAAATTTCCTTCTATGCATTATACCATGAACATATGATCCTTTTCACAATTTATCTTTTATATGTAGCTCAAGCCTTTTGCATATTTTGATGTCTCAATATTGAAACTCCACTTGAGCATAACTCAATTTTGATATCGTATGTGGTGGGTAAGACCCATCATCACCTTCATATTTTCATGAAAAACTTCCTTTCATACAAATCATCTTTCATGAAAAAAACAAATCTTTCACACGATTCTTTCCTATGATGTATTTTAAGGATACAATCTTTAAACTCAAATAGTGTGCGACATTAAGATTCAAATTTAATCTTGTATGCAACATCCTTTTCCAAAAAAACCTTTCTTTATTCTCTAAAATTTTGACCCATTTTTTTTTTGTAAACACTTGGAATTGATGATACCTTCAATATTGTAATCAACATGTACTATAAGATCACTTACCTTGAAAACTCCTTGATCAACCCAAAATGTATTTCCAACAAACACAAACTAGACTCCATTTCTAACCGTAGAAGGCCTTGGTTCCAACAATAACTTCCTTTGGTTTTATTGGAAATTTGTAGATAAATTAAATATACCACCATCCACTACCAAAACCCTAAAACTAGATAGACATGTCATCCAACACTCTATGTCTACATGAGAAATTCTTAGTGTAGAAAATAATAGGGGAGCATGAATTGGGTTCTCATGTTTTGGAATTATTAAAGATGTATAAGACATGTTTTGATGTTTCCTCATAATACATAATTCTCATCGTGTCATAGAACCATTGCATACCGTTGAATTTATCCATTCTCTCCCTTTGGAAATAAACATAAAGAACAAGTATTTTTACTTGTAGAGCTCAAAAAATACTTCCCCAAGATCATATCTCCCCCATAAACCTATATCACTTCCACAAATAGATTAAAGTAGTTAACACAAATGGGTAGCGAGGAAAATTCATAACCTACTCATGAACTGGGATGTAGCTAAACAATGAGGTTCAATCGATGATTCTCAAACACATGTTCCTCCAATGTCTTAGTCAAAATGTCTACCACTTGTTCATAAGTTCCAATATTATCTAGATTAATCACACCTTGCTCAACTTTTTCCATGATGAAGTGATATCTAATCTCAATGTGTTTTGTATGAGAGTGATAAAATGGATTATTTGTATGATCGATCATGCTCTAGTTGTCACAGTGAATCACCATCGGCTGTTTCACCTCATTGCCAATATCAGACAGTTGTTTTTTCATCCATAAAAACTAAGTGAAAACCTTTTTATCAGATATACACTCTAAATGAATTGTACTAAGAGAAGTTCTTTCTTATTTCTTACTCAGCCATCCTACACATTTGTTTCCAATAAACACTTCTCTATCACTTGTGGACATTATATCTACCACATATCTAGACCAATAAGTATAAAAAAAATGATAGTTCATTTACTCTTCCTTCTATAATGTATAATACAAAATTTAGTGCACCTTAAATATACCTCAAGATTCATATAACTGTTTAAAATGATATTCCTTCATATTAAATTGAATACAGACCACCAAGAATGTTACAAAGATGATATATGGCCATGTCATAGTCAATTATAACATATATACAGGGATTATCTCATACAATATGGGATCCATAGATGTCTTATCCTCATTATTTCCATGTTTTGTCCCAATTGTAATCAGAGTCAACATCAGTTTGGATTGATTCATGTTGAATTTATTCAACATCTATCTCTCATCTATTTCCTGAAAAATAAAGGTTTAGTCCTTCTGAATCACATTCATCCCTAAAAATTATGAGAGTTCTCCAATCATGGACATTTCAAATTCAGATTTCATATGATTAGAAAATTATTCCACTGATCCATGCCTGATTCGTCTAAATATAATATCATCAATATACAAAAGTACCATAAATTGATCTTCCATCGAATTCATCCCATATAGATTATGATTAACGAATCCTCTTTTTAATTGAATCTTCTTTAAATAAGCATCCAATCAACAATACCATGCATGCAGTTTTTTCTTAAGAACATATAGGGGATTCTTTAATATGAAAAACTTTGCTTCATCATTTCCAATCATAAATCTCATTGGTTGTTCAATGTAAACTTCTTCTTTGAGAAATCCATTTAAGAATGTATTTTTACATACATATGATAAAATTTTTATCCTCTTTGAATCACCATAGAATATAAAATGCTGATCAACTCCAGTCTAGCTACTTGAGAAAATGTTTCCTCAACATCAATTCCATCAATATTATCATAGGCTTTACACACAATGTGTACCTTGTTTCTGATCACATTTCCATGTTCATCGAATTTTATTTCAAATATCCATTTTTTTTCAATCACATTTTTAAATTAAGGTCTCTCAACAAGATCTCATGTCTAGTTATTTTAAATATGATCCAGTTCTTCATTCATGGATTTAGCCCATGATTCATCCTCCATTGCTTCTTTGAATGAGGTTGGTTTCACAATAGATATGAAGGAATAATGTGATTAATTCCTCATTCTCCTTGTATATGGGGATGGTCTGATCCAAAATTCTTCCATTATAATTATTGTAACATTTTTAGGCTTTTCTATTGATTTATTATCCAAGGAATATTCCATCATTAGTAGAATCACCATACTTTCCATGATTTCATTATTTATTTCAGATGAAACATTCACTTCCAAAGACATGAAAATACTTCATAGTGAGATTACTTCCATAAAATAACACATATTTTGTATTGGTTTCTCCCATTAAAAGATCTAATCAATTTTGAGTGTACAATAACAACCTATTTCCAAAAATGAAGAGAGATATGACTCTCAATCAGCACAATTCTGTCCATATTTTCACCTTTATATTTCTACATTCAACAAATCCATTTTGTTTTGGGGGTCTCACTGTATCCACCTCATTATTTATTCCATGTTTCTCCATGTAATTTTCAAATTCAATGGATTTGTATTCCCATCCATTGTTAGATCCTAGAACATTGATTTTATATCTTGTAACATTCTCTACTATTCAATGATAATTTTTTATGAAATCAACTACCTTTTGTTTCTTATGAGTAATCATAACATGGGAAATTCTACTATAGTAGTCAATAAAATGAATGAATTACCTCTCTCCATATGTTCCGACCACATTTATTAGACCACATACATCTGTGTGGATAATATCAAGCAGATTAAATTCCCTTTTATTCTTTGACCAATATAAACTGTAGACCATCATTACTCGCATGCATTCATTACATGTATTTTCTTTTTCATGCTTCAGATTGGGGAATCAATGATTTTCTTTATCTTAGAAATCTTTTTCATGAATTTTTTATTACTGTGACCCAACCTATGATGGGAAAATTTATTTTTTTATTCAACTATTAAGTAAAAAATATTTTATTTACTATCAACCTAGTATAAATTTCCATTTGTTATATATCCTCTCATTATATAATTACATATATTTCCTTTGATAGTTCACCCCTTTTGATTAAATGTCACTATAATTTCTATGTCACAAAGTTGACTCATACTAAGTATATTGTAATACCAACCATCCACATGGGAAACTTTATTTTTCATAAGTGTTTCATTTCATAGTTATATACATCCACTACCTTTGATCTTTAATGTTCTATAATTGTCGAACCTCACTATTTTATAAACCCTTTTATTAAATTTTTTCAATAAATATGCATTTCCCACCATATGGGATGATCATCTGCTATCAAGAATCCAAGTGAAACTATTCTGTGTAGCTTTGAGATTTATTTCTGTAAGGTTGGATTTCTTAATTTTATTTTTTCCATTCAATGAGATACTTGATTGAGTGGATGATAAAGATAACCTTTCCATTCTATTTTCCATATAAACTAGTTAATTATACTCATAATGTTCTTCTAGAGGTGAATATTTATTCTCAATAGAAAATCCTCTTGATTGGAGGGTATTGACTTTTCTCTGAGTTTTATAGGTAATGTTCTTTCCATTCCTCTACTTGCATTAAATAGATTTGTGCCCATTATTAAAATAATGAAATCAGTATCCATAGAAACTATTTCTGCTATAATATAAAGGATATGGTTTCATTCTCCTTTGTTGACTTTTAACTTCTTCCCCATTCATATATATTCTTTCCTCTTCACAATATGACATGGTACGGCCCAAAAAGACATAGATTTGACATTTCATAAGAGGAATTGTCTTATCACCTCTATTCATCCTCATTTTCCCATATTTTTTAAGAGTATTTTTTAATAGACCATCTCTAGATACTTGGGAATAATTTTCTTCTTCCTTTTCTATTTTATTTGAAGCTTTCTTTCATAAGAAATATGGTGCCTTTGTGATATATCCAACTTTATACTTCCATTTATTTGGGTTCATCATGTTTCAAGCCTTTAATGTTTTATCATCACAAGAAAATAAATTTTTCCAATAAATGTGGAACTTTGATCATTCAATTATTTCTATACTCCTTCAAAACCACTCTTAGACCACTCTAATATCTCTGCATTTTAGAATCTTCCAAAATGAATTTTTTCTTTTTTCCCTTGAATTTGATTTAGTTTCCAATTTAATCTTAGAGTAACAAATTTGTCTTCAAGCCCCTCAACTATCTTAGATTTCTTCTCCAGTCTAAATGTTATTTCACTGATTCCATTTTCCTTATCTTCAATCCTGATCATAAAATCCAAAACATATTTTGAGCATTCAAGAGTTATTAACATCATCATCAAATTTTTATTAAGAATAACATGGAGAATGTACAAGGAAAAAGGTCCGCAAGGGCAGACCAAAGAAAAAAAATCATGGGGGCCTAAAATAGTGAAGACCGAGAGAATCTCCTCTAAGTATGTTAATACCTTCTAGCTTCAAACTATACAAGTCATGAAAGAATAAAAACTCATGCCCCACATAAGGATCCGAACATGCCACAGTCACGCGAGTTCTCCGGGCTAAATATTTCCCACATAAGGATTTCTTGGATTCCCATCTTGGCTATCGACCCAGTTTTCTCTAGAGAAGCATTTGGGGTGGTCGTAATCTTATAAGGAAAGGACTAGGCTGGAGGATTGGGAATGGTTTAACTGTCAAGATTTGGACTGATCCCTGGCTTATTGATCAGGCAGGCACGAAGGCGTCATCCCCTATTTATCCAGGATCCGAACATGCCACAGTCTGTTGTCTTTTTGATGATCAAGGGGCGGGATGGTGTCTGGAAAAACTCTTCTCATGGTTTAATGAGAGGGATAGGAGAATTATCTTGAGTATCCCCTGTGTGCCAGACGCAGGGCCAGATCATCTCTACTGGACAAACGACAGCTCAGGAGAGTATACGGTGAAAGCTGGTTACCGGCGAGCTCTTACTGCTCAAATTACAGAAGGAGATGCGAGGCCCTGGACATCAATTTGGAAGCTTAATGTTCCCCCTAAAGTTCGCTTTTTCTGGTGGCAGGTGTGTACCGGTATCCTTCCTACTAAGAGCCTCCTTGCCTACAGACACTTTTCAAACAACAACTCATGCCCTTTCTACCCTTCTGCGCCTGAATCCCCTCTCTATGCTCTTATTCAATGTCCCGGGGCTCAGGAGGTTTGGAATGGCTGGGGATCAACTATAGAGCTGTCCCTGGACGTCGCCTCAGATCTTACCTCTCTCCTGATGCGATGGTGCTCCTCCTTTTCGCCGGCTAAAGCAGGCGCCCTGTGCATTTTGATTTGGATTATCTAGGATAGGCGGAACGAGGCCATTTTCAATCATTTCCGGAGGCCCCCCAGATTTTGGATTGACCGGGCATTGTCATGGATTGTGGTTTGGCAGAACCACCCTGAGTAACAAAGACTTTTCACCCCCTATCCTCTTCCCCAACATTGGTGCCCCCCACCGGAAGGGATTTTTAAGATCAATGTGGATGCCTCTCTCCCTAAGGATGGCCCGGTTGGACTAGGTTTACTGGCCCGAGACAACCTGGGAAATCTTACCGCAGCCAAATACGAAGCACGTTATGCACTTTGGGAGCCCTCAGTCGCGGAGGCCACCGCCATCCTTGCTGGGTTAAACTTCGCAAAAGACCGCGGTTGGGATTCCATTCACATCGAATCCGACTGTCTCACTGTAATCAATGTCATCAATCTCACTGACGGCGGGCTTCAACCTTTCGGCCCCATTATCCGGTGTATTCACTCGCGGAGACAAGGCTTCAATTCCTGCAATTTCTCATTTATTAAAAGGGAAGCGAATGAAGCCGCTCACAAGATGGCAGCCATTGGCCCTCCTTACGAGGATTTTCTTTGGTTCAATCATTTTCCATCGTGGTTATGCTGCTGTATTTCTGCTGATCTCCATCATTAATGGATCCGTCTTATTTTGTCAAAAAAAAAAGAATAAAAACTCCATACTAGGAAATTCCATCGAAGCTAGGTAGTCCATAGCTTTATTACCCACCCTCCATGTATGATAAACTTTGATATCTCCACCAATGGTGCCCTGAAATTTTCTAATGTTATAAAATATCAACCAAGGAATAATACCCTTTCCATGAATTGCATTATGAAAGAGCATAGAATCCGTTTCAGCTTCATTAATCTCTAAATTCCTCTGCTTACAAATGTTCAGCCCTGTGAGCAAATCCATTACCTTAGCATAAAGCGATTTACCCTGTCCGAGCATAATAGAGAAAGCCATAAAGAAAGAACCCACACTATCATGAACAACACCACCCCTATTAATCAAACCGTTAACACACGAGCCATCACTGTTGAGTTTCAAACCCCTTGAAGGGGGGTGCCAACATACCTAGTTTCCCAGATTTTGATCACAATGCTTAGGTAAAATCTGAGAATCTGGAATTAATTTATTTAGAGAAGGTGCCTCCCTTCATTTACCTAAAGCCCTGATGATATCCATGAGTAAATTTTTGATCCTATAGATAATAAACCATCCATTTGAAACCACTCCCTCATAGATCGATTTATTTCTTTCCTGCCATAAACACTAGCATCCGACATGAAGAATAAAAGTACGGGCCACTCTTTCAATGCCTCTCACACCTGATCCATGATACCATCGATCAAGAAAAGGATGGTCAGGCATGGTTGGAGAAGATATAGCAGTGAACTCTCCAAAATACTCCCACACCTCATGATCCCATTCAATTAAAATAACAGATTCTTTGTGTTTTCTTCTTTATGACTCTTATAGCAAACACATATGGAAACAATGGAAATCCCACATAGTTTAACATTTTTATCAATAGAAGTAGCACTATTTTGAATCCTCCAGAACAGAAAATTATACTTTGTAGAGATAGTTTTAACCTAGAGGGCTTTATTCCATGCGTTAGCTGTATCCTGCATATTCAAGGTCTGGAGATAGTCCTTTTTCGTGAAAAATATAGATGGTGAAGGAGTAAAGGCACACTTATCCAGGTCTGAGGATAACTCAATGAGGTTGAAAAGGGTCTATTTGTCATTTTCCAAAATAGCATTGGTAAAAGCAGGGAATTGACAGGCCTCCTTGAAGGAGATGTTTGGAGAAGGGCATCCCAGATATCCAATATTCACCCCACTCCAATTGTGATGCCAAAACAAAATATCGCCCTTCCCAATAATCCAGCGAGCAAAGGAACCTAGAGATTCAATTATCAAACTAATCCCTAACAAGAAAGAAGAGGCATGTCTATTCAGAAAAGTCATATCACCCACCAAATTTCCATGCATGGATCTTTCCCGTAACATGCGATTTTACAGAACTTCCCATGGGATTTTTGAATGAATACATGTAAGAGTATCCTCAAGACTTCTAACGTTTATTCCACCTTCCTGCAATGGACTAGCCATCTTACCCCATGATTCCCAATGCCTCTTACCCTTAACTTTAGGATCCCAAATGAAATTGGCTAAAATTCTGTCAATGTTTTTTATCACCGCCCTTGGAACCTTGATGGAAGAGAGAGCATGAATAGGGGTGTCCAGAATCATACTATTTACCAATGTTATTATTCCTCAAAAGGATAAGTAGATATTTTTCCAATTTAGAACCCGAGCCGTTACCTTATTGATAAAATAATCAAAATCAATGATTCGATGTCTCCTAAAAGAAAGGGGGCTCCCAGATAATCCATGGGGAAAATCCTTTTCTGCATGTCCAAAATATGTCCAACAGATGATATCCAACCTGGGGTACAACTACTGGAAATATAAAAAAAGCTTTTGTTCTTATTAATACTATGACCACTCCAATAGAAATACTCATCTAAAACCCTCTTTCATCCCTGAAAATATTTTCTTGAAGCATTCATGAAAATTATAGTGTCATCTGCAAACATGAGATGAGAAACTGAAGGAGACCCCATCCTACATTGATAATGAGAAATAACACCATTATTGAGGCTCCTATTAATCATCCAGCTGATAATATCTTGTACAATGATAAAAAACTCGGGGAAATTGGGTCCCCCTGTCGAAGACCTCGTGTAGACTTAAAAAAACCATAGTTACTACCCATAAAAGATACTTCCAACCAAGAAGAACAAAAACAGCGAAAAATTAGGTCAATGTTCCAGGAATAAAAACCCATACCTACCAAGATTTTGTTGATAAAACTCCATTAAACACGATCATAATCTTTATTCATATCAAGATTAATAACCACATTAGATCCCTGGGTTTTGAGATTAATTTCCCTGACCATTTTATGAGACAAATCTATAACACCCTGAATAGAACGACCTCTTAAAAAACCATGTTGTTCCATTGAGATTCATCGAGGCAGGTGAACCGATATCCAAGTATTAATAAGGCTATTAAGGATATTATAGGGGACATTACACATACTTATAGGATGAAAGTGAAGGATAGATGTGGGGTTCCTATATTTGGTAATCAACACCACAATGGTAGCACTGGCAACACGAGGCAACTGCCCTCCTCGGAAAAAATCTTGGATTACCTTAATAAGATCATCCTTAATAACCTCCCATGAAGACCTATAGAAAGAGGCATGGAAGCCACTCAGACCAACATTAATATCTGGATTAATTTTCATCATAGAATTAAAGATCTCTTTATCCTGTAGAAGAATCCCAAGATCATCATTATCTCGCTCAGAAACATAGTTTGGGATCACCTCAAAAAGATCTGTGGGTTCCCCCTGGATATCAATTACGTAGTTGGGAATTCAGACCTGCCAAAATATCTTTAAGATGGGAGCTAGCCAGGGATCCAATAACATCCCTTTCCTCTATAAAAGAACCATCTTCAAGAGTTATTGAATGTTATTTTTATCCTTTTTTCAATCGATCAATTTTGGATTCAAGACTTTCAATATAGTTTGATGACTCTTCTATAATGGATCTCATCCTTTTTGTTTGTCTTTCTTTGATTTTCATGATTATCAATAGCATCCTCTAGTTCTAAATTGGGAGAAAATAGATCAATCAACTAATTTTCATTTCCTTTTTCTTTTGAAGGTTCTGACTTCTCAATTGAATAAATCATGGACACATAGGTTCTGGATTTAAGTTCTAGTTCTTCATCCTCAAAATATGAATTATCATATTGTTCTTCTTTATAGAATAAAATATTTCTCCATAATTTCTTTCTGGACATGAATACTCCCTTTTTGGGAAACATTTTCTTAGGATTCTGCATGTTTCTAGCCTCACTTTCTTCATCATAAAACTTCCTAGAGATCTGAGAGGCAATATGACTAACTCTACCATATCAAAAAATGGGCCATTGGAGTCTTTAATTAAAATATTCCTTTTTATCTCTTGAATTTTTTGGAAAAAAGATACAGAACATCATCTTCATAATTATCTTAATCAATTCTATCTCTAGAAACCTCATGTTTTTCCATTGATTTGAATGTGATTTCATTGCTTACATTAGTCATTGCGTATTTTGGTTTTACTCTCATTTCATCAACCACCAGAATACATAATAGATCATCAAGTGAATGTTTAGATAGTTCTATTTCTAAAGGGATTATACATTTGGATTGTAGATAGGTGGGAGCCTTCTTAGGGTTTTTTTTCATGATATCAATATCTTTAATTTTTTCATCAAGTCCTCAAATTTCTCCAACAAATTCAATAATTCAATTAAAAAGCTATCAATATTTTCATCAGGATGATTCTTCATATCATCTAACATGATGTAAAAAACAATGAGTTTTTCCTCCTTTACTTTGTTATTACCTTCATATATATTTTCAAAATTTTACCACATAGACTTGGATGAAGTGAAAATCATCACATTTAGATAGATTTTATCAGATAGATCGATAATACGGTTATCCAGTGATTCTACATCTATATAAATAATTTTCTTATTTGTTGTAGTCATAGATAGTAGAGTTACATCAGTGACTTGAATCCCCTGTACAATGGAAAAAAATATCCATTACAAGTGATATTAGAAGAGATCTCATCATGTTCTTTCGAATCATGAAGTTTCTTCCATCAAAGAGGGGGACTCCAATGACATTAATTGAATTCTCTATGACAATAAAAAAGGATAGATTTAACTCGAACAACCTATAGACTTTGATACCACTTGTAGGACCCCAAAACACCCTAAGAGGGGAGGGGAGACTCAGGGTGCCAACTTTTTCTTTATGAAATGAATGATATTATTCCCACATTGTTAGGAAGGTATTAAACCTATCTGATGGAAACGTGTAGAAATAAAAAAACACATGAAAATAGAAAACACGAGGGATAGTCCAAGGATCATATGCTGATAGTGTTTTAGTCATTCCAAAACTCACTAATCTTCACTAGTTTTGGAATACAGAAGTTTAGATACAGTCACTCTATGATAGGAACACTGCCTTTATAAGAATTTAGGAAAATTACACTACTAACCTCAAAGCACATCCATCAACTCCCCTGGCTCACTAAATTTTGTGAAGACTTACTCAGTTTAATGAATTGAAGGTATCTTCAGTAGATTAGTATTTAAACCTTTTTCCATGACTTGAACAAGACTCTAATTTCACTATAGTATAGAATTGATCCACTTTAAACCACTAATCTTTCAAACCAAACATTCAAAATCTTCTATTAGTACACTCAAAAACATGTATGCAACACTTTTACTTTGACACAAATTTTGGGATTGTCATGCAAGATGTATTTCGTGCAACCCTTATCTTTAGCACAACCAAACCATGAGATTTACTTGGTCTTACTAGATATAATGAAAATTCTGTGCACAATATTTTTAGCATGCAAGTATTCTACGTACAACTATTTCCTATTGCAAAGACACTGAATCTTCATTGGAAAATGTTCTAAGACTTGAATGGGGGTAGGTGCATATTTATAGACCAGTACAACCCTATGCACAAGTTTCTTCTATGCCTTCTCTTATCTCATAATATCCTTTTTAGAATTTCAGATTTTGGGCATAGCTCATGAATTTTCTGTATTTTTATGTGTTGATATCAAACCTTCACTTATATGTATCTCAATTTTAACATCATATATGGCCCGTAATACTCTTCCACACCTTATACCTTCCACTTAGAACTTCCAAGCACACAAATCATCTTTCATGCAAAAAGAAAATCTTTCACAAAATTATTTTCTTTGTTGTATTTTGATGATAAGATCCTGAAATTCAACTTATGTGCAACATTTAGATTCAACTTTAATCTTTCTCACAAAATCCTTTTCCAAAAACACCATTCTCCTTTCTATAAAATTTTGACACAAAAATTTGGAAAACACTAGGGAATGATGTCACCTTCAATATTGTACTCATCTTGTACTATAAGATCACTTTCCTTGAAATATATTTGATCAAAATTTCATGGATTTCCAAAAAAACATACTAGAATCTAGTGCTATATATTTAAGGCCTTGGTTCCAACATTTTTAGACTTCCTTTGAAATAGTTTTAGTTTTCGGATGGTACATGTATTGAGACACATGTGTCTTGTGAAATTATGAATTGTGGAGAATACACATGTCCAGTTTGAGTCTCTATGTTTGAACCCCTATCGTGTTAGTGGGTGGTTTCATTGATCATTCCTCTTAGTTGAACTAATGTTCTAGTCAGTTCCATAATGGTGGGGAGACCCATCTCTTTCCCCCATGTATCTCATTATCATTTTCTCTAGAGTTGGTCGGGTGTGATTTATAGAGTTGGAAGGTCACATTGGGTTACATTGTTTCATTTGGTCTATATTATTTTTGAGTCGTGGATTTGTTTCACATTTTTCTTGGTTACTTTATGGAGGAAGAAAGTGTTCATAATGGGGAGAATTATCACACCCCGACTAGACACTTCTCTTTTACTTTTATTTTCTTATTATATTTTGTGCATGATAAGGCATGAGTTATAGTAGTTGGTGTACCATAATCTAATTTATTGAGGCTTTTTATCTATTACATGATTATCCCACATGGTTAGGAGTAACCATGTGGTTCTCATGTGGTTAGTGTGACGCCCCAGGTTTTATGAACTGGTTTATGTAAGAAGTGTTATGCCTTTATTAATGCCTCTTGTTTTATTTGTTTTGCTAATAAGGAATTTGAAATGAAATAAAACATAGAAAATAAGGTAAAATGACATTTATTAAAACATCACTTTACAACGAGACCCAACTAGTTGAGTGTACCATGCACAAGACCTAACACGGCCACCGCAAGACTACAAAGGACCACAACACGGGCAATCAGATAGTCGTCATCTTCAGGGTCCATCAGCGTGAAAAGTATAATCGCCAGGGCCACGGAACACATGCTCAACGCCAATGGTATGAGGAGAGCCATCCTTCCTGTTCAAGTGTTCTGTTTTAAGAGGTACCCCACACCCCTGTATTTATATTAGTTCTTTGAGTTATGACCATTATGTTTATATATCCGTTGGGTTTTCAAAAACGACCGTTGTGTTCCCACTAATAAAATTTACTTTAAAAGAGAACTCGGTTTTATTCCCTCATAACCATATTCTTAAAAACATTCTTTCATATAAGATTCTTCGTTTTAATTCTTAAAAGTAAATTTCCTCGTTTTTACAAAATCCCGATGAATACCTAGGTAGTTGGAAACTTGGTTTTATATGTTTAGAGGGAATTCGTAATAATTATATCTTTTTATCTCTTAAATTATGAAAAATTTTGGGAAAACTTTTGGTCTTTAAAAGAATTTTATAAAACAAATAGTAGAGTATTTTAAAAATACTAATGATTTTATTAGTATTGTATAAAAGGTATATCTTTTAAAAATTTAGATCAAGAGTTAAAATATTTTATCTAAACTTGAAATTGGTTCTAACATTTTGAGTTAAAACTGTTTGTTTTACTAAATTCCTACATTTCACTATATTTTGAGCTAAGTATATAATAAAACTAATTTCTTATAAAAAATGGAGTGGGTCCCGGCCAGCCAAGGGCATCCTCAGGGGACAAGCCCTCAGGCCAAGGCCGAGACCCCATAGGGACCCGAGGTACCGCCATCGGGCTCCCCAGGTGTGTGCGTGCGCGTTTCGGGAGCCATCCAGGCTGGAGGCTCGGGCAGGACCGTGCATAGGTTACCCAGGTCGCGTGCGGGCCCGTGTATAAGGCCGCGGCTCGCGCTGCGTGACGGTGGGCCAAGGCCCACGGGGGTGGGGAGGGACCCGTGTATAAGGTCCCGTGTGCGTGTGTGTTGTGCTATTGCACCGCTACCCAGACGGCTTGATATTTATACCACGCCTCAAAACCTTTCGGTTTCGATGTGGGACGCGCTCCGCGCGACCAGAGCCGTCCGATCGACTTCCACGTCGATCTCAGCCGTCCAGCCTGTTTTTAAACGCGATACCTCCCCCGCGTCTCCGAAGCTGCCCGATCTCTTCCGAGATTTGATCTCGACCCTCCGATTCCTCTTAAGCGATCATCACATCTCCATGCCCCAACCGTTCGATCGCACCAAGGACGAATCGGCGCCGTCCGTTTCTTTTCGCGCCAAGCAGACCGTGCCTCCCCCCGTCTTCTTCCTAGCACCGCGGCCCTGCGCCTGTAGACCTGCACCAAGGACGCTAGGCCCCTCCCTCCCTCGCACTACTCCTTGACTTCCGAGCACACCCCCTCCTAGGTCCCTGTTCTCCCGTCTTCCCCACGTCGGCCTACACCTGGGTCGGGACACCAACGAGGCACCGAGGCCATTATAAAACCCCCCTGCTTCGTTGAAGCCTGAGGCAGCCCCTTCCTCTCATCCTCCTCCTTCTCCACGGACACCCAGCAGCCGGCTCCGAGCTTCCTCCTCAAGCACAGTAAGGGTTTTCTTGCATTCTTGAACTGTTTCGGAACAACCTCCATTTTATATACTCACGGTGTATATATATATATATAGTTATATATATGTATATACTTAAATATAACCCTCTCGGGTTGCTTTTCCTTCAAAGATCTTGGCCTTCGTAATTTTAATGGGTTGTTCCTGCATGCTTATCTTCCTTTAAAAGGAACTTTCGGTTTAAACACAACTCATATTTACCTATATACACTCGATGTATAAATACCCCTCGGTTCTGCCTTCAAGAAGTCGGCCTTCGGGTTTCCAGTGGTTGTATATGTGAGGGTACGTATATACCTTGTTTTCCAGTTTTCTTTCGAAACCTGTATATACTGCTCACATGTGTACCGGTTATTATACATTGTGTATATACGGTTTCATATATATGTGAATGGTATATAAACTTTGTACAAGCACGTTTACAAATTTCCTAGGTTGTTTATTTTACGATTTTATATTTCGGTTTTCAAAAAAAAAAAAAACTAAATATATCTCAACCTCGTTTTTAATGTATAGGGTATGTATATATATATATAGTTCGTGAATGTTTTCTCCTAACTCGACCTGTATTGGCATCGATATTTAAATGAAATTTTTAGAAATATATTTGCAAACTATGCTCTTTTGGTTTAAGTGAAGTTATGTTTGTAAAACCTTAATTTTTATACATAGATACATTTATAACAAACCTTATATGAATTTATTTTCAACCATGTAATTGAATTATGGTTGGAAACTTTGAGTTACCTAAGGAATTTAATAAACTTGTTTTTAATTGTGTAAAACCCATATATACACTTCGGGTATATATATATGTGCACGTGTGTATATACTTATAAGAATATTTCCTTTTATAGTAGGACTTAAACTATTCTTGGATGCTGGGATGATTTTATTAAGCTATGAATTGTGTGATTTCTAAACCAACATGTTTCTTTCTTTTTACACACAAATGGGCATGTCTTATTAAAAAGGCTCATCTAACATTGCCCTGTTGAATTTTTATGATAGAATATGTATTTTGGGTTCAAGGGCCCGTTTACCACCGTAATTGATTTCATGTGTTTTTCTTAAGATTTCCCCCTTTTTCCAAAGATTTATAATGACAAAGATTCATCATTTAGTATATTGCTATTTTATATGCCTTAGTGAAAAGGATGTTGTACTAAACTATGTATGTCATTAATTTGTCCTTGCCCCTTTTTTTTGTGAGAACTTTCACATCATGTAAAGTGTGTAATGATTCATTAATTATGTTAGTTATTATTTACATAATGCATTTTTATGACATATCACTAAATGGACTAAGAAATTGGATTACCCAAAGTGGTATGGGACACCTTGGGTAAAATTAAAATGAATGAGATGTTCAAGGTGGTATGGGACATCTTGAATTACATAACCATTTCAGTAAAGCATGAACGATGTGGCTCACATGATAATAAAGGCAAATTTAAGGGTGCACCCTGATAGCGCTCCAATGCATTGGGTAATGATGTAACCACTAGAGATTACAATTTTCACGATACCTTGGTGAATAACCTTGGTAATTTTCAAATGACACCTTGGGGATGGACCTTGGTGAAACGAAACGATTGTCAATATTAAATGTTGATGCCACATAATTCAAGTCATATAACAAGTTTTTCCAAGATAAAGTTCATTCATGACTGATGCCTTTAAAGTTTGTATAAAGTTCATAATTCCCTAGTTTTAATCTTGAAGCATGCCTAGTGTTATCACTTAATAGAATAGTAACCAACATATGAACATTTAGTTGTTTCCTTGTGCGCAACTCTGATTATGCATTACTTTTAACTGTTTAAATTTATTCTCAAGTAAATCACATGTAGTACTTGTTTATAACAACCATTACCACACCTTCAAGAATTGACGTATTCGTTTCATGTTTTTATTGAAAACTTTGATTAAAGCATTGTTATGTTTGGTGTGTTAAAATCTTCTTAGTGGATGTTCAAACTCTTTTAAAAGAATGTTTTCAAATGTTACAGTATTTTAAATTCTTTTTAAAACCCCCTTACTGAGTATTTCAATGCTCACCCTATGTTTTGGTTTAAAATTTTCAGGTGTCAACTTTTGTAAGATGGATGGTTTCAGAAGTTTCTGGTTTCCCAGAACCCGAACTGCACACGATCCTCTGTATGGAACATGATGTGTTGTTAACAAAGTGTAATTATTTTAAAGATAACACATCATGTTCAGAAGGCACCGACTCCTATGGTTATCTGGGGTCGGGGTCTATACAGTTAGAGTATGTCATTTTACAAATCTATTTTTCATGGATTTTGCACAGTTTGTTAAACCTTGAAAAGCTCCCTAGAGAACATGTGGGGTATTGGGTGTGTCAGGGTTAAGGTTCATGGTTTTTTCAAACCATGTGACCTATTATGTGAAACTATACAAGGGGATGCTTAGATTTGGAAATTTCCATTGCACGACTACTGCATGATTTGAAAAACTGTGTTTTCAAACCATGCAGTTTGGCAAAGTTTTAAAAAAGTTACTTTTATTTTATTTTATTTTTCTTATTTTTTATTTCCACCACTTTTATTTTTTACCATCTCATTCCCCTGTGTCTCATGTTATGAATACCATCCTCTCCTCTCTAACTACATGATCTGGCCCTCTCATTTCCCTCTCCTCCTCAACATTTCCTCCCTATTTCTTTAGTATTTTTGGTAAACACCACAAAGCAAGGTCCCATATTCCACCCTTATCAATTATTTTTTGTTTTTTCATTCCCCTCTTGTGGTGCATGATTCATCTAAATTTTAGGGTTTTTGGGTTCCCAATCCTAACCTCAATTATTGTTTCTAGGGTGTTAATGGGTCTCTCAAGTCAACTTCATGTGTATTTCAACATCCTCAGCTGAAGGTGAAGCGTTTTGGTTCATTTCGGAACACCTCTTCCATTTGGGTAGGTTTTCATTCATTATTTTTATTTTTACAATTTAGTTGGGGGGGGGGGTCTTTTGGTGATTTTTGAGTTCTAGATATTTTTAGTGTGTTTTGGTCTTCCTTGAAGTAGTTTCAAGTCACTAGAGTTGAAGGAGACTTACATGTGTATTCATAGGTAGGAATATATATATATATGTATGTATGTATGTATGTTACCACTTTACATATATTCACTCATGGTGGTATGAATATGTATATTGGGGCTTGGTGTCCTTATATATATATTTTAATAATGCATACATGTGTAAGTGTAAATGGGTATATATGTGTGTAATAAAAAATGTAAGGACCCCCTTGAACATTTTCATGGCTATGTGAATATGTAAACTGGGTATATATTTTCGTATACCTTTATGAATGTTCATATGCATGTTAGAAGATAAAGGGAAGTTTTAGGTTTCTGTTGTCAAAGCACCTTGAGTTTGAAGTAGGTTTACTTTACCCAAACCTTTAATTTTAATTACATAACTACTTGATTGTTTTAAAAATGTTTTTTTTATTTTAAATTTAAATATTATGAAATGTGGATTTTAACCCCTATAAATGTATTTTCACTTGTTTCACATGATTTAGCCCAAGATTTCAAGATGGACCTTCTTTATTTATGCATGTTTTTAGGACTGTTTTTAAATGTGTGGTGCCTTAATTGTTCAATTAGTCTTCTCATTGGTTTTGGAACTCAAAATATTTGACAATTAATGTTTTCTAAAGTTAATATTATTCCTTATAAAATAATAGATCATGTTTGTCACATTATGAATGTTTCTCGAAAGAGAAAAACCCCTCTTGGGCTATTCCCTCTTGATTTATAAATTTAATATATGTGTTAAATGTGTGATTTGTGATATGAGCCTAGTAAAGAGGCCTGTGCAATGATGTGTGACATGGAAAGGGGGATTTTATTAAGGAGGTAGATTGGTGGTGAGAAGTTGGATGAGTTTTGGGTAAGGAAAATGGTATGTACTTATATGTTGGCTTGATAAAAACTCACCACCATTTGGAACAGGGCACATGGGAACTGAAGTACTAGGGGGAAGTATAGGTCTAGTATGCTAGGAAGTCCGATAGGTTCAAGGCCTAGTTATCCCTAGCAAGATTGACAATACAATACTAACTAAACATATGATGGTTATTGGAGGCCACTATACCGTGGGATATTATTCCCCTCTAGTGGCTCGTGCATGAGGACATTGTGGGTTTTGGTATGTATTCATCACCAAGGCAAAGGGATCCTTGGAGCACACTTATGCTAGCTACATAGAGATTTCCCATGGTTCTTTCTATAGTTTACCACTAATTTTCTATGATAATATTTTAGAAGCTCATTTCACAGTTTCCTTTACATGTTTAAAGTAATAAAAATCTCATTAATTTTCTTCTATTTTTCAAAACATGATGATTTTTTTTCTGTGGATCATTATTTATTTCTTACTCCCTATTATAAATGACTAATTAGAAATATCTCTTACTATGAAAACTATTTTTAAAATGTAATAAAAATTGGGTTTTATTGAAAAAAGGAAACTCGTTACTTTTTTTGAAAATAATGGATAAACCATATTTTTAAATGTATTATTTTCAAACGGGCATGAACATATTTTATTTTTAAATTTATAGAATATGGAATAGTTTATTATGAATACCTAATGAGTTTTAATACTCAAACCTATAGTGTTATCTTTGTTTTTAGCTTCTGGTACTACTTTTAACATGGATTTGGCCGTCGTGTAGTGATATTGGTTTATTGGTTGGTGTTGACCTGCAGGTTTACATGGAGGTATGTGCGGTTTTATTTTCTTCTTGATTCTAGTGTTTGTTTTTATTTTTCAGTTAATATTCCTTTATTTATATGTTTTTTTCTAGGATAAATCATTCTAAATGATTTTTTCTTGGTTCTCGACACTAGATTCCAGCCTAGGAGGATCGAGAATGATCATGAAGCCTTATCATGGGCTAGCGTAGGTGATCGGTTTAGGATTGAATCGAGTTGGTTCTTGACAAGGTTATATAGTAATATATTTATGATACATTTATTAATAAAATATTAAATATATTGATAGAATAAATCCTATTTTGTATAGTCTAATTTATATATACAAAAACATATTTTATTTATCATACATATATCATGAGAACATTTTATAAAATCATGGATAAAATAGAGCATAAAATAAATGAAAAAACATAATATCTACTAATATATTCAAAAACAAAATATAGTCCAAAAATGTGTATCCACATAGAATTTAATATCATCATATAATAAAATACTTCAATGCAAAAAATAATATTTATTTATAAAACATAATTTATTTATGAATTATATATTAAGATAACTTTTTATAAGTTTTCCAAATATATATTTGATTCAAAAAAACATAATATTTACATATATATTAGGCAAAAACATAATATATAAGGAAAAAATACATATAGTTATTAGATATATGTCCATAATATGTTAAATATCTTTATCTGATATAATATATTTATCCATAACACAATATATATATATATATATATATATATATAACATAATTTATTTATGACACAAATATGAGTTGATCATTTTTTAAATGGTCATAACATAATTTAGTTTCACAAATCATAACATAGATTAATGTATGAAAATATTTACTCATATGTCAATCAAAATTCATAGTAGATATGTATATATGATAATATATTTTTGATATCTTTATTTAATAAACAGTTAATATCAGCATTGAATATAATTTTTTTACACATAACCTAACTTCTAAATATATAAATATAATTTATTTATATCATTCACTGTATAAAATATTTTACATGTATTATATAAAAAACACCCAACTCCAACATATATATTTAGTAGAAAACATAGTCAATATGAATCAAACACAATAAATTTTTGACATATTCATCCAATAAAACATATGATTGATTTATTGATTATAATCTATATTCTAAGAGTATTAAATTTATCTAAAAGTCATAATTTATTAATTATATTTATATTAAGTTTTTTAGAAATATTCACTAATGATGAAACCATGTTGTGGTGGAATAATCCCAATTATGGCTTGTAATTGTGCAAACGATGACGTGGTCAGAGTCACTATGTTGTTTTCTAGGGCGCGGTAGTAAATAAATTATGTGACAAAATTCCCTTCTCCTACCATAATCAATCATATTAAATTTAATCATCATGAGGTAATGATTTGAGGAGTTTGAACATTCATATTAATTACTTATATTTTAAAATATTTATCACAATGATTAGATGATAGTTACAAAGATTTCTAAATAATGAAACATTTATGAAATATTCCATCTAATAGGGAAATATTTTGAGAAAAATTATATATACTTTAAGGAATATATAAATTTTCTATTAATTAGTAATGATATAGTAAAATTAAATATATAGTGATTCGATCACTATTAGTAACCTTAAATACCTTGATCATGCTTTCTATCTCTGAAACTATTTCTCTTTAACCTAGGTTTTATCATGCTTTGTAACGGTGAATATACATTATAAGATTTTGGATATTTATTCAACCCGTGGATACCATAAGAGGAAGGATTTAGTTTCTTTATTCTCAAAACTCATTAAAACCATCATTTTAAGAATCTTGAATAGACTAGATTAACATAGAAAAATATATTGATTCATGATTTATTTATTTTTGTATAATTTCAATGGACGCATCTTGAAAAAATAGGGTTTTTATATACTATTTTTTATTGTATTTAGATATTTTTTTCCCCTTTAAAACCCTTAAATGGTATCAAATAATCTTTCTATATGTTTAGTTTATTGTTTCTGAAAGGTAAAAAAATTTGAAAAATGAATTTTTCTAAATACACAATATATTTCATGAAAACAATCACGGTTTTTGTTGTTTTGATAACCACAACATCTTCTGAGAATAAATAGAGATTGTTTTTATTATATTTATCAAACCACATCATGGTTTTTCGAAAAAGAGTTAGAAATTGTTTGATTAATATTATATTTTTATAGATATGATATTATCATTTCAAGGTTTACTATAAAAATTCATGGTTAGTATTGAAATTTTATTTCCATAATAACATCATGATGTATCTATATTAATCCATGAAGTGGTTTTAAAAGTGTTACTTATGAAGACTCAAGTCAGAACATCTTGTCCTAATAAAAATATTGATACTTTCCATGGAATGTGATGTATGAGAAACCATGATATGGTTTTTAAAAAATATGGAATTTTTTTCAATTAATTGTTTTTCTCAGAAATCACAATTACCATCAATGGAATGGGTCTAGGGGCCCCACTCCAAATCTGATAGGTCTTTTAAACCCTGGAAACTTTTTTCTTTGGTGATATCTAGTTTCAAAGTGTAATTTAATAATTTAATAATACATAAAGTTTTTATATATAAATAAATAAGGATTAATATAAAATACTTTATAATAGTTCACACAATTTTCATATTGAAAGGTATTATTTAAAAATATGTGATATTTAGTTTACATAAAGTTTTTATAAAAATATTGAATTTTATATATGATTAAAAATGTGTTAAGGAATGTAACATATTATGTAATATAAAAGATTTAATATTAAATAACATCTAAAGAGTGATAATATAATTTTTATATTAGAATAAATGTGAAATATAAATGTTTCTCAATGATTGGGAATGTTGATAAAAAATTGTTCAATTATAAAATGTTTTTAATTTCATTATTTATAATGTTTTTATAAATGTTTATATAATGTTAGAATTTATGAATTGTTTATTGGAATCTTAACTTTCATAAAGGAAGATTTATATCCTTACATTGGAAAATTTTATTCTCAAGGTAGAAAATTATGGTTCTATGCCCAGTTCCACATGTTGAACCTCAGGTTTTAAACATATTCCTAAAAACATCATGACTCCCACATAATTTTTGCTTTATATATTCACATGTCCCTACATTTCTAACCTTACTCTTTCCCACAACACACTCCATACTTGAAGTAGCTGGGCACCCTAAGCGGTTAACTAAGCACCCAGGTCCGAATGTCTATATAAGAACCCCCATATCCAAAATTTAGAAATGTAGTGAAATGGAATGGGATATGAGTGAAAAAAAGAATCCCCGACATCCATGACCATCTCATCCAAGTTCCCCTTCAAGTGAGTTTTGACTCCATGATAAGGGGAAAAGAAAGTTAGTGCAGTTTTTTTCATCTTTTAATAGATTTTAACATCCAATGATCACTTTTCTTAGGTAAACACCAAGACTGTGGTTTAAGAAAATTGTTATGGAGGACCCATTAAGAAACTAGGGAAATCCATCCTCAAATATGGTTCTTCCCAAAGTAGTTTGTGAATAGGTATTACATTTAAATTTCTTCATAAGTCTGAGACCAATATTCCATATTCTTCTAGGTCTCATATATAAGCACTATGTTAACCATGTCTAACACATAGTAACCATATTCACTGAGTCCTATACCTAGGATCCATATTCACCCAGGTCACAAATTTAAGTGCTATATTCACTTAATTTCACAATGTGGTTCCATTCTCACAAAATCATATACCTGGGTTCACTATTCACATAGGTCCCATATCTAGGATTCCTAATCAGACAATGGCATATAAAGGAACATTTTTTTATGTATATATACTATGAAACCATATTAACTCTAATACACTAGTTGGGAACACTCTTTCCTAGTTCATAAACTTGGTTTCCCAATTCACAAATTTAACCTACCTGGGTGCTCTATTTTCAAAGGTCATCTACTTGGTTTCCTACATACCTATGCCTCCTCTAAATATTTTAGATTTAGAATATTAGGTTTCCATGCCTGATAGATTATACCCATTCATTTTTTTATTCCTTTATAAATTGTAAGGAGGAATATTATAATATATACCTTCTAGGATTTCCTCCCAAATTGATTAGAAAATCTAGTTGCTAAAAATTATGCATTCCCTTGATAACAATGGTCTCTATCATATGGTAGTTAATGAAAACTTCCTTGTCTCATCATTCCCATCCTATATATCCCATATCATAAAACCTCTCATCCTTCAAGAATCCAATCATCCCCTTTGTTCCATTCAATTATCCATACACATATCATGGCCCTATAATTTGGTGCATGACCCAACCTCTTCCTCACTATGTCATAATTTTCATAAGTCGAATCATATCCTAAAATGTTTAGTCACTAACAGACAATCTAAATTAGATAGGTTCACTATAATAAATTTTACCTATAGACATGGATTTATAGCAATGGTTTATAAAAACTATGGTTATACCCAACCTAAATCCAGAGTACAGAGAATTCATTGTGCTCAACTCATGTTTAATCCTCCCAACCCCCATCCCCCCTTGTGATTTCTCCTGCTTCCCTCAATATTCCACCCTCTCCCTCCCTTGTAATTCCTCATGATTCCTCTCCCTCCATCCCTTGTGATTACTCCTCCATCTCCTCCCCCTCCTTCCCTCATGTGTTAGCTAGCCCACCTCCCCTCCGATGCGGATACAACACGGCCTTCCCACTCCCTGCTAACACATCCTCCTCACCTCCTTACTATTATGGCTCTGGCATAGCCAACCCACATCCCCTCTAATGTGGATGTCTCACCTCCCTTCCAAAATGGCTCTAACCCCCACCTCATAGTGACCCTCCTCCTCTGATGTGGCTCTCCACTTCTCTATGCGGCTCTAAAATGGTCACACCACCTTCCATGATCCTCCTTTGATGCGCTCACACCACCTCCCTGAGACTCTCCTCCTCCAACGTGACTACCCCACCTCCCTTTGATTTCTATCATAGATTAGGGTTTCTATTATTTAAGATTGTTAGACCCTCTAATTTTCACTGGGAGAAATTTATTTTTTTCCATTTCATATATTATTCATTGTCAAATTTTTCTTGGATATGGTTTATTTGTTTTGACTAATTTCATTGGGGATGATTTTTTATTTTTTATTTTTTAATTTTAATGGGGTTGATTAACTCATCAGTTTCTAAGATTTCATAGTTATGGAACAGTTGGTTTATTGATATCATTTTCAGGCCACCCATAGTCATGTTAATTTAATCTACCCCACACCCCTCCCTCAACCTACCCATTTGATTTTAACTCTTTTGATGTAAAATTTTCCCCTTCCCTGAAGTTATTTTCTACTGTATCATAGATATAATAGGTTTGAACTTCTTTAGATAGGAACCTCATCTCTTCTTGGGTAACAATATATTTCAACTTTGTTTTACCCTATATGTTCACCAAATTCATGAATTAATTATCCTAGATAATGGTACCTTCTTTTGTGAATTTTTATTGAAAATAAATCCATATAAATTTAATAGTTATATGTGTTTTTTATTACCATACACCTGATATTTATTCTACCTAGAATAGCAACTTAATGTCAAATAATACAAAGGAATGAATAAGGGTTCCTTTGACTTGTGATTTTAAAATATGAGGCATTCCCCCCCCCCCACAATTTTCATAACCGAGTTATTAATCCACCCAATGTTTACGAATTTCATTTATTATAGAAGCATTTTCATGCACCTAAGTATCACAGATAAGTATTAATTCTATAAATTATGGATTTTCCCAGATGTAATGACATATAAAATTTTAGTCACTTATTTTGTTTCATTTCAGGTACTAAATCATTGTAGGAATTCTCAATTAGGATCGGCATTTTCATGATTTAATCAAAGAAGATCCAATAAAATAATATTCTTAATTCCTGTAATATTATTGCACAAGAGCCTCATCCCAGTTGGTGAGGACTCGCTAGGTGCATCCAAGAGACCTGAGATCAAATCCGGGTGGAGGCTTATTTCCGGGGTACTGTAGTAGTATTGTAGCAGGAACTGTTCGGCACTGTAGTAGACACTGTAGCAGGCATTGTTCGGTACTGTAGCAGCCGGAACTGTCCATCCATCTGGGCCTTCGGGCCACCGGTTTGGTCCTCAGGTCCTACAAGGCTTTCAGGCCACCCAAGGCCTTCGGGCCAATTGATTATCAAGGCCTTAGGGCCACCTTAAGGCCCTATGGCCACCCCAAGGCCTTCGGACCACATGAATGTAGGACCCAGACACACTACATAAAAGGAGCATCCCCAGAAGAGGATTCAGAGCATGTGCACTCACCAGAGCAGAGCCAAATGGATTTTCAGAATGAGAGGGTATGACTATGCCATCGATACCAGCCTGTACTTGCACGGGAAGCCTAGCCAGACGATCATGAAAAGGTGGAGAGCTACTATCAGGATGCAGATGCTGTGGAGGGGTAGTTCCTTGTAGATAGTCTGGTTGAATTCCCTAAGTCCTTCAGGTCATGTAATCTCCTAAGACTATGGGCCATGTAATCTCTGAGCCTACGGGCCTTGTATGGGTTCCCCATAATCCCTTGAAAGCGGGGTTATCAAAAATCAATAAAAATTAAGGCCTTCGGTCCATTCAGGTCTGTAATATTATTTATGATTAATTTCTTAATATTAAAGGAATTATCAACTAAAATTATTTCTTCACATAAGATAAATTTTACAAAGGTATTTTTGACTTTGTATCTACTAAAATAACATTAACACACTAGAACACATGAATTCTAGGTAATATATATTCCTATCCAATTGACTTGAAAATAGACTTTTATTATCTTTCAATAAAAGTTTACACAATAGAGGCTTATGTATTGTGTTATGTCTGTGGATGGGGTATAATTTACTTTTAATATCTCATTGACCATGTCATGTGATCAAATTATTGAAAGGTTATGAAATGTTGATTTTTGATACTATTTAAAATAAATCATGCATCATAAATATTAAAATTGAAAAAAATAGTTGTACTTGGGGAATTAGTTACTCAGAAAATAGAATGAGTTGTTCCTTGGTTGTATTATTTTCTTTCAATCTCTGGTTTCACCCATGCGTTCACATGGGACGATGATGACTTAAAACAATATATTGTTTTCATGATGTATTAATCTTGTCGAAAATGTTACATGTTGATTCTTCTATCTTCATCACATGTTCTATTATTTCCTTTCTCACTAATAATGTTCCTCCCACTTCAACTTTTAGGTTCAATTAATGATGATTCATCATTTTGTTAAAGTTACACCACTCAAATGAAACCTTATTGTAGTGTTGTTACTTTATCAATATTTTCTGATTCTATAGAGGATTTTTTTGAATATGTAGTGAGGATAAATCAGCATTTTAGTTTTTTTGTGAAAAAATATAGTTGCCTATGAGTTTTTAGGGTTAATGATTTCTAAATATTCTTCAACATTGAATTTGGATTTTCTATGGATTTTCATTATTGTTTGGTTTCATAACACAATTTGGATATTAATAAAATAAGTTTTTTTGTTTCTATTTGATATCATGTGATCACATTGTTTTATTTTTACTAATATTTCTATGTCCTCCGAGGAAACTTTTATCACCTGTTACTTTGCCTTTGACTTTTCACTTTGTTTTTATCACTTTTGGTTAGTCATTTATCATCAATTTGGTCTTTTGTGGTTCTTAATAAAAATTTACTTGTGTTATAAATGTAATTTGTTAATAAACTATTGGTGAAAGGATTTTATACAACATGATGGGAGTTTCCATTGAAATTATCTTTCTTCCATCCCTTTTTTAAGGATTCCATTTATGATCAAATATATAATTTTTATTATTCTTTTTATGATAAAATATATAATGATTTGGATTTCACTTTCCTTTATTATTTGAAATGTTTTACTAATACTTCTTGAAATTATATTTGATATAAAATATAATTTCCCCACTTCCATAGTTTTATTTTTTAGTATTATTTTATATGTTTCATTTATTAAGAAAATGATTTCAAATAAAACTTAGCAATGTTCATTGAAAATAAAATAACATATTTATTAATCATTAAAGTGAACATGCATAGTTTTAATTCTAATTGATATTATATAGAATTTAACCACTATCACGTTTATTTTATTTGTACTGTTTCACCACTATTATTTTCTCTACAATTAAATAACATATAATTTACCCTTAGTTTCATTTATGTATTTGTTTGTTCACTACTAGTATGGACTGATTGGATTTTTAAAACACAATATTAGTGTACTAAAAATAGTGTTCAATTATTAACATTTCCCATATATATGTTTGAAATTATGATAATGAATTTTGGTGTTAAACATTATATAAAATGTGGAAATAATAGTTCTAAACTAATTCCACTATTTTTTTCATTCAGTTTAATTTAAATAGTTTTGGTATGTTAATATTATAGAGTAATTTAATAATATGTATGTCTGATTCCCATGGATTTATAATTTATGTTTAAAAATATTAAATAAATGATAAAATAGATTGTGATCATATAAAATATAACATGTATTTTATGTAACATATATTTCTATTCTTATAATGTTTAGTTTTGTATAAAGAATGGAAGTATGCATAAATTTATATCAAGAAATTTTAATCACAATTCTTTAAAATAATTTTTCTTGCATATGAATGTTTCACAAAATAGGAATCATAAAAATTATCTATATTTAAAATACAATAATAATATTCCTTGTCATCACATATTTAAATACAATGTTTCATGTTCATATATATTATGTTATCTTTATCCTCAGCTTATCTCACCCTAGTCTATTTAGTATTGAAAACTAAATAGTTTATTTTTTTTATTTATCATAAATTTTGTCCAGGATTTTAAAGAAAAAATATTTCCACACATTGATAAATGTGTAATATATTTCACTGTTAGAAGCTTGGTATATATAGATAATCCAAATCAGTATAGTTGGGATTTAAACATGAAAAAAATGAAGTCTAAAAACACTAACTAAAATACAATTTATAATTTAATTTTCATTCATATAATATATTTTAAATGATTTTTGAAACACTTAATAAGGTTGTAAAAGAAGATAGATAAAAATACAATCATATACAACCACTCTCTATAATTAATAAGACTGCAGAAATGGTAAACCCGCACTATTTATTTTGTGTTATGACTATTTATGTAAGATTGTCCATTTTCGCCATTATCTTGAGAATATTGAATATTATATGCCTCTTACTATTATATTTTTTTATTCAATATACTATGTGAATATTCTATATGAATATGATATATAATCATATTATATATCAACTTTTCAATATATTAATTTTCTGCATATGCATAATGCATATTCTGTTACATGATGTAGTATTTTCATATTAAAATTTGTCTAATGTTATTTATATATTTCTTATTAATTTTTTCTAAAGTACTTATTACATATAGTACTGTACACATTTCATAATGTGTATACAACCTAATTTGAAAATGTTGGTTTTTGTATTTACAATCTAATTTAAAAATGTAAATTTTAGTATTTACAATCTAATTTTAAATTGTTTTTCAGTTCCATTATTTCATAATATGTTATATATTTACATTGTTGAATTTCATATTTGAACTGTACTCCTTATAAAATCATTACAAACATGTCATACATGAATTTCATTTCCCAAGTTACTTTCATGGAATAGAGATTTCATAGATGATTAACAAGGGTGTAAAAGAAGTCTACTTCTCATACATCCTTTTTTTACTATAGATCAGTGATAAAGTTTAAATATATATATGAGCTCCAAAATGTAATAAATATAATTAAAATTATTTTAGGTATATATGTTTCTTTAAATTATATGTGGTACATTCGAGACCACTGTATTCTCCCAACCGGATATATTACATATTGTCAACATCTTAAGGTATCTCTTCCTCTTTATATGTCCAATTAACTTCTTATATTGAAATTTCATGTATTATCTCTATTTGATGACTCTTTATCTACTATTCCTCACTCTATATGTATTGTTTACATATATAATCTATTATTAACTACTTTAGTGAGAATCTTACACTTTTTCATTCTCTTTTTTACTTATCACCAATAAATTATTTATATATACAATTTTGCAGTTCTATGTGTTCTTTTCATAATAGTGAATTTAAACATTCATTACATTTACCTTATATCATCTATTTCTTTATTTTTTATATGAAAAGAAAACTATCTATGAATGTTAAATATAATGGAAATTTTAGGTATTTCCATAGATATTTTATGTATTATTTCTTTCCCTCAAACATTCAGTTCATCTTGTGAAGCATCCTATTACAAAACCACTATAAGAATGTAATCATACCCCAATCCATACACCATATTTTCTAGGCTTGGAGTGCTCTCATAAATAACTAGCTAGATTGAATTCATACCTAGGTGTTTTTAAATTTAGGTGTTGTGAGGGGGCTCTTTGCAAACAATATATGATAAAACTTGAGTTCACCAAAATATTTCACATACTAGTGTAATTTCACTATATAATTCAAACCACCAGAATTTATCACATCCTATAGCACAAGAATTAAGATTTATAATTCACCCTTGTAGCATCTATTATGTCATAATTCACACACATGATTTCAAGAAAATCACACACAAACATTCAAATAAGTTGATAGTATTAAAAGTAAAATGGATAAAATAATATTATTTGGTTAAAAAAGTGTATAAATTATTTCTTATTAAACAGAAACAATAGAAAACATTTTAAGATAAATCAATAATAAAAATCATGAGCTTCTTCGAACTAGATAGATCCATATCTTCTTCCTCTTCTCCTAATAATTTTCAATGTATGTTTTAAATATTCAAAATATCTTCAAACAAAAAAAAATAATTTTTAAACTACTTCTTTTATTTCATTATTTCCTCTGTTAATATTCACAAGTTATATGAATATTATTTCCTCATTTCTTATCATTTATCATTTACAGTTGACTTGGGTGCAACATTTGTTTTTCAGCATGTGGTAGAATTGAAATTGAAGAAAACTGGGACAAATTACTATTTGGTAAGACCTATTTCCCTCTATTGTGATATGATTTGCATTTGATCATATATTGCCCAGTTGGGAAGATCTTCATGAATGATTTTTTCATCTTCCCAGGTTAAGACTTTATTTTTTCCAACTAGAGTGACTCTTGAAGTGTGTTCACCACTTTTGGCAACCCTTCCTCTTGAGGTATATCTACTTAGACTTTGCTTGGCTGGAGTGGCTATTTATATTTACTTCCATTTTGGTTTGTAGAATTATCCAGAATATAGAATAGAATAAAAGTAAATGAAATTGAATGGGATGATTAAAGAATAATAGTGTATAAGGTTATAAATTAATGCATACGATAGAAAATTAGAGTGACACTGATTGATGAAAAGATCACCATGACAAGATTAAGATGGTCTGATCAATGTTGGTGACTTCATTTAAATGAATTTAAGCCTATTTTTTTATAATTGACGTTGAGTAAAGAATAATAATCATTTTTTTCTAATTTTATATTTGTTTTTTTAATCCATATTCCCACTTCTATGAAATTGGGATGACACCCCTTGAGTTGGCATTGCTCATTCAAATGTTTTTTTGGAATATTCTCCCTAAAAATTATCTTTTCATCCAATCCTATGGTATAATAACATTTATTCTCCCTTTTAATGATCCTTTGCACTATGATAAACATACAATATTTTACAGTGTCTTTTTTCACTCCATTTATGGAGTGAGGTTCTCCATCATCATCATACTGAGTAGCATATAATTCTGCTTTGTATTTAAATTCATTGAATTATCATTTCTAATTATATTCTCATTTATATTTTCTAATATTTTACATTTAATGAATTGTATCTATGTTATAATTTTTTTCATATCAACTTTGATCACATAGTCGAACAGTGCCATATTTTAAATATTTGATTAATTTTAGGAAAGGCTTATGCACAACATTTTCATATGACATTATAAGTCATATGATCATCAATGATGTACAACATAACCAAAATTTCTATATAATTTCTTGTGATTCTTGGTACTTCATGCCCAATTAAATACCCCTATTCTTGACACCATAGTATTGAGTGTGAATTCCACAAAATTTGGTTTTGTGCATCCAACTCATAGGTATATCCCACACCATTACAATGATAACCACTTAATTAACAATAATCTTCTTCCCACACTTCATAACTATGGAAAAAAATTATGTGATATTTTTTATTATCCTTTTCCTCTCTTAATTTCACAAAAACATGAAATTTATTCCTCTTACTTTGTGTGTGTTGGCAGATATTGGAAGTCAGGTAAGTGGGGTGTGTGATGGAAGAGATTGCAATAAGTGGGAGTGGGTGTAACTTACAAGGGGAAGTGTTGTACTTTTAATATATCAGTTGATGGGGTGGTTTTCTTGATAGGTGGGCTATTAAATAATATGTCAATGTTTTAGGGAGGATACAATTCATCTACTAAAATATTACTACTTGGTTTTCTAGGCAGTTCAGATCTTGGGAGATTTGATTAGGCTCTTGGGAAGTTGCCTTTCCTTGGAGAATGTTTATTTCATCTTCCTTATTTTGCTTCTTATTACTACAATTCTCCACTCCATCAATAATAATTTTACACTTTGACCCTCACATTCCCTATTTATCCTACTATTTATATTTATCCTTCTATAATTATTCTTTTATATTTTTTGTTTCTACTATGAGACATGTTCTTATACTTGAAACCTAACAGTTTATATTAGATGTGGAAAATTTATGATAACGACTACTATACAAATTCACAAACATAAAAATTAGAGTTTATAGATTTATTTTTGATTAGAACATTCAATTATACCTCCAATAACCTTTTTGATTCTATATTTTTCATTCTCTTTCATATTTTTTCAGATAAAAAATAATGTACTTTAGGCTATGAGACACCTTATCCCCACTGAACTGAACATTTTTTTTGAAATACTATCTCATCCAAGAGAATAAACATTTTTGTTACAAATATATTGAACACATCTTAGTTTTGTGACATGTGACATGCTGATCTACATAGATTAATGACATGTATATTGTTTATTCAAATTGGTCTGCCTATTTTGGAGATTTGAGAACATATGAGATGTTATATAATACAATAACATTATATTTGTTCATTGTTGGTTATGGAGTCATGTATAATTTATCATGTCCATTTGAATCACTAATCACATATATATAAGAAGTTATTATATCTCAATTCTTTTCCCATTATTTCTTTACAGTTGGTTTCTCATGATGCAAGTTCATGGACAATCAAATTCTATAATAGAACAACAATATCTGTTAAATCATTAGTACATATTTCACTACCCACTAATTTATAAACCTTTTCCCTTCTCTTTTCATACTAGATAACTCCTCTTCATACTAAGTAAATAGGTCATACCTCTCCGTGGTGTTTGTATTGAATGACATTAGATTTCATTTGAATAAAAAGCCTTTATTAATGATCATGTTATTTAGTATTGGGATCTACATATCAATATAAATATTCTTTTTTCATTGTTGGTTATGGAGTCGTGTATCATTTATCATATATATTTTACACACTGATCACATATATATAGGAAGTCATTATACCTCATTTTTCCGCATTATTTACTTATAGGCGTTTTCTTATGATGAGGTCGGTTCTATCCACCTCTATTGAAGACAGTGAGCTCAATATCGGATTGAGGTAATGTGTCTTCCATTTTTTTTATTTTCCTCAATATCAATTAGGGATTTTGTGTTTTTTGGGTTCTCTATATGTTTGTAGTGCCTTTTGGATCTCATTGAGGTGGATTTGAGTCACCATTGTCAAAAGTTACTTACATGTGTATGCATAGGTAGGAATATATATATATATATATATATATATATATATATATATATATATATATATATAAGTTCCCCCTTTATATACATTCAATCATGGAAGTATGAATATATATATTGTAGAAAGATGTGCTTATATATATATATGAAAAATGCGTACGTGTGTATGTGAAAAGGGGTATATGAAAGTATAAACATATATATAAGGACCCCCTTTGTGGATATTTGTCCATGAAAATATGTACATAGGGTATAGGTTTCCTTATATACATGTGAAGGTGAATATATGTGCAAGAAGAAAAAAAAGGGAAGAGTCGATTTGTCATCATCAAAAGAATCATTCCTTGAGGTTGAGTTAGGTTACCTATGCCTAAACCATTAATTTGAATTTTATAATTGCTTGTTTTGAAAACATATTTTAATTATTAGGGATTGAAATTAATCTCCCTTTATATAGTCGGTGGAAAATTTCAGCCAACTCAATATGAAATTTATTTCACTTTAGAGATTAAAATATCATCATTTTGAGAAAATAAGAACTGGTCATTCTCATAAAAAGATATAACTTAATGATTTTTTTTTCATTTCATCAAACACAAACAACCATATATGAAAACATGAAACTCTCTTTTGTAATGTCACTATGAAATTGAACTGTATAAAATTGACTACCTTTCTAGGAAAAATTCATTACTTAGTACCTACGTAATTAGTTTTATTTGAACTTCTTAAAGAATCATCATCAGTTCTCTATTATTTACCCACTCGGTTGAAGGTTCAATGTTCAAGTGATCGAGGAATATAGTCAAAGGGTTTAAAATTGATTGAGAAATAGAATTAAATATTGTGTTTCCTCATTTTATATCCTCTAATACAATGAAATTGAATCTCATTCTAGAATAAATATTATCATCCTGAAATAATGAGATTACTAATATATGAGATCTCAATTGATAAAGATACAATGATTGTTAAGGCAGGACTAGCGAGTGGAATCCTTTATTGCCACAATGGGAATGCGTTAGTAATTATCCTAAGGGTGTGTAGAGGGGTTGGTTTATTTATTAGATCACTAACATTCATAGGTTACTGAGCTTGTTTTGGGATTATACCTTCAGGTTCTAACCACTATAGAAGTAGTACTAAATTGATGATATTAAGAGTGGGACATCAGTTGTTCTATTGAGATGAAAAGGGGTATATCGTATAGTCTATATAGTAACCAAGGATGAGAAGTAAATTAGTCTATTATAATAGGTATGGAATTTAAATAGATCTTATGGAAAAAAGTGTGATATATTCCCATGTATGAAGTGGGATAGGTAATCCATTCAATATCTAATTACTTATATATCATATCATGGTATATAAGGGTTATCCTAGGTTGATTAGTGAGTGATATGTTATATTATTATAGTTAATGTTTTCTCTAATAGGATGACATGTATTATATATATGTTAGTTAGGATACATGCATTCTTGAAATTCTAGATACTAGTAGAGTAATAGTATTGGGTTCTATATGCCATATGTTTTATTGATTAATATCTTAATCAGCTTGTTATAAAACATTATTTTGAGATGGTGGAGATCTTCTGATGGTGATTCACATACTTGGAAGCCAACAGAAAACTACAGGGGAAAATATATTTCCTTTCAAGGATTTTCCATGATAAATCACCTATATATTTCCCACACTGATAATTTAGAATCAAAATTGAAGGATAAGGGTTTTAGAATTAAAAAAATTGAGAAAGAGATTCATATTGTAAATAAGAAGTCGGGTTTTGAGGGTACACGCACAAAGTAATCAGAAGGCGTCAAGAATAATATGAATATATATTCAAGGAAAGGTTAGAGCAGATATACTGGAACTAATGTATGTAATATTTAAAGATAATGTCTATAAAATTATATTTATATGGGAAAATTGAAAATACTATGTGTGTGTGCATGGAGGCTATTGATTTTAGTAATGGAGGTGAAATTGCTATAACCTCACCCTAACTAACACAACAATGTCACATGAAGTATGAATTTGTTGGAAGTTGTTTTATTTTCTATAAATTTATTCATTTGTAAAGGAATAATAGAATAAAATGAAATGAAGGTATCAACAGGAGACCCCCCTCTTACAAAACATGTAGGAAATATGAATGGAAGGAAGAAATATTTGGTATCCCTAAGACTAGATTCAGTGTGAATTATGATGAAAAAGTTTAAAAATAGGTTTATAAAGGGGAGAATCATAAAGAAGTAACTTTCATAAAAAAGAGAATGTGAAGGAAGAATTATCTCTATTTAAGAACATGGAGGCTATTTCTAGCAAGCAGAAGATGTATATTTTTTTGATAGATGCTTTTGATTTATGGTTTAACTCTCTACATGGCTCTATCAGAATAGAAATTAAGGATTAACTGTATCAATCATAGTCAATGTAAACTTTTAGTGGGTTATATCAATGTTGTTGAGTTATGTTTTCTCAATTTTTAATTTTTGGACTATGTAGTCTGCAGGATGCAGTATAGTTGTATTTGATCTTTTCCTGGTATTATCTTCTAGTTGAGGTTGTTTGTTGGGGGGATAGATTCAGTCCTGAAGACTTTGGCTTAACCTCGCATTGGTTTTCACAGTATGAGGCCTCATAGATTTCACTTTTTATGCTAAACTTCTATGCATTTGGGAGTCACATGTCTTGTTTCTGGGGGATCTCATTGAAAAAATTCAGATATTTTTTGGTTGATTATTTAATGAAGTTTTCATGATTAAGGATGTCCTATTGAACTGCCATTTAAGACTTTTCATCAGTTTGGGATGAATGTGATCACTTGCATTATATAGTGAATAAATTGAGGAAACAGAAGAGTGCTGTTGGGAATGGAGTAGATAGTTCTAATCTTGTTCATTAGCTTGTTTTATCACTCGCTAAGAAGGAATATTTTATTAAGGAGGTTTGAAGGTGGGTAAGGCCACTACACGATATAGTCAAATTGATATGAATCTTGATTCTACAATGGAAAGTGAATAGAATGCTAAAACTGAGTTTTTTCTACTCAAATCACATGAATAAGTATCAAAGTGGACATTTTATTGAGTTCTACATGCTCCAATTTGTTTTATTTCTCTTCATTCGGTTGGTATTTATACCCCTTTTTCAATTTTAGTTAATCTTATTTTAGTGAAATCTCATTGTACCTCATGTTAGCATTTTACTCTCTTATGGTCATTTTAGTGAGGTTTGCCTATGTTTTAGTAGTAGGCTACAGGGTGAAAATTTTGTAGCAGACCTGCTAATTTTTTAGGGAAACCGGTAGATATAGCCACAATTTACAACCGTGGCAGTAAAACTTGTATTTTTTTCTATAATCAAAGGGATTGTAGCCATGGTTTTAAACCATGGTTATAGATCTGCCACCATGGTTTAACAAATGACTATAGATCTACAACCATGATTTTAAACCATGGCTATAGATTTCAATGGAGTTTCCAATAGCTCGGGTTTCCAACTGTGGCTATAACGTTACTGCCACGGTGGAAACCATGTCTATAGTCGTGGACCTATTGACATTCCAATAAGAGCCACTGTTTTAGGACTCATAGTCATGCTTATAAACTATGGTTATAGCCTGAATTTCTAGTAGTGTGTTGTTCATGCATACATATCACACCACCTATTTTTAGGTATTTATCACCTTGTATTTCAAGCTAAATGAAATTAAAATACATAACATATATTTCATTCCATATATTCTTAGACTAATTAGAACAGGTTGTAGATGCACTACCTTAAATGGATCATTAACTAGCTACATCTACTCAAAATTAAAAGGAACCAATTTGGTCCTTATAATGTGAAATTAAAAGGAACAAATTAACCTATTAAACTATACCAAACTATGTTTGTTCTGATTCCATTAACACAGATATGTTGAAATGCACACTCATATGCCTGATCCCAACTCCACAAAATGTTCCACTTCCATGGAAAGTGATAAATTACAAAATTTCAGTTGTAAGACTTTAAACTATAGTATAATCACTAACAAAATAAATATAACCTCTAAAACATAAAATTCTTTAAATCATTGAATGGTTTTGATCAATCATTTGAACGTATTCAACCATGGGGTAACTCCCTATGGTTCTCATTATGGTGGTCCTCTCCCTAACAAATACATTTATAGGTTTCCCTTATACTGAGAGGCTCTCAAGATGTGGGATCGATCTATATCAAGATTATTCCCATTAGTCAATAACATCTCAACCTGATCAAAAGGTTACCTAAGGAGAATTTTATCATTTTTCAAACACCCAAAAATTTCGTTTAATATAATAATAATCTTGATAAATTTCATAATACATAACATCGATCTTTAATTAAATTATGATATAGAATATAAATATTATTATTTAAATGTGATCATTATATCCTATCCATTGAATTGGAGAGTATGAATTTATGAAACCAAATTATGATATATATATATATATAATGGTTCTACTAAATAAAAATTAATTGATAAATTCTTAGGAAATAAACACTCAATTTTAAGTGAAGTAATTTTTTTCTTCAAAAATTCATTTTCATCAAAAATAATTTTAACTAGATTTTTTGTGTGGAAATTATAATTAAGTTATGAGAATTTTATAAATTATATTTTATAAAAATATAATAGTTTTATAAATAATTATATCAAAATTAACATAAGGAAAAAATTTGGGATTTCACTGAAATGATTGATTTTTCTGTGAATGGTGAAAATAAAATTCAAATAATTTAATTTATCTTCATTAAAACAGTAAATTAAAATTCTAATTATATTTTTGATTTAGTCTTAATGTTATATATGTTCCATTTTTTAGAATAAACTAACTAATTCCATTTGAATTTGAAATATTTATGATTTTCAAATAAGTTAATTTTTTGTGGTTAAAAAAGAATTTTTCTAAATACTGTTTTTCATTTTGTTTTATGAATTTATTTGAAATTTCATTTATTTAACTTATAGATATTTAATATTTAAAATATTATGCCTTATTTTTAATAAGTAGTTTCATATTTTATAAATAGGTCCCTTTTTCTCATTATGAATAGTAACCATGGTTAATATTTGTCGCATGAGTAAGTGTAAAATGGGTAAACCGGGGTAAAAACTATGAGACAAGGTCTCTTCATAAACCCAAAACTTTACATTATTTAAATATAATATAAAAATTTGACCATGTACATACCAACTTTGAATATATGTTATTTTGGTTCCATTTTACTTTGATAATTACATTTATATTATTTTATGAAAATCCCAAAATGCCTCTCTCTTGATTTTAATTTATCTTATATATTCACATAGGGATAATACGATGTTTTGAATGAATATAAAATTTTATATTGAACACTACTAATTTATTTAGGATGGTAATTTTTTTTAGTTTTTAGTGATAATATAATTACCCTAAATTCATAAAAATTTCTTACTCAATGCTTGCGCAAGTAGAAGAGAAATGACTGTAAATGATTTTCATAACATAAAAAATTAATGATTTTTTATGACCCATGGTGTTACATGAATTTTATTTTTAATAATAATTTATAATTTATGTTTAAATAGTTTACATTAAAATTCCATACCTGTCTTGATATCATTAAATTCAAGATATGTGAATAGTTCTTAAAATGAATTTAATTGTATTTTTTGTTAAAAATATTTTACTAAATGATTTAAAAATCATAAAAGTCATGAAATAGGAATTGGGGGATAATATATGGTTTAATATTTCATCCCTTGACCATTTTTCCAATTTTTACATTAGAATTAAATTTATAACCCTTAATAATTGAGGAATGCGTTACCACGATTAAGGATAAAAAGTGTTAACATGGGGTTAAACTAAATATATAAGTGCTAAAATGACCTAAAACATTCCTAAATAATATTGTATGAGTTTATTTCGATAATAAATCATATTTAATTCAATTTTAAGACAATTTTTATCCATATTTCATTGAATGTGACATTATAATATTATTAGTTTTTAAAAAATTACAAGTGTTCCCCTTCTCTACCTTATAAAAGGACACCACTCCTCTCTCTTTTTTACAACACATTATTCCATATATCTTGTAAAAAACCCTTCTAATTATCTTCTTAACTTCCCTATCCATTAATTTTGAGGTTATTTTATTCTTCAATGACAATTCTAATTGTCCTTTAGAAGGTATCTGGAGGAGGTATATCAAAAAAGAGGTAATCGGGCTACCCAACCTATTTCAATTTATTTATTCTTATAATTTCTCTAAATATATGGTATTACATATAAAATAATTACTTAAATATCCCCAATATACTATAATGTAATTATGATTATTTAATCAAAATTATCTGACCTCATTTTTGAAAATTGGGAATTAAAATTATTGCTAGTGTGTACATGTTGACTACTGCCACCACGTAGTGATATGAATTTTTATCCATAACCATAATTAATGGATGGTTATTATGATGGATTTAAATCTTATATATGATATTTATGATATAATTTTTATTTAATTATAATATCTTATGTACCTTATTTTCTTTCCATCTGTTAGAAAATAATAACATCGATCGTGCGTACAAGTGGTCTACCACCTCCAAAAAGAGTTATGATTCATTGTTCATTTTAATTGTACATGGATTGTAAAAGGTTATATTTAATGAATATGTATTATATTTTTGATATAATAATGATTATATAATTTTTCATTTTTATATACCTTATTTTTTTCAACCATCAAAAATTGGAAACATCACTCATCTATACGTACTTATTACCATTTCTATGAAGTGATGTAATTCATTTTTCATCACATATTTATATGAATAATTATAAAAGTTTATATGATTAAAAAATATTTTATTTATTTAATTATTATGATTCTGAATATGATGACACCATGACCAAGGTGCAAGGACTAGAATCATTAAACTGAAACATGTATGGATAACGAACCAGTTTTCACCCAAATGATAATTTTAATTAATGGATAATTGGAAATTATGAAGGAATTATATGTAGTATTTTATGTATAAATATATTTCTATAATATATTTATAATAATTCTATAATTATTATATATGTTATTTGGAAATGTATGAAGCAAGATGGAACTTGAGGTAAAGTTTTCTTATCTCACTTTTGTTTCTATGATACATATTCCATATATACCACTTATTTATTTCATTTGTTTTATAGAATTCACATTTGATATAATATATCATAAATCCCTTTATATTAATGTTATTTAATTTTTCATTTGAATTTATTTCATTCATGGGGGTTATAATTCAAAAGATACCAAATTGGTAAAGGAATTATGTTTTAATCCTATTTTAATTGAGATTGTTTATGATTGAATTTATACTTCGGAAATTATATGATTAATATTTTAGAAACCCCATTAATTGTTCTTCTCATCTGGTTATTTTTGTAATTTTAATGTTTTAGTAAAATATTTCACTCTTTGGAACTCAAAATGTTTCAGAATTTTTTTAATAAAATCCATACTTCTTTCTCATCTTTTATATGTAAACATTTTTATTCCATATCCATGTATTTTAAAAAAATTAAAGAATGTTTTTAATATTATTTAATTATTTTTTAATGTCATTTTTACTAATTTTTTTATTTTTACCAAAAGTTTTAATAATAACATTCTCATCCTTTTTTGAACAACGTAGTTTTTTATAGAAGACGTAAGCAAAATATTTGTTTTAACAATTATTAATGAATATAATTTCCCACCATCATGACCTCTTAATGATATAAATTTTCATTTAGTTTTTTTTGAATGGTTCCTTTAAAAGATAAATTTTTCTAAATTATTTTAAAAAAAATTATATTTTAAAAAAGTGGTTACATAATGAAGAGGGTATTTTCCTCAAGAAATATTAAAATGATCTTATAATGAAAATTTTCATCTTTGATAACATCCATTAATGTTAATTATTATTTACTGGGGATATGATCCATTAATTCCATACTTATTATTTCTATGGATGATTTATGATTATTATGTTGAGATGTTTATCAAACCCTTCTATTTTCCATGGGTTATGCTAGGATGAAATGATGACATGTTTAGGAAATGTGTTTCCATTCCATGGGTCATGATGTGATGATATGGTGGATATATTATAATCCAATGGAATATATATGTATGGTTTTCATTATGTGATGGGTGTTCCTAGAGTTATATATCCCACAAATGAATTTGGTATAGATGGATATCTAATGAGATAGTAATAAGTAGAATGTGTAGTTAACTAAGTTTAGTAATAGAATATTTCCACTTTAGTAATCTTGGAAGAGAACCTTTAATAATGAAATGATGGAATGGTTAATGAACCCAAACCACTATGATAATATTTAATGTGATATTTGACTACTGAAATGATTTTAGAGGCTTATTTTTAAACCACACAATTATGTCTTATTCATATTATGTGTTCTCATATCTCATGATTGATTAATGATGATTCCACACTCTAATGTCTTACGTGTTTTTATTGACAAAACCATTCTCCATAATTCATTATTAATGATCCTTAAAATATTTTGTATGATTATTGTATGTTATGATAATTTTCCCATAAACTTATTCATATCTTATTCTGGCATATGATCTCATCAATTGATATCTCCAATGTTTACCCTAACTAATAATATGAGTTCACCCATTATTATGTTTCATTTTCCACAGGATATGAAAAACGTTTTTATGTATGGTGTGTCTAATAAGGGTACTAGTTAGGAAGAACGTAGTGGGGTATGAAGGAAATATTTTATACACCAGTAGTTTATCCATATAAGATTCAAAAAAAATGAAAACTTATAGTTTTGACATGGATCATAATGTTATTTATTTAATTTTTATTAGATAAGATAAAATATTTATATAAAAAATGTATGGGTATCTATATTTGGTATTAGGAAAGGGATTACTTGAACTGTTGATATTAGAGTTGGATAAGATTTTTGAAAACCCTTGAGATAATTATAAGTGTAGGATAATATACTGATGCATTGGTAAAGTGAATAGTGTGCAGTTTTCTTAGAAAATACATCATTTTCTAGATATAAGAAAGTGGATGTATTTTTGGAATAGATAATCCTAGGTGTAACAACTCTCAATGAGGTGGATTGTGTATTGACTTGATCATCAACAGTTCATGATGAGTGGGTTTATGATGGTACACTTGGATAGAAAACCCTAAGGGATATTCCACAATTTATTTTTGAACCATTAGGAAGTATTTGAATAGATAAAAATAATGGTTTATTGAGGTTAAAACTAAGGTGTAAAATATTAAAAATAAAGTGACATGATTTAGACATCATATGAATGATTTTTCATGATAACATGATCACTCAATATGATCATTGTTTCTCCCATGATGTTATTTTGTTTTGTTCAATGGATTGAACCAAAAGTAGTTGTGTTAATGATGAATGTGACAGAAGATATAGTGATTGTCCTTATATAAAACCAAATGAAATGGGGAATGGAATGTGAATGATTCTCATTATTCCTAATTAGATATATTGTTATATGATTAACAACATTAAATCAGATGTGTTTCTCAATAAGCATAATAATATAAAAATCAAGTTTCATGGGATTTTAGTAGATGAATTCCATGGGAGAAAGAATATTAAACTTCGTATATAAGATTTATGTTGAATGAAGAACCTAGGAAAATGTATCAAATGAATAGGAAAATTCTATATGTGCAGAAAATAAGTACATAGAGTAATTTCCTTGTAACAATGAATATATTTATTGAGGAAAATGATGTTCATCCTAAGGATCTATTTATAATTAAATGTATTATGTTTGTAGATCTTGGTATTATCTGAGACAATGTCCTATTCCAAGAGCTAACTCCTAGACCAAGAAAGGTCCTATGTTATTTCAAATATTGAAGTGGAATTATTGAAGTGTATATGGATTGGGATTCAAGAATTATATTTTTGAATTGTTTTATCAATGGTATTATGGCTACAAGAATTATGAAACATATAAGGATATTTTGGAAATAGTTTTTCTTCTAAGATTTTTAATAATACGTTGAATGGTAATGATAGTCTAGAAAAATTATTTAGTGCAAATGGGATATTTTTATAGAACAAATGATTGATGTAGATTTAACCCTTAAAATATTTCTAATGTTGACATAATAATGATAATTTTGGATAAATACATGATTTCTATTGATAAATTAAATTGGATAGTATTGTTGAAATTGAAATTAATTAGTTATTTGATGAAAAAGTGATATATGATTTATTTTATTTCATTTTTATATTTATGAAATATATTTTATTTTATATAATTTTATTTAATTAATAATAAGTGGAGTTAATTTTTTAAATCATCTATTATTCAATTTAGGTTTTATGGTGATTTAGATTATTTAAGTAAAGGGTTAGCTAATTTTAAGAGAATATATGATCATGGTATTCATGTGTTTTCTGTGTGACATTATGAGTTAATTTATGTTTTTAGGGAATAAATGTTAAATTAGACCTTGGAAAAAATAATGTGATATAATCTTTCAGATTTTTAAGTTTTCAATTCAGTAAGAAATATTTTTTTGGATCCTTAAGGTGAACTATTTATTGAGTGGTTTAAGTATAATATTGGTTGTTATTATTGAGGTTTTATATATTAATTTTTTATTTCATCATATGAATATTTATTTATATTAGTTAACCTGAAAAAACCATTTGGGTTTTGATAAATATATAGATATGAGAGGACATAATTTTCATTCATTTTTGGATTTTTTGATCCATTAAAAATTAATATTTGTGCTTTAGTAATTAATTTTTTTTATGAATATTTATTTCATGGAGTATGATATGAAGTGGAAATTTATTGAAGCAAAACCAAAGGACGAAATTGTTCTTAGGAAATTGATATAAATAAAGTAAGATCATTTTCTCAACAAATATATCTTGACAGTAAAATAATCCCTCATATCCATGAATAAGATCATGAAAATTAAACAAATTTCTTCTTATAATCATTTAAGAAGAACTCATGGTCTTTTCTCTCCTCACTGATTTATGGTTTTGTAGTCATTAACTTTCTCATGGCCATGTTCTCTATCACTATCTATTAGTCCTTAGAGATTATTTTTCTCTTACATGTATATATATTTACTTCACACCAATTTTATCCTTATATATATACCCTATTATTTGAATTGAAGGTTACCATTAGGTTTCTCACATTGATTTTTCAATGGAAGTTTTATTATATAATTATACGGTGTGGGTTTTAAACAAAGGTAATTTCAAATATTGAACTATTGATGACTAAGAAATAAAATGATGAAATTTATTTAATTTTGGGAGGACTTAACACCAAGTAAATTTAGTTTTAAAAAATAATAATCTCAATAACTTTCTTAACATGAAATATCGATCAACAAGAGAATTCTGATATACTATAAAAAGGTTATTATTTAAATATGAGTATTGTAACCTAGATATAGAATTGGATTATATGAATTTGAGTAACCACATTATTAAATATATTTATAATGGTTCTACTAAATAAAAATTTATTTATTAATTCTTATGAAATTTTCATGCAATATTTATTGAAGTGACTATGTGCTCAAAAATGCATTTTCTTTGAAAATGATTTTTAATGCATTTGTGTAAAAACATATAATTAATTTATAGAACTTTTATAAATTTTATTAAATAAAAGTAAATTTATTTCTGAATTCAAATTATCAAAATTAACTTATGGTGAAATTTTGGGATTTTTTTGAAATGATTGATTTTTTGGTGAATAGTGAGAAATTTTGATTTTTTAAATACTATCATTACTTTTCATAAAATCATGTAATTTAAAAGTATCATTATATTTTGGATTTATTATTAAATTTAATTATGATATATTTTATTTATAATAATATTATTTATTCACTTTTGATTAGTAATAATCATGATTTTGATATAAGTTAATTTTAATGCTTTAAAATGAATTTTTCTAAGAATTGTTTCTCATTGTGTTTTATGAATCTATATTAAAATCGATGCCTTCCACTTCTTATGATTGAATATTGAAAAATTTATACCATATTTGGAATTATTAGGCTTAAATTTTTTAACTAGATCCTTTTTTAGTCATTTGTAATAGTAACCATGCTTAATATTTGTCACCTTGTTAAGGAAAAAATGAGTAATAAGAGGTTAAAACTACGGGATAAGGTCTTAAAATCAATCCAAAATGTGACATTACTTCATTTTATGATAATAATTAGACCATATCTAACCTAAAAACGAATATATGAAATTTATTTTCCATTTTCTATTTATAATTACTTTTATTTTGTTTTAAGTAAATAAAATTCCAAAATGTAACTCTCTTGCTATTAATTGATCATAAATGTTAACATAGGGAAAATAAGGTGTTATTAATTAATATAAATTTTAATTTTTAATCTTATCAATTTATTTTTATGATGGAAATTTATTTTTAATTTTTATTGATGTTATAATTACCATAAAGTTTTACAAACAATGGTAGAGTTCTTGTACAAGTAATAGAAAAATCAAAGTAAACGAATCTTAAAACATGACAAGTAATATTTTTTTGATTAATTATGGTGTAACATTAATTTTATGGCTATTAATTATGTATAATTTATGTTTATGGATTTTATAATCGAATTACATAACTGTTCTAATGTTATTAAAGTCAAAATATGTGAATAGTTCTTAAAATGACATTAATGGTATTTTATATTAATTATATTTTATTAAATGATTTTAAAATCTTAAAAATATTGAAGTAGTAAAAGGGGGAGGAGATATGGTCTATAATTTTATCCATTAAACAATTTTTCCAAATTTTATCTTATATGTATATTTATAACCCCTAATGTTTGCAAACTGTGTTACCGTGGTTAATGATGAAAAGGGTTAACGTGGGTTAAAATAATGGGATAAGAGTTAAAATGGCATAAAAATTTGTCTAAACCATAGTTTTATAAGTTTATTTATATATTATTTCATATTTACTTCTAAATTATTCCATCTTGGAACCACATGTCCATTAATTGTATATTATAACATTTTAATGTCTTGAAACATTACATGTGTGGCCCTTCCATCCTTTATAAAAGGACACTCCTCCTCTCTCTTCATTAAACAAATTTTAGCACCTATATCAACCAAATACTCCCCAATTATCTTATAAAATTTCATATCCATTAATATGAGGTTTTTTTCTTCCTAAAAGTGAATTCCAAGTATCCATGTGAAGTGATCTAAAGGAGGTCTACTGATGAAGAGGTAATTATCCTCTCTGACCTCTTTCAATTTATTTTTTCTATTAATGTATATAAATATATGGTATTAATCTTTAAAAAAATAATTACCCTAAATATGTTGAACTTTTATTATGACATTCTAACTTCCATTATTCTCCCTATTTTCTAAAAACTGGAGATTAAAGTATTGCTCATGCATACGTGTGGACTATCACCTCCACGTAGCGATACGATTTATTCTTTATAACCATAATTCATGGATGATCATTACGATATATTTAATGTTTATATATGATATTTATGACATAGTTATACTTATATAATGATAATATCATATCCATATTATTACCTTTCCATCTTTTGGAAAATGATAATGTCACTCGTGCGTACGTGTGGACGACCACCTCCACGCAGAGATGTGATTCATATTTAATTTCCGATTTAAATTGAATGAAAATGGATATATTTAACTAATATATTTATTATTTCTTATATAATAATTATTTTTATAATTTTAATTTTTTTTAATTTTTTTTCAACCATCAAAAAGTTGAAACATCAATTGTGTGCATGTACAGATTGTCATTTCCATGAATTGATGTAATTCATTTTTCATAATCACATTATATAAATAATTATAATATTGTATATGATGAATAAATATTATACTTCTTTAATGATGATTATTATTTTTATGGTGAAACCATGAACATGTTTCAAGTATTGGAACCCTCAAACTGAAACATTCTTGGAAAATGGCCCAGTTTTCATCTCACATTTGTTTCGGTGATACATATATCATATTCACTACTTGTTTCATTCATGTTGTGTATATACTACCCATTTGATATTATATATAATTAATACAACTATATTAAGAAAATTTAATTTTTCTTTTTATGTAATTTCATTTATGGGGATTTGTATTCAAATGGTTCTAAAGTGGTAAGGGATATATGTTTCAATTGAATTCTAATTGGGATTGTTTATTATTGAATTTAAATTGAGAAAATTATATTTTTCTTAGTTGTTAAACCCCATTAAATTATATTCTTCTTTGTTTATTTCTTGTAATTTTTATGTTTCGTTACCATTTTCCTCTCTTTCATACTCATAATGATTTAAATATTTTTTTAATAAATGTTGGTTGTGTTTCCCCTCTTTCTTCAGAAAACCTTTTTCTTCTGTATACTTGTTTTTTAAAACTTTTTCAATATTGGTTATTAACTATTATGTAATGATGGTTTAAATTAATTTTTACCCATATTTTATTTTTAATTAAATGGTTTAAAAATAATATTCTTTTCATTTTTTTAATGAGGTATTTTACCATAGGTGTGAACATAATAATTATTCTAACAATTACAGTATAAGAAGAATTTATAGTAATCATGAATTCTTAGTGATTTGATTCTTCATTTAAAAATTTCCATGGTTACTTTAGAATAAACTATTTTCCAAAATATTTTACAAATTTTTAAATTTAAAATAAGTTATTTAAAAACAAAAAGCGTATTTTTATTTTATAAAAATTCTAATGATATTTTAATAAAAATTTTCATCTATGTAAACATCAGTTGATGTTAATTATTCTTTATTAGGGATATGTTTCAATGAAACCATCCTTATTCTTTCCTCATATGGTTTATTATTATAATGATGAGATTTTTATTAACCTATTTATTTTTTATAGGTTATAATGCGATAAAATGATGAAATGTTTATGAAACATATTTCCATTCCATGGGTTATAAAATGATGATATGATGAATGTATTATGATCTTGGGGCACACATTTGTTTGGTTTTCATTATGTGATGGGTGGTCCTATAATTATATATTCCTCAAATACATTGGTAAAATATAGATATCTCATAATATAATAAGAACTCAAATGGGGGTGAACCTTATTCAGAAAGGGAATATGTCCATTATGATATTCCTGGGAGTGAACCTTGACTAAAATATAACATAATGTAGGGTGAAACCAAACTACTATGATAGTCCTGGTAGTGAACATCTACTAAGGAATTTATTTTATATGTTGATGTGTATTCCAAAAAAAATATTTCTTATGCTTATGATTTGTTATCAGGGGTCATGATTGAATACTGATGAATCCATATTCTAATATCTTATGAATTTTTATTTAAAAAAAATTATGTTAGGATTCCTGATTAAAGATATTTGATTTATTGTGTATTATTATTATAAGTTATATTCATTTTATCATACCCATATTCTAATCTTATACTTGCATATTATCATTGATTCATATCTCTTATGTTTACCATAATTGAGTATCTAATCACAACCTTTATTATGTTTCCTTTTCCTTAGGATATGAATAAAGGTTTGAAGTATGGGGTGTTTAAGAAGGGTTCCATTTGTGAATAACTTATTATAAGATGATGTAGATATTTTATGTACCAATAGTTCATTTATCCAAGTTTACAAAGACACTAAACCTTTACGGTTCTAGAATGGATCGTAATGTTATGTATGTAATATTCACCTAATTAGGTGTAATATTCATGTAAAAATGTATATTGAGTGGATCCTCGAACAACTTTATATTTTATATTTAAATATAAATATATATATATATATATATATTCCATTAAATTCTTTAATACTTTAAACTATTTATTGATCAAAACATTCTTAACTTTGATTATATCATAATATTTCTTTGAGTAAATTAACTTTAGATTTCATGTTTGATTGGTTATAACATGTTATAAAAGTTTAATATAGTTTTCCATGAATAAATAAGTCATTTTAGACCTTAAAATATAATTTATATATGTTTTTAAATATTCCTATAGAGCCAATTAATGTATCCATTTCTCTCATATAGCTAATTTACATAGCTGTTCCTGCCACAAAGCTAATTCATGTAGCAAATTTTCTAGAATAGGTTACCTTTAATATGATGGAAATAATTTGGGATTAATAACTACATATCATGTTGTTACAATTACAGTAGAAATAAAAAAAATTATACCTTTAATGGACATACAAAAAACATTGATTTGATTTATATCATCTCTTAAATTAGAACAAAATTCACCATATGTTTTTAGTCTAAATTCTACAGTCTTTTATAAATATTCTTTTCTATATTTTCATTATAACTAGACCTATATAAGTCATATTAAAGTGATTACTAATTATATGGAAAGATAATGAATTTATATAAATACATGTAAACAAGATAAAAAGTTAATTTGGTTATTTAGAGGGTTTGTTTTAAGTATGATATTTGATAAATCAAGCTATTTACAAATTTTAGATTTCGACTACATCAAATTTTTTATATGTGATGAATTATCTTATGTGGTGAATTTACTACATGAGTTCCATACATGAATCACCTATGATAATTTTCCCTATGTGGTTCTCTAAAAATATTCAGGATATTATAATACTAGGAAATGTACTCGGTTTTAAAGAATATTTCATATTTACATTTTCTACATGTTTAATATTAATATTTTTTGGTGTTTTATTTAATCTAAAATTACTTATTAATTATTTAGAACTCATCAAAACATGTTTTAATTTATTTTACCATGTATTAAATTTGATTTATATGGGATTAATAATGTGTTGATACTCACACAGAAAATTATGGAACTTGAAATATTCAAATTAAAATCTACATAAACATAATGTGTCAGCCTTGATTATTATCATGAAACATTCTAAGGATACTAATTATTATTATTTACTTCAATATTAAATGTTCTAATGAGTTTCATTGAATATGTTGTGTTATTTTTCAAAATATCAGGTATAAATTTCATAAATATTGTTTTTCATTTATAAATGATATACACATGGAACATCTTCTTGGAAATAATCATGAAGTAGTTTTCTATAGATAAATGCATGATTATTCCCTTGATAAAATTAATGATACAAGGGTCTTAATATTTTCAAGAATTTGTGTATAAAGAAAATTTATTCATATAGAGTTTATATAACTAGTTCAAGGAATATAGGTTGAGGATATTTATGAACTCTATGAGTGCTGAATTTTTAATGATCAATAACTGCTCTGAAACATAACTTTATCTATTAGATTTCTTACTACTAGAGAGTCTATTTATACCTTGACACATAAACTCATAATAAATCATTGAGTTAGATGATTTTAAATCTTCTCATTCATTTTTTGTGTGTATAATTGTAAATGGTTAGACTACCAGTTAAAAGGTATATAATTAGTTTGTGAATCCCAAAAAAAATATACAATGGGTTGTAAATCAAGGCGAAAAAGGAAAGTTGTTTGGGTTGTGGCTCAAGGTTGGAAAAAGGTAGTTCTATTTAGGTTTAATCCTCTAGGGGAAAATGATTTGTAATTGGGTTATGAATCCAAATGGGAAAACATCACTATAATATTCCATTATATTTTATATAGAGGGTGTCATTACTCTCTATAAATGAGAGGGGTGAAGAGTGGACTATGATCATTTAGATACAAACAACTATAAAAATAAATTATGTTCATTTTCATTTTATTTTCAACTGAATTTACATTAAAACCATGATATAACATTAAATTCATTTTAAATGGAAAATTCACCCCCCCAGGGAAATTTTTCCATCTTAACTTTGGACCATTAATTGGTATCAGAGCCTGACTCGTATCACTTTTTTTATTTTCATTAACCATTTCCTGACTTAACCATCAAGGGGAAATACCATTTTAATATGGTAGTTCAAATTATGTATGGATACCTTAAAAAATACCTCATTTTTATGGTACTAACTATGGTTATTGGTAATGTAATATGGAAGAATTCTTTTGAAAAAATCTACATCGATAATTAGAAAATTATGGAAAATCCATACAAGATGCCAGAAGGTGAACATAAATCATTAATTTATAGTAATTTGGTAAAGTATATTCTGAATTACATGGTGATGAATATTTATTATTTTTTAATAAAAAGAAATGTTTATAATCTTGTTTAATAATGTAAAAATGCTCATGGAATTGGTAAAATTCCACAAGTTACACATCTAGGCTCGAATAAACTTATGAGAACTCAGTTAGTTATATTAATATCCAAATATCAAAAATTTATGATGGGTAAAGATAAACCTATTAATAAAATGTTTTATAGATTTAATAGTATTATAAATGTAATTATTTAATTAAGATGGACTCTTTAAAATCATATTCATGTTGAAAGTGTACTTAGAGAACTTTGTAAGAAGTGGCATGCTAAAGAGGTAGTTGGAGAAGAAAGTAATAAAATCTTGGAATACACTCTTTATGAGACCATTGAATCATTATAACAATATTTTTTGGACTTTAAAAATATTTATGACAACTAAAATTCAATGAATAAGGGAATTTATTTTAAATAATTTGTATCTAGTTACTCTGTGGATATTGTGCAATAGAGTAGTGATAGAAATGATACTAAATATATTAAAAAAGATTGATATATAAGGAAGAAACTTAACTCAAGTAGATCATATAATAACTATCATAAGGATGTTTAAAAGGATAAGAAGAATGGTAATTTTAATTCTAATTATTCCTAAGATGTAATTTTTTATGATTTTAGGATGAGAGGGAACATCAAGCTTGATTTCCCAATAATAATGAACAACCAAAATAAGGGGATGTAATAGAATAAATAAAAGAAGTAAATGAAATCTAGATGAATTTTCATTGATGATTCTTGTACTAATAATGAAAATAGTTATAAAAAGGATGTATCAAAGTTTCTATTAATGGATTCATCAAATCATGTTAGTGACTCTAATTATTATTCATCATCTGAGTATGGATCTTAAAAATACATAGTTGAGGAATTTATTAAATAAGCTGATAGAATAATCATTAAGTTGAAAGTGTAATAGGTTTATACAAGAACCTTTAGATACAACATAAGGATGTTCTTAAGGAGAGTGAAAATAAGAAGAAGTATATCTAGGATGACAAAAATTATTCACATACAGATCTGGAAGTTGAACAAGAATATCTGAAACATTCCCTTATGAAAAATGATAATTTAAATCGAGTAGTTTATTTCATTTCTAAGTATCATAAAGATAAAATAATGAATTTTGATATTTTCCTTAAAGATATTGAACATCACATAAATGAAATCAAATTTTTAAAGACAAATCTGTCCAATTTTGTTCAAGGTAGAGAAAACTTTGAAAAAAATGATGAGTTAAGAAAATGAATAAATGGAGATCCGGTCTTGATTATGACAACAATTTACCCCAAATGTATAAGAGTTTCTCTATTAAAATCACTAATGGAAATACATATAATTCTATATTTTTTTTGATTTTATATGAATGTTCATTGTGAAAATTATTGTTCTCCAATATCTTTACAATATATTGTACATACTAAGGCTTTCATTTCAAAATCATTATCTCTATGATTTCCTATAAAAAAAATTTAAATTAGTTTCGGTTCCCAATAATTCATATGCTAATCTCGTCAAACCTAAATTTTCATAGGTTCAAAAACATTATTAAATATGTTTTTGTAGGAATTGTGTCTTGGGAATATCAAAAAGAAACTTTTTTATATGGATAGTGGATTATAAAGTCACATTATTGGTGATATGTCAAAATGTATTTCATTCAATCAATGTGATGGTGGTAATGTAACATTTGGGGATAATTCTAAAGGAAAGGTAAAAGGTTTTAGTAAGGTAGAAATTTATAATTAAGTTATTATCTCTAAAGTTTTATATATTGAATATTTGAAATATAATTTAATAATCATTTATCTATTATGTGATAATGGAATTTATGCTAAATTTCAGAATGTTAAATGCATTTTTTTTAAGGATAAATCTGTTTTGTGTTATGAAAATAGAAAAGGAAACATTTAGTCAATTAATTTTTCTGAATTAAGTGATCAAAATTTTAAATGTTTAAATTTTTTACAATCTTATTAAATTTTTTTACATAGTAGGATGGGAAATGATAATTTTATGTCCATGAAAAAGCTTTTAAAAAACCTAATAGTCTTGAAACTACCGAAGCTTAAGGTGGATGACACATTTTTTTGAAACTCTTTCTTGAAAGTTAAAAAACAGAAAAGTACTTTCAAGACAATTAAATAAGTAAAAACTATAATTCCTCTTGATATTTGCCATTTTGATTTATTTGGACCTAAAAACCCACCTAGTTAGGGTTGTAAAATGTATTTTTTTATTACTGATGATTTTAATAGGTACACGTGGGTTTAATTTCTTACTCTTAAATCTGAAACATTATCTACCTTTATTAATTTTTCAAAATTTTATTAAAATAACAAATAACACTTAATAAATTCAATTAGAAATTATTGTGGTGGTTAATTCAAAAATAAGGAATTTATCCAATTTTGGGATGAAAATTGGTATTTTTAGAAAAATTCAACCCCTAGAACACCGTAAAAAAATGGTATAGTTTAAAGGAATAATAAAACACATCATGAAATTGATAGGACCAAATTAAATGAGTTATACTTGCCTAAATTTTTTGTGAAGAATCTATGAATACTTATTATTATGTTATTAATAGAATTATTTTAAGAAAATTGTTGGAAAAGTTAATTTTTGTGATTTTAAAGGGAAGAAAACCTCAAAAGTTTATTTTAGAGTATTTCAATGTAATGATTTTATTCTCAACAATAAGGATACATTAGATAAGTTTTGATGAAATATATGATGAAGTTATTTTATTAGTGTATTCAAAAAATAGTAAGGAACATATATTATATAATAAATTTACCATGGTTGTTGAAAAATCATTTCATGTAATGTTTAATGAGAATTCTTTGAGTAATAGAGATAATGATATTGATCAACTTGAGGATGAATTTAATTATTTTAATTTTATAAAGAAGTAACTCATGTTAAAAATTCCCATATTGAGGGTTAGAATATTTATTCCCAATCACAACTTATTCATGAATGATATTGGAAGACTCATAGATATCATCTAATATATAATTTGATGGTAATATTGAGTCAAATTCTCAAACTAGAAAATTTGTTATGAATATTTAAGTTTATCATGATTTTATTTCTAATTTTGTTACTATTAAATTTGATGAGGCTTTAGATGATTATAATTGGACCATGTCTTTGCAACATAAATTAATCTAGATTATTAGAAATAATGTATTAACATTAGTTGTTCCACCAAATTATTATCCTATTATTGGAACTAAATTGAAATTTAGAAAAAAATACGATGAATCTATAAATATAATTAAAAACAAAGTTGGAAGAGTTTATCAAGGATATTCTCAAGAAGAAGGCATTGATTTTGAAGAATTTTTTTCACCTGTTTCCAGGTTAAAAGTAATTATGATATTATTATCTTATACTTATTTTCATAGGTTTAAATTGTTTTAAATTCATGTTAAAATACATTTTTAAATGGTTACATTTATCAAGAATTATATGTTATAAAACCCCTAATTTTGAAAAAGAAAAGAATTTTGATCATTTTTTAAACTATCTAAAGCATTATATGGTTTTAAAAAAACTCCTCGAGCATGGTATGATAGGGTAACGAGTTTTATTTTGATTTTTTTTTTGAGAATGGAAAGGTTTATCTTGCATTTTTTATTAGGGAAAGGTGAAATGATATTTTGATTGGATAAATTGATGACGATATATTATTTTAAGATCTACATGTGTAAAACTATGTACTATATTTTCAAATTAGATGATATCTGAGTTTAATATGAGCATGATATGGGAATTCATATTTTTCCTTAGTTTGAAAATATTTCAAAGAAATGATTATATTTTTTAAAATCAATCTATGTTTTATAAAGAGTTAGTTAATAGATTTGGTTTAGAATCTTCTAAATGTGAAAATAATCCCATCTATACTTCATTCAAATTATATTTAGATAAATCTATAAAATCTATTGATGTTAAAACCTATAGATCTAAGATTATAAGTATATTATATTTAAATTATTCTATGACAGATTTAATGTTTTCAGTTTAGACTTTTTCTAGATATCAAGGTGACCCTAAGAAAATTCACATTAATTATTTCAAATGTATCATTAGATTTGTTAATGGATCTTTGAATCTTGGTTTATTTCACTCTACTAAAACTAAAATTGATTTGAAAAGTTATTCAGATTAAAATTTTAAAAGATTCAAGATAGAAATAATGAGTAGTTTAGATATATTCCATTTACTAGGTAGAATTTTGTTCCATGGGCCATAATGAAACAAAAAATATGTTACACTTTCAACTACCGAATCTGAATATATATATTTTTCCATCATGTTGTGCTCAATCATTATAGATTCAGAAAACTCTTTCAGATTTTAATTTTAAAATTAATAATATTACTATTTTCTATGACAATAATACATCTATATCTATTTATTAAAATCCCTTACAACACTCTAGGACTAAAAACATAGATTTTTAATTTCACTTTCTTAGAGATCATGTATAAAAAGGAATTATACATTTAGATTTTATTTCTATAGAAAATCATCTTGTTGATATCTTTTATAATCCCATATACTTTAGCAATTATGATAAAATCTGGTTCTAAAATTGATATTCTTAGATTTAAATTTACATTGATATGGAATGAATTTAGGTGGAGTGTGTTTTTGTTTATATGCATAAATTTTTAGATTTACAAGAAATTTGTGAATTATGGAATATATTTTTCATATTATTATTTCTAAATTTGTTTAATTATTTGTCTATAATATTATTATTTTATGAATTCTAATAAATACTAGATGATGTTATCTTACTGTAAAATCATTCATTTTTCATAAAATATTATTTTATGAATTGTTTCACATTATTTTTCATAAACATCTTTTAAACTTCTGCTCATTATATCATTGCTCTTTAACACATGTTTTAAAATATACATGTTTATAATTTTTTTGCACAATTTCTATATTCATTATTATGAAATATAATATAGTAAAAAAAGAAAGTAATAGACTTTATCACTTCAAATAGAGAAGAATTTTTCAATTGAAGCTTTGTCTTTTTTATAATTTTAAAAAGGGGGAGAAGTTTTTTAAAATATATTTGGTTTTGAAATTATAAAAAAGGGATAGAATGTCGCGTGGCTCCTTGAAACACTTTTTTATTATATAAAAAATAATTTAAATGTATTAATAATTGTGTATTAATTAAAATATAATTAACTTCGATTATATCATCATATATCTTTTAGTAAAATATCATTAGAATTCATGATTTGATTGGTCATAAAATGTGAAACAAGATTCATATTGGTTTAATATGATAAATAAGACATTTAGGGCCTTAAAATATCATTTTTACATGTTTCTTATTATTCCTAGATAGCCAATTCACATATCTATTCCTCCCACATCGTCAATTCATGTATTCGTTTCTCCCACGTCGCTGATTCACATAGCCAATTTTCTAGAATCAATATCCTTATGTATTTTTTCCATAACATGGGATACATAACTCTAAATCATGTGATTATTATTGATTAATAAATTTCAAAATTTCAACATTTAATTAGAAGACATAAAACCATGAATCGATTTATATCATTTCCTAAATGAGTTTATAAGTCACTAGATGTTTTCATTCTAATTTATACTATTTTCCAGAACTATTTTCTATTATATTTAGATGATAATTTCTTCTATAGAAGTTTGATTAAGGTGATTCATAATTATATGGAAATATAATGTAATTATATATATATATATATAAATTAACTTTTGATAAATATTATTCTACTTTTTAGAATCCTTATTGTAAGTATTAAATTCGAATAGTCAATCTATTTATAGATTTTAGAATTCGACTACGTAAGTTTTTTAATATGTTATGAATTTGATTATGTGGTGAATCACCTATGTGACACCCCTACATGAATCCCTTATGTGAATTTTTCATATGTGGTTTGGTGAAAATCTATAGGATATCTTAAATCCTAGAGATGTTATCAGTTTTATGTAACATTTAATATTTACATTTGTTTGTGTGTTTAATATGAATATTTTTAATGTTCCATTTATTATAAAATTAATCATTAATTGTTTAGAACTCATGTTAAGTGTTTTAATTTATTTCATGATATATTAAATCTTATTTAAATGTTATTAAGAATTTATTTGAGAGGACCAGTTTGGGATATACCTAACATTGAGAGGGGGGGTGAATCAATGTTGGGGACTTTTAATACCAATTTATAACTTTCTATCCCTATACATCTTGACCTATTAGGATCTTGATTCTCTTAATCTCTTTTCCCTATCGTGTGCAATAATAGAAAGTAGTAAAAATATGCACATGATATTTTTATATGGTTCACAACTCAATAAGAGCAGCTACATCCTTTCCATGCATGGGGATGACTAGTGCATGGATTCTCCACTATAATGTGATATGTTTTTACAGTGGTTTGACTAGGAAAACAATCCTATAGTCAGTGTGGTTCCCTAAACTTGGAGGAGGGAAGGAGATAATCGCTTCCCATTGTTTCTCCCTACACTTGGAGGGGGAAAGGAAACAATCCTCTTCCAACTTGAAATGAGTAGGATATACCCTTACACTCGCTAGTTCTTTATAATACCAGTGTAGATAGTCTCTTGTAGCCTTTAGCTGGTTCTTTATACTTCCTCTGAAGACAGTCTTCTCTCTGTTAAAAGATTTTGCAACACCAAAAGAATCTTCCACCTGTTGAGACCTGTTGGATGCTACAGTGCTACTTTGTTCTTCCACAACCTTATTCTTATCCTTGTTACTCACTTATCAGTATGCAAGTAACCAACCTATTATTTCTCTATAGCTACCCTGTAAGCTGCACACTCTTCTTCTTATACTTCTTCAATGTAAAACCAGCTACACTGAAACCTGCTCTTCTTCACATTTTCTCTTTCAGTGAAAAACCAACTACACTAAACTCTTCTTCTTCTTCTTGCAAGAATCACAAGTTCTATTTGTGATTGTTAAATCAATGAAGCTCATCTCAATTTAGCATCATCACAGTAGTTATGGCCTGAATAACTGAATATAAATTTGCCACTCTCTTCTTCTTCTTCTCTTCCTTATGATTATCACAGTATAATATGAAATAGTGCAATAGTGTCTTATACTCTTTCTTCAATTCTCAATACCAACACAAGAGTGTATCAGTATACTTCCTACTTCCTTTTTGTGGATATGAGTTTAGTTTCACGTCTGAATCTTCATCACACAACCAACAACACCCCTACAAATAGTTTATATAAATCGTGAAACCAGAGAGTGTTCACCTTTGTACAAGAAAATAGCTCCACGGGTCTTCTTCATCACGTAGAGGATGCATGATTCATCTTTACAGAACCAGGTATGGTTTGTGGATCTATCTTTTCGAAGCACTAAAAGGGTGAGTATTCATCGGTTGTGTACTCATGGGATCTCCTTCACTAAACACAACGAGGGTTTGAGAAAACCAGTCACTTGTTTTTGGTTTCTTCTTCAAATAGAGGGTGCAGTTCTCCTTCTTCGCAAGACACTTCAGAAGTGCATAGCACTAGTTAAAGGACTGTGGTACCCTCAAATTTTTTCGCGCACCCTTCTAGGTGGTTTGTGTGTAAAATTCAAACCTTGCGCGTAAAAACACCTTTTGGTGCGAAAAAGGTTTTTTGCGCACTCTTCACTTTCTTACCTAGAAGCTAGTAGGAACTACCATACACACAACTGAATATGTGAAAAGACCCCAAATTTTTTGTGCAACCTTCTAGGTGGCTTACACATAAAATTCAAACCTTGCGTGAAAAAACCCCTTTTGTCGCGAAAAAATCTTTTCATGCAACTCTTCCTTTTCACGTAAAACTACTCTTTTTCACGCAACACTTCTTTTTTCGCGCAACACTTCTTATTTTCGTACACTACTCAATACTTCAATTTTTTCCATGTGTCAGAGCTCAGGATTTGTCTAAGTGTCAAGCCTTAACAAATGAGAGGGTTTCACCTCATATTTATAGGAATTTTTGACCCTGCGCATAAAACCCCTTCATGCACATAAAATTATCTCTCATTTCTTTATATTACGCAAACCTTCCTGGATTTTTCACGCACCTCATGACTTTTCCATTTTTCATCATTCTAAACCTGAAGCCACTCTTGTGTGTAAAACATAAAACCCACATTTTGCGCACAACCAATTTTTATGTGCACAAGTCTGATGTTCCATGCACATTGCGCGAACATCTCCGATTTTTCACGCACCTCTTGCCTTTGTAATTTTTCAACATTCTAATCACAATGCACCAATTGTGTGAAAAATTCCACACCGTGTTTCATACTGCACGCAAAACCAATCTTTTGCGCAACCTCTCTTCGTGCACTCAGACCAATTTTTTCGCGTAGTCCATGGATTTTTCATATTTTCCTGTTCCGGACTTAGAACTCCACTTGTGCACAAAATTCTAAACTGCGTTCCATATTGCATGCAAAACCACCTTTTGCGCAGCCTCATTTTTTGCGCACTTTGCCAAATTATTCGCACACTACATGCCTTTTCCAAATTTTGATGTTCTGACCTTGAATCGTGCCTTTCACAAAAAATTCTATGTCATCTTCAAACTTTCGCGCAATATACTTTTGACAAAAGCGCATTTTTCCATCTCCTGATATTAGCCCCAAAAATTTGGAAAACACTAGGAAATGGTGCCACCTTAAAATCTGCTTCATCAAGAACACCAATACTGCTTCACTGGCATCTATCTTATTCAACAAACAAATTCTTTCATCACGAACCATATCTATCATGATATATAGTCCTTGATCTAACACCTTTAGCATCATCAGATTTTACAAGGAAGGTACTATAACTTTCCCTATCTTCTACTAGCATCTTTCCTTCCAATCAAAACTGAATATGACTGGCAACATCATTTATCCCCTTTCTTTCATAAGGCATGCATCACAAGTTCTCCTAACTTGTGATATTTTTGAAATACAAATCAGAAAATCATCGTTTGATTTATCAACATTCTACATTGTTATAGACAATGTATCACCTTTGATGCATGTGATTTGAACTTAGGATCATCTCGACAACCGTCTAAATTACTTCATAGAGAAGTGACCAAGTATGACATTAAATGCTATGATTTCATAACATTTCTCCAGGCATCCTCACTTCATCTGATCTTTATTAACTTTTGATTCCTTCTTCATATCCTTCTTCATTTTGACCGACATTGACAACTGTTGACAACAAATACAATATTCATACACAAACTGGTCCCAACAATCACCCCCTTTGTATTTTGTTGTCAATACCTTAAAGTCTCCTAAAATGAATGTGTCGATGTCAAAATGAGAATCTTCTCTCCCCCCTTTACTTGTTTCTCTCCCATAGAATTTCATTTCATTTCTCTCCACCTTATTGACAAGAAATAAAAAGTTCATGGTAGAGAGGGTATCATTCCATACTTAATCAATGTGCCATCAATGATTGATCAATGCTCGGGGTAGAAAAAAAGAGGATTTTATTTAGACACCGAAGCTATCCATTAACCACTGAATATGACACCTCATGAGATGAGAACTCATAAACTTGTCTTCAACGATTTTACACTTTCATTCTAGGCATAATATATTTATTGTGATAAGAAATAATCAACCTGAAATTCATCCACTCACTTCAAAAAACGGATAAAAAACATTCAAGTGAAATTGGCAGGATAAGTGTCCTTAGGGAACTTTCATTATTCTTATATCACTGATTGACTTAGTTACTCCACCATTGCAAAAATATCTTTATTTTGAGTAACTAGGGATGAGAGATTAAGAAATGAAATAACTTTTCCAATGATATAGTCCTTAGACAATCTTCCTATTATTTGAATTTAGTACCAACTGAAGTTGATACTTATTGAGATAATGACTCTAGAATCTTATTCATCTATCTCCCTCTCAAGGGAACACTTCTCATAACTGAATATTAGGTTCTACCCCTGAGATATTTATTCACCTTCAATTACCTATATTTAAAGAAAAAATATAATACAAAAAGATGTAAGGGAATAAGGTGGGTCCTCCTTGCCTCATCAATGTGAACAACAAGGTTGAGATGATTTTCTCAACCAAGATGATCCATTTTCTCCACTCCTCACACTTTCACATTTGATCTTTAATTTTGACTGTGGTTGTGTGGATCTCAATACTTCTTCCATCTCTTTGTGTTTGAATTTTCTTTCATTTAAGAGTTTTCCAAGCACTAGAATCTCCCGGTGAAACTTTCATCCTCTTAAGGAATTCTTGTCGGGATGGAATGAATTCATTGCACCTTTTGACAGTATGACCAGACTTGTTGCACCTCTCACACAAAACATATTTTTATTCATGTAGAATATTCTTTTGCATTTAGCACTAGCCTTAGCTTGTGCATATTCCATTTTCCTCATTCTGTCCAAATCTTCTGGCCAAACCACCAATATATCATTAGGGATTGAGGCATTAAGATTTGATCTTATACATGGATTCTTCAAAGTTTCATCCTTCTTAGTAGTTATTTTGGATGCACAACCCTTAAACTTATTGGATTTAGAATACAGGACTTCACATCTTTCCTTCTTGAAATCTTCTTGGGAGGGTTTGTTTTCACCTTATTCTTCAGATTTCTTCCCAAGGATGCTTCTTCTTTCTTATCCATCTCCTGTGATATTCTTTTCTTATTTGCTTTGGGTGCCTATTGAAATGAACATGCACCATTCATGTGACCACTCCCATTACATACATCACATATGATATCTAACATTCCAAATCTATTTGCAGTATACAGATTCTTCTAGATCAATGGATGTTACTTCTTCTTCTATGGCCTTCTCCCCCTTGAGATGGGCTTTCTCTATGCTTTTACATTTAAGGGATTGTACCCACTATCCAGTGCACAATTCCCAAATCTATTACAACACTAGAATTTACCAACAAACCTTGACTTCATGTCATATTATTTATAAGGTTGCTGAATCTTCTTCTTGGTATGTTGTGCTTTCTGTGGGGAGTTATCTTCCACACTCTTTCCCTTATCCACCCTAGCCATGGTAGTATGTTTCTTCTCACTTTTCTTCACCCATACTTGATTATAATTTTTCTTCCAACCTGCACTTTTTATAGAAACAATTTTCGAATAATTAGTACAAGTTGGTATGGATGGTACCTTCTTATCAACTGTTTGTGATAGATCAATGAGTAAATCCATGATCTTCTTATCACATGTTGGAGGTATTTTGATAGTATAATCCTCTAGAGAACATTGAGTGTTAGCATCTACTATTTCCTTCGTTTGTGGAGACTCAATATGTGTCTTCTCAAGATTGGTCAACTGAGCTTCCAATTCTAGACATCTCATATTGAGGATGACTTTTTAGTCTTCAATCATAGTCATCTTCTCTTCACAAGACTTCTTTAATCTTTAAACTTCATCTTTATGCATCTATACTTTGTTTCGTAACAAAGAGTCAAGTTCTTTGATCTTCTTGGAGTTTTCTTCCAAATATAACTTCTTGACAACATTTCTCTTTTCCATCTCATCTTCAAGTGCATGGATATTATGATCTAGAATCTTGTTGAATCCCTCCTTTTATTCAACATATTTGAGCCACTTTAAAGAACTTTCTTCAAATCCCCTCTTGGTTGCTTCAAAGGCTCCAACCTGTCTGGAGAGATTTAAACATTCAACAATTTTTTCTTGTAAGCCTTTCTCCAAAACATTAGATTCTTCTTCCAGCTGAGTGATATTTTCTTGCATGCATTGAAATACTCCATAAAACAGGGATGTACTTTCTTCAGGAATACCATGCAGAATCATTCTTAATCTATCAATGTATATTTCTTTAGATGTTGTAGATTGATTATCACCAATTTTGATTTCATTTTCATAATGGGAATAATTTCCAAATGTAATAACACATACATCTTGATCACTTTAGGTAGGATGGTTTTCCATATTCTTGGTGGGAACTTGATCTACCTTCTCACTACTTTCCACGTCTGGTGTATCTTCAATTTCAGCTAGATATGCAGAACCAGATGCTTCCTCTTCTTTAGATAAGAGGGACTTCTTCTTAAACTTTTTCTTCTCCTTCTTTTTCCTGTTCATTATAGTCTTGGTAGATATAGACTTATGCTTAAATACAACCAAATATTTACTGAAACTGCACTTCATTGATAACTCAGGAAATATATCCAAGTCTTCAAAAGAGAATAACTTCACTATAGAGAATCCAACATAGGTGAACCTGTCCCTCTGATACCAATTGAGAGGACCAGTTTGGGACATACCTAACACTGAGACGGGGGGTGAATCAGTGTTGGAGACTTTTTATACCAATTTCTAACTTTCTATCTCTGTACCTCTTTACCTATTAGGATCTTGATTCTCTTAATCTCCTTTCCTTGTCACGTGCAATAATAAAAAGTAGTAAAAATATACACATGATATTTTTACAAGGTTCACCACTCAATAAGAGAAGCTATGGCCTTTCCATGCCTGGGGATGACCAGTGCATGGATTCTCCACTATAATGGGATATGCTATTATAGTGGGTTGACTAGAAAAACAATCCTCTAGTCAGTGTGGTTCCTTACACTTGGAGGAGGGAAGGAGATAATCACTTCCCAGTGTTTCTCCCTACACTTGGAGGGGGAAAGGAAACAATCCACTTCTAACCTTTATAGAGTAGGACATACCCTTACACTCACTCATTCATTATAATTCCAGTGTAGATAGTCTCTTGCAACCTCTAGCTGATTCTTTATACTGCCTCTGAAGACAGTCTTCTCTCTGTTAAAAGAGTTTGCAACACCAAAACAATATTCCACCCATTGAGACCTGTTAGATGCTACATTGATACTTTTTTCTTCCATAACCTTATTCTTATCCTTGTTACTCACTTAGAAGCATGTAAGTAACCAATATATTATTTCTCTACAGAAACCCTGAAAGTTGCACACTCTTCTTCTTCTGCTTCATCAATGAAAAACTAGTTGCACTGAAACCTACTCTTCTTCACACTTTCTCTTTCAATGCAAAACCAACTTCACTAAAATATTCCTCTTCTTCTTGGAAGAATCATAATTTATCTTTGTGATTGTTAAATAAATGAAGATCAGCTCAACTTAGCATCATCACAGTTGTTATTTCTTAAATAACTGAATATAAATTGTCCACTCTCTTCTTCTTCTTCTCTTCCTTCTGATTGACATAGTATAATATGAAATAGTGTAGCAGTGTCTTATACTCTTTCTTCAATTATCAATACCAACACAAGAGTGTATTAGTATACTTACAAATTCCTTTGTGTGGATATGAGTTTAGTTGCACATCTGAATCTTTATCACACAAGAAACAACAACCCTACAAACAGTTTATATAAATCGTGAAACTAGAGAGTGTTCACCTTCGTACAAGAAAATAGCTCAACGGGTCTTCTTCATCATGCAGAGGATGCATGATTCATCTTTACAAAACTAGGTATGGTTTGTGGATCTGTCTTAGCGAAGCACTACAAGGGTGAGTATTCACCGGCTGTGTACTCACGAGATCTCCTTCATGAAACATAGTGAGTGTTTGAGAAAAACAGTCTCTTGTTTTTGGTTTCTTCTTCGTACAAAGGGTGAAGTTCTCCTTCTTCATAAGACACTTCAAGAGTGAATAACACTAGTTAAAGGCCTGTGGTACCCTCAAATTTTTTGCGTGCCCTTCTAGGTGGCTTGCGCATAAAATTCAAACCTTGCGCGTAAAAACACCTTTTGGCTCGAAAAAGGCTTTTCGCGCACTCTTCACTTTCCTACCTAGAAGCTGGTAGTAACTCCCATATGCAAAACTGAATATGTGCAAAGACCCCAAATTTTTCATGAAGCCTTTTAGGTGGCTTGCATGTAAAATTCAAACCTTGTGTAAAAAAACATCTTTTGGCACAAAGAAAATCTTTTCACGCAACTCTTCCTTTTCGCGCAGAACTTCTCTTTTTCGCGCAACACTTCTTCTTTTCGCACACTACTCAATACATCAATTTTTTCCACGCATCAGTCCTTAGGATTTGTCTAAGTGTCGAGCCTTAACAAATGATAGGGGTTCACCTCATCTTTATAGGAATTTTTGACCCTGCACGTAAAACCCATTCCTGTGTGTAAAACTATCTCTCACTTCTTTATATTATGCGCACCTTCCTAGATTTTTCACGCACCTCATGAATTTTCTATTTTTCATCATTCTAAAGATGAATCCACTCTTGCACGTAAAACATCAAACCCACATTTTGCGCACAACCATTTTTTACACGCACAATTATAATGTTCCGCACACATTGCATGAACATCTCCGATTTTTCTCACACCTCTTGCCTTTGTCATTTTTGAATTTCTAATCACAATGCACCAATTGTGCAAAAAATTCCACACTGCGTTCCATATTGCATGCAAAACAAATCTTTCGTGCAACCTATTTTTCACCCACTCGGACCAATTTTTCGTGCAGTCCATGCCTTTTCCATATTTTCCTATACCGGACTTGGAACTCCACTTGTGCACAAAGTTCTAAATTGCGTTCCATATTGCGCGTAAAACCACCTTTTGTGCAGCCTCATTTTTCACGCACTTTGCCAAATGTTTCATGTACTACATGACTTTGAAAAATTTTGATGTTATGACCTTGAATCATTCCTTGTGCAAAAAATTATTTGACATTTTCAAACTTGTGCGCAACATCCTTTACCAAAAGCAAATTTCTCCATCTCCTGATTTTTAGCCCCAAAAATTTGGAAAACACTGGGAAATGGCGCCACCTTAAAATATGCTTCAGAAAGAACCCCAATTATACTTCAATGGCATCTATCTTATTCAAAAAACAACTACTTTCATCACGAACCATATTTATCGTGATATATAGTATTTGATTGAACACCTTTAGCATCATCAGATTTTCCATGGAAAGTGCTATAACTTTTCTTATGTTATACTAGCATCTTTCCTTTCAATCAAAACTGAATATGACTGGAAGCATCATTTCTCCCCCTTTCTTTCATAAGGCATGCATCACAAGTTATAATAACCTATGATATTTGTGAAATAAAAATCTACAAAGCATCGTCTGATTTATCAACATTCTTCATTGTTGTAGACAATGTGTCACCTTTGATACATGTTCTTTGAACTTAGGATCAGCTCAACAATCATCTGAATTACTTCATAGAGAAGTGCCCAATTATGAAATTCAATGATATGATTTCATAACAATTCTACAGGCATCCTCACTTCATCCGTTCTCCATTAACTTTGGAGTCCTTATTCATATCCTTCTTTATTTTGACCGACATTGACAACTGTTGACAAAAAATACAATCTTCATACACAAAGTAATCCCAATAATCTCCCCTTTGTATTTTTTTGTCAATACCTTAAAGTCTCCTCAAATGAATGTGTCAATGTCAAAATAAGAATATTCTCAATCCCCTTTACTTATTTTTATCCCATAGACTTTCATTTCATTCCTCTCCCCCTTATTGATAAGAAATACAAAGTTCATGGTAGAGAGGGTATCATTACATACTTAAGTAATGTGCCATCAATCATTTCACTCTAAGTCTACTTGAGCAATGATCGGTGTAGAAAACAAGAGGATTTTATTTAGACAACAAAGTTATCCATTACTCACTGAATATGACACCTCATGAGATGAGAACTCATAAACTTATCTTCAATGGTTTTCCGATTTCATTCCAAGCCAAATATATTGAATGTGATAAGTAATAATAAACCTGAAATTCCTGCAATCACTTCAACAAACGGATCAAAAACATTCAAGTGCAATCCTCTCATTTGGATCATCAACATTTTGAGATTCCATTTTCTCCTCATTGTGATACAACACATAATAGTTTGTCTAAAAACCATATTTGGTTATATGGTAGATAACTTCTTCACGGATCAACCAAGGTCTTCCAACACAATTATAACATGGTCAATGTATGTGAACACTATCTGAATAATTTTCAAATGAAACATCTAAAAAGATCTCCAATTTTTTTTGAAAATTGCTAGAGATCTGACCAGTTTCATACATAGAACTTCTATCCATTTGATAAAAAAATTATAATCATTCATTTTGTGAAACTAATTCAATAATATTGAAGTTCAATAGAAAATATTTTTAAGTAAATGTGAATTTTTCACTTTATATAAAACCATAACTGACATAATATATAGACACATGTTGAAACATATAATTGAAAATTATAGTATTGTATCAACCTCAATTTTAAACTATGTCAGAGAAAATAAAATGACACATAGTCAAATTAAAAAATAGGATGTTTAGTTCCAATATAGAACATAGTCCTCTCCACATGATAGCAAGCCACTAATAAGCACATTTATTTAAAAAAAATGAACCATAACATGGACCAGGTTTTACATGAAATAACTAGACACTAGGAAGTCTAGGATACAACCAGCCTCTATTATAGTTATTCATGTGAAAAATATAAAAAAATAAGGAACAAGGAGTATCAGAGTAAACCCTTTTAAAGAATAATATATGTGATAAGTAAATATACATTAAACACAAGGAAAAATATAATGTAAAATGAGACATAGAGGGTGATCATTAATCCAAAGAAGGATATTCACAAGGTTATAGTGAGAAATAATCTAGAGAGTGCCCCCGGGACATATAATTTCTCAAGTGTTTTCTATAGGGTTTCTTAGGACTTGGTGAAGGGAGACCTCACTGAGGTGGTCCAAGACATTTTCAAGCATGGAAGCCTGCCTCGCATTGCTTGCACCACCACTCTGGTTCTGATTCCAAAGATCACTGATCCCTCAACCATCCACCATTACAAACCTATGAGTACATGTAATGTCCCCAATAAAATACTTGAAACGATCATTAACAGGAGACTTGCAGTTCATCTTCCTAACTTGATCTCGGATGAATATCACAACATCGCTAACGGATGATCCATATAGGGGGTGATGGCTTTATCCCAGGTGGTTATTGGAGATCTTAACATTAAGGTTCATGGTTTAAATATGGACATTAAGTGGGACATGGACATGGCCTATAACCACATGGAGTGGAATTTTATCATCAATGTTCTTGCTAGCTTGGGATTCTCTACTTGGTATATTCACTTAATTTTTAGGTGCATCATCTCTTCATGGTTGGATATCCAGTTCATGGGAAAGAATCATGGATTATTTAAGATGGTGTGTGGCCTGAGACAAGGGGACCCCCTTTCACTGAGCATTTTCATCATGGCCCAGGAAATCCTCACCCAACATATCAATAGAAGCATCAAAAGTGGTACCATTTATCCTTATCATTGTAGGAAGAGATAGATCTATATTTCAAACATTATGTTTGACAATCACATTATTATTTTTATTAATGTAAAAAAGCCATCCATATTAGTCTTAAACAGAATTTTGGAGGACTACTGTCACTGGAGTGGCCGGTGCATCAACTAGAACAAGAGCACCTTCTTCATCACGAATCAATGCCCAGAATCCCAGAGTGAATCCCTATGAAACTGGTTGAACATGAAGAATGGAAAATTCCCAATGAGCTATATGGGTGCTCTAGTTTCCCTGGGAAGGCCACGAGTTCAACATTTTGATCACATCCTTGATCTCATTACCGGACACGACACTAACTAGAATAGAAAGTTCTTTTCGTTCGGAGGTTGGATCAAATTGGTAAATAGTGTCCTCTCCTCAATTCTGATTCATGTAATTTATTCTATTAAAGTTACCAAGGGTGTTCTTGCAAGCATCAATAGGATCCTGGTCTCATTTATCTAGGAGGAACATTCAGATGGGAGGCATCATTCGTCATCCTATGATATACTTTCCAAGAAGATCAAGGAGGGAGGCATCAATGTGAGTAGCATATCGGGTATCCTACATGTCATGCAAGCTAAACTTTCCTAGGATATTATTGAGGCCCACTCACCATGGGGAACATTTATGGATATGAACCAGAGTGAGGGGCATCATTCTTGTCACTCCTCCCCTATTTCTCCTGTGGTTCCTCCTTTCATTCTGGAACCACAACTGGACTGGATCGTGTCTTGGGTTCCTATTCTGTCCCATGACCAACATATCCTTCCGCCAAGCCATCATGTATCCAGCATTTGTTGTGTCTATTTTGAACAGTGATCAACATGAAATCTTATACCTCATTAGAATTAACAACAGTCAGGAAAATTGTATTTTTACTACTTCAATTTATCATTCTTTTTCAATGAAGGATTTCAGTAGGGTCTTTACAGCTTTGGTCCAGACTGATGCACGGGGGAGACTCTCAGGCACAAATAAATCTGGATAAACTATAACTTCCCAGATTGTAGGATTAGGAACTGTGAAATATCCACTTATAACAACTTTAAAAGGATGGGAATTTATATAGATTCATGCTGATTTTGTTGTAGGGAGAAGAGGGAGGAAACTTCAGATAATCTGTTCTTTATGGGAGATTGGGCCAATGCTATTTGGTTTTCCTTCAGAGACTTTACTAGTTATAATTCTAGGGACTAGACAAAGGCCCCCTTCTTTGAATGATGGTTCCATGGTGTGGGTGGCCAAATCCTTGAGTTGAAGGCTCATGCCTTGGTGATTGCGGTAGGTTGTTGGTGCATCTTGACTACTCAGAACAAGGCCTTTTTCTAGGGGCCTATATGTTCTCAAAGGGTTTTGGTGGAAAGGGTCAGATGTTTTCTATTAGCTCTGTTCCATCTAGGAAAGGTATGGAAGGATTCCCCCACCACGAGGCTTATTGCAGGCCAAAATCAGTCACTGTTTCCTGCTGACATTAGTAGGAAAGGGAAGTGGGTTTGATGGTTCCCCCATAATTTGGGTCCCAAAATGAATAGTGATGGCTCGTGCACTATGGGAATCATGAGGGGTCTGGTGTGATTCCCAACATGAAGGGTGTGGTCATGGATGCTTTTGTTTCCCACTATGGTATGGGTCATTCTTTTCAGGATGAAGCCTTAGCGATGCTCTCTGGTCTACAACTGTCCAGGCAGAGGAATATTTCCCTTAGTGCAGTGGAAACCAAATCCTTCATTATCTACAACTCCCTGTCAGGTAAGAGCTCCACCCCATGGTCCATACCCTTTATCATTAGGAAATGCCTTAGTCTCATGGATACCAACACCAAAATTCTCCAAACATGGTGCGGGGGAAATAAGGTTGCTGACTATCTTGCTTTATTATCAACCCATGGGAAGAGTACCATTTGTTCCCCGGATATTATCTTGATGTTTTATCAGGGGGCATCTGGTTAGAGGGGATTCTCTAGGGTTGTACTAGTTTAGAACCCCATATTTCTTTTCTCCTTAGACCTTTGGAGCCTTGGATCCTTGTTTTTTTTGTTCTTGTACCTCATTTTCAATAAGTAAAGAAATGATGATGATGACGATGATGTAAGATATTCATTAATCATAATTATAATATTTTTATGTATCATGCAATGCAAGCCAGAAATGAATTTTAATTTATTAAAAAAATAATAATAATTCATTAAAACTCAATGTGTTACAAACCCAATGAGTGTACACTCCCATATCACCCAATCACACCACTAGGATCATTCTCCAATGAGTTAGATGCCATTAAACCTAGGCACATTCAACTAAAAAGTGACCATGATTCTCATCAACGCCAATTTTATCTATAAAAAACCACCCTTGGTGCTTCCTTCCCAAGAATACTAAGGAATCACACTCATTCCATGGATTACTAAATGATCACCAGTCACTCCGGCATTACTACAAAACCACGAAGAACATATGCATGCTCTATCCATCCTAGATCTAGCCATATTAGATCATAATCAATTGTCTCATCAAAAACCAAACCCAAAACCAATAGGTCTAGGTATCTAATAAATCATCCCCTATTTATATAATCATGATTCCTAATTTACTTAAAGTAATTTAAATTAAAAGGATAGAAATAATTCTACATTCCTTCACTTTTATCATTATAAGGGTATCAAAATAATCAAGGTGAATCATTCCTATCATGAAACATATTTTTATGATTATATTTAATACTTTAAACAATTACAAATACATAAAATTAATAAATTAACCCCAAGTGTTAAAGTACTTTCATATCACCAATGGAAATTATTTACATCATCAGAAAACATCCCAAAATAAGATCCACAGGTTCTTTCCACAAAAAACACTGGGGTTTGTGTGTGTATAATTCCACTAACAAGTTATATAGAAAACCTATATAAAACTCATTACAGATACCTTATACAACTACACCTTATTTCATTAAAAAATTCATTCACACATAAGAATATAAATTTCATGTGAATACTACATGACACATATGATGAATGTACACAATCCTATTTCATGTATGGTCTAAGTGCCAAAACCACAAATTACAATATCAAATCAGTACATCATACTTGATTAAGAATCTCAACTATAACATTGATAATCAAGATGAGAAATTTCATAACCCTATTAACCTATAATTACCATTGGATATGGGTTCATGACTCACATGTTTTAGAACTATGACAAGTCCAACACATTCCTATAACCATATAATTATCCACAAATAGTAAGAAAAATAAAACACTCTAATATTGATTTCTAATTCCTTGAATAAAAGAAAAACAATAGAATCCATGTAGGTTTACAACAACACCTCAGGTGCACCTACACAGACCTCAAATACTATCAACTAACAGTGAATAATTACATGCACCTAACCATGCTATTTTGTTTTATGAGATATATATCATAGAGTAAATAATGTGTATTCATGAACAACTTTGGTGAGTTCTATGATGGTTCTACTCCTTTATTATGGGTGGATTCATAGGATATAAAATCATATAAATTCCTTAATAATGCTTTATAACTACCTAAGAAAATTGTGACATGAATTCCTAACACTCATTTTGAATTTTAAAAAATACAACCTTATAAGTGTATGACCGGAACGCTTGATGGAGTAGGACTAAATGATCATGTAACAGAGTAAATTTTGGTTATATTATTACTCACACATTAAAATGACCCCAACACCACTCTAGTGGATCAGGTGGAAGTGATACTTCATTGAATGAATTATAGTGAGGTTATCATCATCATAAAGTTAGAGTGTGATATTTCAAAGACAACATTTAGGGGTACATTCATAATGAATGAGTATCTTGTCGTTCCTCTTAGGATAAAAAATTCTATAAATATATTTATGTCTAAACAATTAAATCATGTAAATAAACCTTAAATTTAAAATAAACCAAGGATAAAATAACTCAAGATCATATTGACCTCTTCAATATCAATAAATTTTTTATATAAAGATAAATCACAACAATACCACAACCTAAAATGATATATGGATTGTGTTCATAAGGGGATCATAATACATAGTATATTACAACAAAATAAAATGATAAAATATAAAATAAATGAAGGAATACATACCGATTTAAAGTGTAAGAAAAAAAATTACTTGAATCCAAGGTAGATGACCAGTTGGAAAGTAGAGTTAGCACCCTCAAGAGCCTGTTGGGATGTATGGTTCGCGTTGAGCTCACATTTATGGAAAAATGTTTGAGATGGGTTATGGAGGACTATTGTTTGCGCTGCATTTGGGGATTTTCTATCCCAATGGTTTATAAAAACCATTGGGAAAACTGAATCTATTCCAATAGTTTCATTAAATCATTGGAAAACCCCACCCTTAGACTAATCTATCCCAATGGTTTAATGAAACTGTTGGGAGAACCAATTGTTGACAGTATTATACCAATGGTTCTCTATAAACATTGGTATAGTATCCTTATGCAAACAGTTTTTTTAAACCATTTGGAGAAATGTGTTGGTATAGGGGGGATTTCAACAAGTGAACCCAAATGGAATAACTAGGAATTCGAAGTTCCAATATGTAGTCTAAAACACAGTCTTCAGAATGTTTTCCTCCTTCACATTCAACTAATGGTACCCTGAACTCGGGTTAACCTTGTAAAAATATGTTTCTCCCTGGATTTGATCAAACAAATAAACGATATGAGGCAAAGGATACATTTTTGTAATAGTTATGTTATTCAAGGCTCTATAATCAATGAAAATTATAATAAAAGTAACTTTTATTTTTACAAATAGTATAGGATCACCCCATGGTGAAGTGATTAGTCGGATGAAACCTTTATATAATAACCCTTTTTACTGATTTTTCAATTCTAAAATTTCCACTTGAGCCATTCGATAAGGGTGTTAAGAAATAGTCATAGCATCATGTACTAAGTCAACAGTAAAATCTACCTCTCAGTTAGGAACAACACCAAGAAAATCATCCAAAAAAACATCCATATACTCATTTACTACCAGAACATCACTAATTTGAACAATTTATCTATTTTCAAAAATATGAGCTAGGAAACATTCATTTCCATATATAATCAATTTCTTAGCTTCATGGTAAGTTATCAAAGCCAAGAAAACATTGAACACAACTTTCTTAGAACTATAATCTATAATTTCATGATAAACTGAAATCCAATTCATACCGAGAATGATATCAAACTATATTATGTCCAGTAAAACAAGATTTTTATGAAATAACATTTCATTGATAACAACATGAATATTTTAATAAATCTTTGTTGCATTAATACATCCACCCAGAGTTTTCACCAAAAGTTATATCTTAATTTCATGAGTATATATACCCAATTTACTTGAAAATTTCTCATAAATAAATGAATGTGAAGATCCAAATTCAAATAGGGTATTAGCATAATTTTAATACACATGTAACGTAACTATCATCACATCATTTGAGGGCCCAAAATCAAATGTAGTAGTAGCAAATGACTTTGCTACACGTTTCTATTTCTGGTCATGATGATTTTCATCCAATGAAACTAACTTCAGACCTGAATTAGAATAATAACCCAACTCATTGCAATTAAAACACCACACTTTTGTATAGCTACCAGTAAACTCATTCATTGATTTCTCAAGATTCTTTTCTTTGCATTTTTAGTCCATGTGGACAAACATTCCACATTAAAAACACATCCCTAACTTCCTAAGGCAATCTTTAGGGTTCTTTTTACTGCAATTACCACAAGATGAGAGCTTTAATTTCTTACCTATATATTTCTTTGATGTATGTTTCCCCATTTCCTTCCATCCTAACTACTTCTTACATTCACCATCACGAGGAACATAAGATTTAGAAAACTATATCTCAACCTTTTTGGTACAACGAACATCTTTCTCATAGATTTTAAATTTTAATGTGTCCAAATATCTTCATAGACTTGGTTTCAATTATGAGTAACACCTGTTAGTTTTTTTATTAGCATCCCAAATAAAATCTGGCACAAATCGGGCTAATCTTTTGAAGTTTTCCTCATGTTCACCTATATAATCTTTATCTTTCAGCCTTAATTCCAAGAATTGTTTTTCCATCTGGAGTCAAACAACCTTAGGGAAATATTTCTCAAGGAAACTATCTTTGAAATTTTCCCATTCCATGGAATAAAGATCATATTTCTATCTAGTATTATTAACCAAATACCTCCATCTATCAACTTCACCTTCAATATGATAAATGGAAAGTGTTACATTTTTACATTATAAATATCCCACGACATCAAATATATTTTCCAAAGCATTGATCCATACTTTGGATACCACAGAGTCAGACAAACCAATGAATGATGAGTGAATTTTCCTCATGAAATGATCCACAAAATAAATTTTACTTCACAGTAGATTAGGTTCCTCTCTAGCATGGATACCACCACCATTTATAGCCTCATTAAATTGATCCATCACTGCAACAAATAGTTCTCTTCAAATTATATTCATCTTGGGATTCTTTTTCAGATGAAAATATTCTACTTGGTGCCTTCCCACAATAACATTCGTGTTTACTCTATGGAAAACCATTATGAACAGACATTGTTTAGATGAATCAATATGGTAATACTCAAATCCTATAACATTTTAACTAAACCATATGGTTAAATCTTTCTATGGAAAGTTATTAATAATATACTAACCTTTAAATTTATCAAAATCATCTTTTGATACCAACTATAAGGACCCATCCTTAAATAATACATAATCTTGAGTTTCTATTAAGAATTTTACTTTCTTTCACATTGAGGATATTTTTAGGTTTTTGGTTTTTGGGAATTATACCATAACTCATACATAACAAAACCATAAAATAAAATGTGAACACTTTGGAGTATTATCCATTTTTTCAATAATATGAAGCATTTAAAATAAATCATGATCTCTTTTCATGAGAACTCTTCACGACTTTCAACTTGACATCTCTTTTACCTTTACCCATCCTTAAACCCTGTAAAAACATTTTTTAAAAGTTGGGGTGATCATAGAAACTCAGTAAGGGATATAAAAATAATGGAAATAATTAGTTCAATAAAAATATAAAAACCCATGAAAACACTTTTCTTGAAAACATAGCATGTTACCCATAAAAGAAAATATCATTACTTTAAAAAGATCATTTATTTTACCTATTTAGAATAAATGTTTTCAATGAATACTTGTTATTAGTTATATAAAATTTAATTAGGTACCTTGGGACATCATCCATAGAACCCTTAAAGAACACTTATAGAACCCATACAGAACCCTTTCAAATTGGAATAACCATATATCCAACTTCTCATATAACAATCCATAGAATATAATCATTACCCAAAGCATTGGAGTGATATCTAGTCTCACCCATCATTTAAGCTATAACGGTCTAACCCGTCGCTATCTGGGTGCACTCATCTTATATAATGTCCAAGAACCACATTATGAAAACTCTTTTAAATTCATATGCAAATCCCTTTCAAATATTAAAATACCATTTTCTTTCAAAATCAAATTTTTGGTAGAAAAATGAAATTTTATTTGGAAACCCCATTTCAAATACCAAAATACCCAAAAAAGGAAAGAGGATTTTTCATTTTTGAAAACATGTAATTATTCAAAGGAAGCTATAAATGAAGTAACAATCACGACGGTAGGAAAAGTGATTATCATCATTCCATTTAAAACATATAAAATCATTCCTTTTTAAAACCTATGAAATAAAGAAAAAGAAACATAAATTGAGAATAATAAATATTTTGTACCCATATATAGGCATTTCAAATATTATTTTTAAAACATGGACATGGAAGAGAAAGATATATTAGAGGAAAACCTTATAAGAATATTTTTTCAAAGAAAAACCCTAATCACATGGGAAACAGATGAACTATAAGACCCATTAAATAATGATATAAAAAAACATTAAATATCATGGAATAGATAAATTCTTGATATATAATTTCGAATGGTATGTATATAAACCTTATAAAAGAAAAAAGGTGCATAATATCATGAATTGCTTCAATGAAAGAAAATTGAGATGAAGTCCCTTACCTTGGGTCCAAATTGACATGTGTGTCTTTATCTTCCTGAATAATAAAATTATGTTAATTAATTATTTTATTGAGAAACTTTTTAAATTTTATTATTATTTTTATTTCACCTATTAATATATTACTTAATCAATTAAGATTATGTTGGGTGTTTTGACCATATTTGGTTTATGTGTCAAAAAGACTTTAAAAGGTCAACTATGGTAAAGGGTGTTATTATTTAAAAATATAAAGAATAATAATCATGAAATAATTTACATATTTAGACATAAATTATACTATTAATTTCAATCATGAAATATTGTTATAAAAAATGAAACAACGTTACAATTATGGATACAGTAGGTCGTACTTATGCATAAGTAACATTCTCATTCTTCAATAATTATTATAGAAAGAAGGTAAGTAACATTTATCTCTTCAGAATGATCATTATATGATAAATATAGAATTATTTGATTATATATACTCATATATATCATTATTTTTATTTGGTGATGATAAAAAATAATCACATCGCTTCGAGGAGGTAGTCGTCGATACATCCATAAATGACGTTGTCACTTTTTTAGTGTGCAAAAAGGTAACAAGAAATTGATATATTATATTTATAGAAATATGATTATTTCATTAATATATTAATTATTTTATTTATTACATATATATTCATTATATTTACCCTTATTTCCATCCATGTAACACATTAGTGAATGATACTTGATATCGCTACGCGAGGAGGTAGTATGCCGTACATAGGAGCGATGTTATCATATCCCATATGGTATGAAATATAAAAATGGTGTGTATGATATAATTAATTAAAATGTATAATTATTATATAAATATCATAAATATCATATATAAATAGAATTTCAATCATTATACCCAACCATCATAGGTGATATTGTAAAAACTAATGACATCCTTTCGCAACGCGGTAGTCCGCCGTACACGTGAATGATGATTTTGTAACCCATATGATGTAAGTTTGTTATGTTTTAGGTCATAACCATAATAAAAATATTTTTATGTTTAGGATAATTATTTTATTATATAATCATGGTATAATATTAATTTAAGGGGGTAGAGAGATAAATAAAACAAACATGCATGTTGATGAACGTTACCTCTTCTTCAGGTAACTCCATTGGGTTTTTACCAAAGGAATTAAATGGTTGGATTTATACCCAAATTAAGGATTATAAGATGATAGTATATAAGTGTATAAGTGATTCAGGAATTTCTTGGTGGATAAAATTGGTTTTGAAGGTGTTAATATAGGAGGAGAGGTGGTGGCTATTCATAAGTGGGGGAGAGGACATACTTGGTATTCTTCAAATGAAATTTTGGTGAGCCCATGTTTTTACCTACCAAAAGGATCCAATAATGAATTTTTTTTACTAGAAGTTATATTGTATAAATATTTCCATAAATGGGTTAATGAAAATTTTCCAGGTCATTTGGACCCTTAATATTAATGTTTATTCACTTGGTAAACTCAATTTTTACCATAATCATTGTCATTAATTTAAATTGTTTTAACTAATCACTTATGTAAAAAATTAATTTTAACTTATTAAAAAATATAAATTAATATAATTACAAATTTTTAATCAATTATTCCAAATTCAAATCAAATAAGGGGAAAATTTTAATTTAATATTAATCACACAATCACTACGAGACAACAGGTTTTTGAGAAAAGTATTTCTTAAAGAAAAAGATGATTCTATATTAACTCTAAATAATAATAATCATGATATAAAACTCAATTAATATTTAATGATATATATTATATATATTTCATCTAAAACATTACCCATTAAATATTATTTTAATTAATTAAAAAGGTGAAACATTATGATTTTTAAAACAATTTTTAGAAAAACCCATCTTTAAACCCAAAAATAACCTATTTGAAAAACAAATATAAATATGATTTAAATTTAAATTATAATATTAAATATAAGTACATAATACATAGGTTAATTTAAAAAACATTCAAACCATATTGCGACTCTTAAATTAATTAACTTATTATAATAGATGACTTTTAAAAAATCTGCATTTTTCAATTTTCACAGAAAAATCAATATTTTCCAATAAATACAAAACTTTCACCCAAAGTAAATTTTGTTATGATTATTTAAAAAATTATATTCTTTTTATCAAATTAATATTCTAAAATTTATAAATTATTCATTTAAATAAAACATTATAAGAAAATTATTTAATTAAAAAAAATTCCTTTTTGGTTAAAAAATTAATTAATATTTTTATATCTAATATAAAAAAATAATTAATATTAATAAATATGAAAGTGATTTATTATATCATTACATGGGTTGTTAAACCTTATTACCTTTTCATCCCTTAGGAAATGATAACATCACTCGTGTGTATGTGTGGACAACCACCTCCATGAAGTGATGTTATTCATTTTTCAATTCAGATTTAAATAGATAATAATGAGGATAGATTTAATGAATATATATGATATTTATGACATAATAATTATTACATAAAGGTGAATTGTTATTTACCTTTATTTCTTTTCAATCATTGAAAATTGGAATCATCGATCGTGTATAAGTATAGATTATTGTTTCCACAAATTTACATAATTCATGTTTCGTCACTACTTTATAAGAATAGTTTTAAAAGTGTATATAATTAATAAATATGATTCTTATGTAATTATTATAATTCTTTTGATGATTAAAAAATTACCTAGGTGAAAGTACCTAAACCATCAAACCAAAACATTAATGGAGAACACACCAGTTTTCAACTGAATGTTCATTTTAATGAATAAATTAAAAAAAGGAATAATTGAAAATTATAAATAAATTATATATAGTAAGTTATTAATTGATATGATTATATAATGTGATTATAATTAATATAAATTTATTAAATAAGATATTTGAACATGTATTAAGCAAGACAGAACATGAGGTAAGGGTTTCTCATCTCACTTGTGTTTTTGTGAGACATATGCCATATTCACCACATATTTCTTTATGTGGTATATATAATACCCCTATAATATTATATTTCATGAATCCATTTATATTCATGGTATTTAATGTTTCATTTGATGTTATTTATATTATGGGGATTACAATTAAAATGATACCAAAGCGATAAGTGATTTATGTTTCAATCTAATTTTAATCAGGATTGTTTGTGATTGAATTTTCATTTAGGAAATTATATGTTTATTATTTGATAAACCCAATTAGTTATTTTTATCCTATAACTATTTATGAAATTTTAAAGTTTTATTACAATTTTGTTCCCTTTTTTACTCAAAATGGTTCAAAAATGTTTTTATTAAAATTGGCTTCACTTCTCCTATTTCATTGAAAATATTTTTTCATCCATATCCATGTTTTCTAAAAAGTTTTCAAGATTTTTTTGAGTATTATTCAATCAATTTTAAAATTAATTTTTAACAATGTTTGAATTTTTACAAAAAAAATTAAATTAATTATTCTCTCATTTTTTTGAATTATGTACTTTTCTTACTGATGGTGTAAACAGAATCATTATTTTTACAATTATAGCCTGAATAGAATTCCATGTTGTCATGACCACTCAATTATTTGAATAATTCATTTAATGTTCCCATAGGATTTTACAAATAATTTTTTTTCATAATATTTTATAAAAATATAGATTTTAAATAAGATATTTCAAAATGAAAAGGGTATTTTCCTTAAGAAATATTCCAGTAATCTTTTATAAAAAATTTTCATCTATGATAAAATACTTTTCTGTTAATTATTATTTAATGTGGATATGATACAATGATAATGTCCTTATTATTATTACCAATGGTAAATTATTATGATGGTGAACTTTTTAGGAAACCCATTTATTTTCCATGGGATATTCTATGATGAAATGATGAAGTGTTTCTGAATTCTATTTCCTTTCCATAGTTTATGATATTGTTATATGATGAATATTTTATGATATTTTGATATAAATATGTATGGTTTTCATTATGTGAAGGGTGGGATCAGAATTATATATCCTTCCTATGCAATCGGTGAGATGGATATCTCATGAGATAATAAGAACTGGAATGGGGAGTGAAACTAGTTTAGTAAGGGACAATATCCACTATGATAGTTTTAAGAGTTAACCTTGACTAAGAACATTATGGAATGGGGATTGAAACCAATCCACTATAATAGTCATGGAAATATTCCTTGACCAAGGAAATGATTTTCTATGTTTATGTCTATTCTATAAACTTACGTCTTATTCTTATAAATCATTCTCAAGGTTCATGACTGATTATTGATGATTTTACACTCTAATGTATTGTATATTTTTATTTACAAAAAATTTATTCCTTGATTAATTATTAAATATATTTTACTAATTGGGTATGATTATTGTAAGTTATGATCTTGTTCTAATATCCTTATTCTTATCTTATACTTACATATGATCATTGATTAGTATCTTATTTGTATACCCTTATTGATAATATGAGCACACCCTTCATAATATTTACTTTTACCTAAGAAATAAATAAATTCCTTAAGTATGATGTATCTTAAAAGGATTATTGTTAGGAAGAACTTAGTGGGAGATGATTTGAATCTTCTATGTTCCCTTTGTTTATGTATCTATGTTTCAAAAGATACCAAACCTTTTTGGTTCAGGAGTGGATATTAATGTTATATATTTTAGATTAATCTAATAATATGTAATATGTGTGTACAAAAAGTATTTTTTCTATAATCTGTACCTCCCTTGGACCATGTACCATTTTACACAACTAAGGAGATTCTGAATGATCCTGTTCCTCGTGAAAAAAAAGTAGGGAAAATACCTTTATGTTCATATCAGGTCAATGAAAAACATATAAACGATAAAGAGAAATCTATGGTCTGGTCATTGGATCTAAACAGTGATAGAATACCAATCAATTTCTATCCCATCTCCACTCCAAAATATGAAACTATAGAGGCACTAAAATAGGAATACATCCCCTGATTTCATCGCAACATGTGGGTAACTCTTACATAACTTCATACTAGAATCATGCCTTATAAGGAGTATGTTAACCATGTCAATGTGACAAATGGTCACTACCATTATGTTAATCTAGATTCTTTTTTAGTGACCTAGAACCCTAATGTGGTGAAACCGTGTTAGTACATCCAAAATTCCTACCTCATTGGTATAAAGTTTCTATATCAGATATTCACTGATACCCCAAGATATTGAACATATCAAAGAGTGAAGAGAATATAGTGTTCTGAATTTAATCCCACTCAAATTTCAATAATGACTGTTAGAGAAATAACCTTTCAATGTCTTGGATTCATGAAAATTATAATGATCAGGGTCTTCATATGCTAGTTGGTTTATACAATGAAATCTCCTGGTCCCTAAACCTCAGAAACAATATATTTGATGGGAATGATCCATTTACAAACTCATGAATCTGTTTAACAAGTAGGTGAAACATGCTTCATGTTTGAGGGAAAAAATTATACAATCATAGAGAAAATCATGTTTGTGATAATTTATTAACTAGAAAAGGAATTCTATCTAGTGAATACAGGGATAGAATCCTAAAATTATTTGAATGGTAATGAATCTTTCCCAAGGGGGTATAGGAAAAATCCCAGCCTTTAGGGATAGGGGGTTTTTCACCACCATTTCTGCCATAGGGATAATTAAATACATAGTGAATCAAAAACATGATGGTAGAGGAGATAAATCCACCCAGTCCTATATTTTTGGGAGAATTATTACCACATCCTCCTCTAATAATCTTTTTATTTTCTATATTGGGCATGGTTTCTTAGGAAACACTTCAACATTTTCTTCTACTTTATGATTTATATCCCTCTTTGGGAGTGAACTTGGTTAATTTTGTTGGGGTATTTCTCAGTACCAACATCATAAACCACTTCTTAGGGAACATTGTGAAGAAAATATAGGGGTCCCAAGTAGAAATGGTTCACCTTGAATGTTGATATAAAAGAGGATAATGATATATCCCATGATAGGTCTTCACAGGGGATGATTCTATTTACTACTTTGATATAGATTATAAAATGGTCCTCACATGTATGAATCTATTTAGTAAACATAATTAACATCATCCCCACAAATTATGCAGAGCTTCCCAATAACATGAAATGATGTGATGATGAGGCATCCATTAGAAACATGTTCTGCAGTGAAATGTATGAAGAAGTTTTGTGCACCAAATATCATATGATGGATAATTACACAGTGGCTCCTTTGAACTTCCTTCCACCGCCTTCTTGGTGATCTTTATCCAGAGATAATGTGTATGAAATGATTATATCCCACCCACTGCTAGAAGAAGCTAAGAATATCCCCATTAAGGAGAGGATTATTTAATTTGGAGTTAGGTATCTTAATCTAGTGTATATTAACAATAATTTACTCTGAGGAAACATACATACATATTGAAACTCCCATGCTAAATACAATATATGTACCTTAGAAAATACTTTTCAATAAGAAGGATATTCTCATCCAATGAGGGAATATCCGAGTTATCTAATTATATTAGGGATAATAATACAATTTTTTATAACCATAATGGTTAAGGACTACTAAGAATTCCCTCTATTGGTGTTGAAACTACTACTATATCAACCAGGTTACCCTAGTCCTGATAAATCAATATATCAATAACATACATAGGTGAGTTGACAAGACTAGGTTTCCCTCATGCCTCTACTCTAACGACCAAAACTTTTATAAATGGAATTGTTTCCCTACTTATTATTATGTTATATAGAATAAAACATATAAATAGAATAGATATCCCAATAAAAACATAATTCTCATAAATGAAGAATGAAATAAGTGACATTCATAGAAATTAAAAAACCTATAGCAATTTAATAGTAACTTGACCCTTGGAATAGTAACATGACCATTAAGAATAGTAATCTGGCCAATAGAATAGTAACCTCACTTATGAGAGGATAAATAAAATTAAGGCATATTATAAATGAAAATATGATATAATTATATCATATTATATGTAAATAAATGTTTTAAAAATGATAAATTAAGTATTGGTATTTTTATAAAATAGAAATGTTTATTTAAAATTTTATAATTAATATAATGATTTAAAATAAAATACATTTTCATAAAATTTATTCATAAATTAATATTATTTTGTCTTATTATTATAAGATAATTTTAAGATTCATTAATTAACATTTCAAAGTGTTATAAAATCGAATATAATATTAAAATCTGCATTTTTAGAATAAATAATGATTTTAATTAAAATAAATAAATTTATCATTTTTGAACAATTTATTTCATATAATTGAGTCAATTTTTTAATTTTACACATTGAAAAATGGTTATGGTTAATTTTTGGGATTTTTCTAAAATAGTTGAGTTTTTGGTGATTGGTGAAATATGGTAGTTTATGGTATTTAACTTATGGATGATGTAAGACCATAATAATTAACCATATTCATTATTTTATATATTTATTAATAATTTTAAAACTATTGATACTCTAGAGCCAAAATATTAAAATAATGATCAATATAATTAAAAAACACCCCTCTCAACCCCTATAAATACCACCCCTCACCACTTATTCTCCTCACACCTTCCCAGATTTTAATCTTGTCCAAATTCTTCCCAAGAATCTTCCCCATGTCCAGGATCCTTTGGTCTCAACAAAATACCAAAACCAATTTCTTTAAGGAGGTTCTCATGGAGAAAAATTCAATAGGTAAAATCCACTTTCATTTTCTTTTAATTTCTTTTCAATTTCATTTATTTTATTATTATCTCCTCACCTCCCCTTATCAAAGTGACATGATAACTCTAGTATATTAAATATAATATAATTTTATTATGTTAACAAATAATACATCATCAAAACTCTGTTCCTCTCCCTTTTTTTCTAAGATTGGAAACATCATTTGTGAGGCGCTGATTTATCCACTTTGAGGATGAAAAAAATTTCATTTTACTTTACTGCCTTCAAGGTAGGGCGTAAAAACATTATAATGGTTGAAATAGATTTTAAAATTTATTTTATAACATTTTTTATGTTTTATAACTAACATATATATATGTATTACTAAATAATGAAACAAAACCAGTACGTGGTGATCGAAAACCGCCAAATTAATCTAAACGATTATCATTTACATTTTATCTAATGAATCATCATCAAATTTAAATATATATATATATAAGCCCAATTAATCTTATATAGGTTCATTAATAACATATAATTTCAATTATTATGAATTATTATTATATTACATGAACTTCTATACATGTATACAAGTGTGCCAATTATACAAACCAAGAAACGAACACACTCAAATGATGAAATTGAACTCTATAACTCATTTAAATGGACAAAAATGAACTAAATAAAATTATAATGAATCAAATAAAGGTAAAAGTGTCTCTATATTTAGTATTTAATGAATCTAATTTTATTATCCAGGGTATTAAAGTGATGAAAGCATTCAGAATAAGGTAAGGGGATTCTCAAACCCAATTTCCTTTCTTTTCATTATTCCTCTTTTATGCCAAATTTCAATGTGGATGTTATATCATTATTCCTAAAAAATAGTTTCATTGTTCTTACATTTTATATTATAGGATATAAATGTTTAAAATATGTTTTTAAGACAAATACAAAGATTTTACAAAGGAACACTTCTTTCTAAAACACATTTTAACTCCTCTTGAGTTGTTTCTTTTTTTCTCAAGAATGATGAATATTATAAAAATATATATTTTTCCTTTTCTCATTTGGTAACACACAAGTTTATTCAGGAATTTTTTGTTTATAAAATGAAACACACTTCATTATATGGGTTATTTTATATCCAATATTGATATATGTTCATAGTGTCATGCATGATTATGTAAAGGTTATGATGTGATGGGTGCACACGAAATTATATAGTTCTCCAATTCATTAGGTAATGTGATGTATCTCTGTGTATAATGTGAAATATGTGTGAACATGATTCTAGATTTGTTTACAATGATGATGTTATGATTATACATATATGTTATGCATTAACATGAAGCTAGCTTAATTCTCAACTATGCGTGGTATGACTACTAAGACATGATGTCTCATTTTTATGAATTTCCACAATCCATGCCTTTATATAATGCTTCCTCTCATGATTATAATGGTGATATTCATGTTATTATTTATCCTCTTATTGGTCTTTTAGCTCACACCTTTCTTTGATGTATATCCCCAAGTTACAACTTATACTAAGGAGTAAATGAGATCCTTTAAGAAGATATAGAATAAGGAATTGAATATTTTAATTGTTTATTATGTAAATTTTATTTATTTTCCTAATTTTCCAAAGACACTAAACCATTTATCCTTATTTTTTAATGATTTTAATTTGTTTATCTCTAAAATGATGTAATGATCATGTAATAAAAGTAGGGTCATTATAGATGGTTTCAGAGTATGGTTTAGTTAATTTTGGAATTAGGATTAGAGAACATTAGTGAAACCCCTTAGTATGAGAATAATTATATGTAATAACCTAAGAATAATTGTTTTAGAAAAATGATAAACAATGTGATCCCACAATATATACCTTTCTAGTTAATTTCTTGAAGGAATAAATAATTTCTTTATGAATTATTGACTTATGATTGGTTCAAACCTTTTTTATTTTAGAATATTGTGGGAATCATGAGAAACCAAGGTAGGAATCCATTCGAGGGACAGTGTAGTGAATGCATGAATGACAAAACCAATGCCTTAGGATGTGGAGTTCAAAATTTCATGGCGATTCTTACCAAGATATAATAGGATATGAACAATAACATGAATAATGTGTCACATCCTGCTTCACCTAAGAGGGTGAAATTGGCTATTGGGTCTTTTATGTGTAAACAACTACCAATGTTTAGTAGATATTTTGATCCATTAGTTGTAGAATAGTGGTTTAACTCAATGGAAAATATCTTTTTTGTGCTTCATTGTTTTGAGATGGAGAAGGTGAATCGAGATGTTTATCATTTAGATGAAGAGGCTGACCAATGTTGGGTGTTAATTAATAACACCTACCCAAAGGACAAAATTTAAGATATTGAATTGGAAGACCTTAAGAAAATATTTCTTAATAAGTATTTCCCTCAAACTCTTCATAAAAAAATAGATAGATAATTAATAGTGCTGAAGCAAAAGGAAGCTGAATATATCATGGATTACCAAGAAAATTTTACAATTATTGCAAGGTTTGCCTCATGTTTTTTATAAAAAATGATAGCAAAATAGAGATATTATTTAGTTGTTTAAAACCATATATTCAAAAGGCTCTAGTAATTCTATATTCTGGGAGTTATAAAGAAGTTGTTCTATCTACTATCAAAGTGGAGTAGGATTTTGGAGTGTAGTCCCATGGATATGGTGATAAGAAGTGAAATATGGAATTTATAGCTGGTGGACTAATGAAAAATGTGGAAATAAAACTCAACCACTCACATGTCAAAAATGTGGGAAGAAGCATCATGGTAATTTCCCCAATGGTATGGGTAAATGCTTCAAGTGTGGGATAGAAAGTCACTAAAATCATGAATGTCAGAGAGACAAAACGAATCTGACCAACATGATGGAGTAAAGGAGAGAATCCCCCATGGTTCAATGCTTCAACTGTAGGGAGAAAGGGCACTATACAAGCTAGTTCACTAAACCTATACTCCTTGAGGGTAATTTTCATTAGTATCCACCAAATCTAAAAGAGAATGGGAAAGATTTTTCCATCACTCATGCTGAGGTGGAGCCCAAAAATGATGTGTTGAAAGGTATGTTGGTTATGCATTCAAGAATAGAGAATGTATTATGTGATTCTGGTTCTACACATTAATTCATATATTGAAAGTTTAGTATAATTATTAAAAAACCACCTCAAAATATAGAGGTTGAGTTATATATGAGAACACCAAATGGGAAAATTATTACATCCAAAGTATATAACTCCTCCCCAGTTAATGTTTGTGGACTTAACCTCCAAAAAAATCATGTATTACTTACTTTGGTGGAGTTTGATGCTATATTTGTAATGGATTGGTTATCTTAATACAAATATAACATTAATTGTCGAGGAAGGAAGATCACTATTCACATTCCAAGGTATCCTATAATGTTGTACTAGTGTAAGGAGGAGGATGAATGTCCTTAAGATTTATCATCTCAATTGTTGATATTATTTTCTTATGAGCAAGCATATGTAGCTAAAATGGTTGAGACAAATGAGTGAATTATGCTCAAATCCATGCCCATTGTGGGGGAATACACTAATGTGTTCCCTAAAAAAATTCTTGGACTTCCTTCTGATTGAGAGGTTGAGTTATCAATTGAACTTATTCCTAGATCTCTTCCGATATCAAAGAGTCATTATAGAATGGACACCATTGAGATGGAAGAAATGAAGAAGCATTTACAAGAGAATATTTGAAAGGGTTTTATGTGCCTTAGTGATTCACTATGGGGTGCACCAATCCTATTCATCAAGAAGAAGGATCAATCAATGAGCCTCTATATTGATTATCATGAGATCAAAAAAACATGATAAAAAAAAGTTCCCCCTTCCATAGATAGATGACTTGTTCGACCAACCACACAATGCCAAGTATTTCTCCAAGGTGCACCTTCGGTCAGGATATCACCAATTAAAGGTGAAGAAGAAATATATTCCCAAGACTACCTTTAGAATGATGTATGGACTATAGAGACCCGGGACTAACATACATGGATATGAAATCATTTTATATTAATATTTAGTACATTACAAAAAAAATATGCTCAAGGACCATAATAGTTTTGTGTCTTTGGAAACTTGGAAAAAAATATTTTATCCTAGTGAAATATCTTCAAAACTATTTTAATGATTTGGTAACTTTTGAAACTTAAAATACATGAAATAAAGGTCATATAATGGATATTTAAATACCATAAATTTAACTATAAGAAAATTTGAATACAGCCATGGTAATTGTATACACTACACAAAAGTAATGGGGGTGAATGAAGCATGTATCTCATAGAAATAAAAATTAAGATAAAATACCCATACCTGGTGTCTTGAATCTCTTAGTACTCATACAAACCTACAGTATAATAAATATAAATTTATTATAAATATATAAAATAACCATATTCTTAATTATAATTGCATATATGTTTTTATCATAAATTTATATTACCCTCTTGTTAACAATTCTATGTTAAGGTTTCACTTTGGGTAATATCCACTTTGTTTTTCATCGGTGTCTCAATCTGTTATATCTTTGGTCTTTATACTGATATCATGATTTATAGATTATAAACCATGATTTAAATATAATTTATATTCATTATATCTACATTTGAATAATCCATAGAATATAGAAGTATGGAATGTAATACAATGTTCAAGGATACGGTAGCTCATATGTACGCATTAATGTTATTTCTATTTAATTTTCATGTTGAAAGAAAGAAAGTAAAAGATATATATGTATATATATTTAATTATTAAAGTAAAATTATGTTATCATACATATCATATATAATCACTAAAATCATCCTTAATACATTCCATGTAGTGTACGAATGAATCATATCGCTTTGAGGGGGATGTAGTCCACACTTCCTCAAACGAAATTATCGTATTAACAAAAAATAGGAAGTAAAAACGATATGTTTTTTTAAAAAGGAATAAAGAATATTAAATACATAATAAATATAATATATGACATATATACACAGGTTTTCCATCATAATTTCCACCATGAGAGGTGATAAATGAAAAATGAACAATCATCGTTTAGTGAGGCGGTAATTCATCATACACATAAACAGTATGTATATTACCCATTAGATGGAGGTGTGTGAGAGTTTAGGTTGAAACCTTCACATAAAACATCCTAGTATATTTATTATACTGTTTTTATACAATAATGTAATAAATACAGTGGAGGGGTGGAGAAAGAAAATAAAGGAAATGAGCTTGAAAGAAGACGTTGCCTCTTAATTGGGTAACTCAGATTAGTTTGTGCCAAAAGGGTTCCTTGGATAGTTTTCTACCAAAGGGGATACTTATAGGAGGGAGGGATGGATTTTGGTAAGTTTATTTGGAAGACCTTTCTCAGTCATAAGTGGTTTGAGAGGTGTGAAGAAGAGGGAGAGGTGCTATCCTTCTATAGGGAAGCGAAAGGACACACTTGGAATGTTTGAAAACAAGTTAGGTGTACCCACATTTTTATTTAAAAAAGTAATAAAAACAAACAAAACTCAATATTTTAAGGAAAATGGATGAATAATTTCAACCCAATGGATGTTGGAAAAGATTATAGGTCATTTTGGTTCTTAAATGTAAGGTTTAGTACTTTATTAACCTAATTTTTCTCATAATCGTTGTAATTACTTTCAATCACTTTCACTAATCTTTTTTGTAAAAAAAAGTTCAGCTTATTATAAATTATAAATTTGTATGATTATAAATATGGAATCCATTTTTCCAAATTATTATCACCTAAGTGGAAATAATCATTTAAAATTAATCCCGCTGATGGGACGACACTGCCGGTTTTTAAAGTAAAAATTTCCAAACATTTGATATGTTTTTATACCAAATTTAAAAAATAAAATTGATTCCAATGACCTAAATTGTATTAATTAATAAAAATATTATCCAATTAAAATTTTAAACCAATTGAAAATATAATCTAACATTACAAATAAATTATATGAAAAAGTATTTTTGAATTAAAATCTTGTATTTTTTCACTATTCATCCAAAAATTATGTTTCTCAAAAAAATCCCAAAATCTCACCCTAAGATAATTTAGAAATTATAAATTCAAAATGAATTTTATTTTATCATATTAAATTTTTAAATGTGTCTAAATTTTTTTTTCACATAAGGATATTAAAAGTAGTTCATTTGAGAAAATATTATTTTTAAACATATAAGGACTTTTCCAAAAATTATATCTTTCATTATAAATATGTTTTATTTATATAAAACTATTATAAAAATACTTGAAAAGTAGTTATCATTATTCATATTAATAATTTTAATGGATATATTATAATTATATAATTTAGATAATTATAATAATAAATGGTGTTTCGTTGAAACTAATTATTGTGTGAAAAGTTGCCAAGTCGGTGTTGCATGTTGCGTATGCCAAGTCGGTGTTGCATGTAACATACTATAAGTTTCAAGATAACCTCAATGTTACATGTATAGAAAGAAAAACTTTATGTTGTGTGTAGTGAAATACAATTTGGTTCCATGTGAAAGGAATGTTTGACTTAGTATTTTAATATATATATATATATAACTATTTCCATCACCACGTGAAATCAAAAATATAAAAAAGATAAATTAATTTGAAAAAATATAATTCAAAAAATATTGGGGTGTTACATTATACCCCCCATAAAATTAATTTCCACCCTCAAAATTCATTTCAGTTGTCAAAGGTTTAATATTTGAAAGTTCATTTCATAGAAACCCACATCTTAAAAATGAATACTAAAAATTCCTTTAAAAAAGAACGTTGGAACCAAAACGGTTGCCCAATGTAATATAAAACTAGGTTTCCACAAAGCATAAAATAGGTTGTAAGTGAGAACATGGACATGGAATAGATTTCTTACCATCATTTTTTGATGGAATGTGATAGAGAACATGGTCAAGAGAAAGTTAACAATCTCAAAGCCATAAATATTTGATAACCTAAGGGGCCTTATAATAGAAATGAATGTACCAAGGCAAAATTTATTGTTTGAAGTTCATTTTACTAATTTTAAATAATTTTCATGAAAACATATACTAACATGATTTCAGGACAAAGCCACCCCTTGGTATTTCATTGATCCACTTCACCTCTTTCTCTATAAAGAAATGTGAAATTTTCATTCATAAAGTACTAACAAATCATGAGACCCATTATATTTCATCCCATCAGTTATCATAAACACTAATTAGTTTGAATAGGCTATCAAATATTCATAAATTCTCATATGAAAGGACTAAAATTCAATCTTACTAACCTCATCTGATGTTTAAATTAAACATTCCATAAATAGTTAACCTTGTAACCCTTACAAAATATAATCCACCCTTTATTCCTTAAATAAGCTCTTATATTAAACCAAAAATTTTTTTATTAGAAACCTGGGTCTATCATTATATTGATAGAATATAAAATTTTATTTTATTTTTCCATAATCCATGTAGAGAAAGATAATCACCTGAAATTTCACAGAAGGATGAACAGTAAGACTTCCATCAGGATTATTCTTAAAAAATCAAACATAAAATTCCTGACTAAAGAGGTAAGGATAATATTGGATCACTTCATCCATTAAGATCATATAAGATTTACATTTATCCATTAACTTCAAAGGTTTTTGTGTCTTATCATTCACATTAATCCTTGGATTGGGGAACTTGTTAGCATAAGGTCCAAACTACATGAAATCGATACACTGATGTGTGGGAGCATAATTTTGTGGGGATCACTCTTTATTTGCATTATTATCTAACTTCATCCAATCAATTAAACATTAAATTTCTCAATGACATTCCCTTACACACTTAAAACATTTAGTAGTCCCCTTAATACAATTCCCTCCATGTTTCTTCCCACAATTTGTTCATAACAGAAGGCTCATTTTCATTTCTCCATGGTTGTTAGATTTTCCTTTGAACTCTATATTCCTTTTCTTGTCAAAACCGTGATATTGATACAAAACTAAAACCTCTATTTTTACCTTTATATAAAATCTAACCACTTATTCATAGCTACTAAAGTCTCTTATAGCCAAAACCTTTCAAAGACTAGGGTTCAGAACAACAAAGAATCGATCAATTTTTCTTTCATGTTAAATTACAATACTTTAAGAGTACCTCATAGTCCTTGTAAACTTTTCTTCATAATCATGAACAGATTCATCACGCTTCTGATTAATATCTATGAATTTATTTTCCATCTTTGTATGAATAATATGAGGAAATTAATTATTAAAAAATACATTTTTGAACTCATCCCAATCCATTGAGTTAATTTTATCTTTCTTTGTTGTATTCTTGATTAGAGTCTACCACTAATATGCTTCACCTTCTAAACATTAAATAGAAAAAATGAATTTCTCATTTTCCAAATATTAGGGAATGTAAAATATCTTTTTAGTGGTACTGATCCATTATTCATCAACAAGTGGATCAAAAGACCCACTGAAAAAAAGCCAAACATTACCTCATGAAGGACTCAACAGAATTTTGTTCCCTCCTTTTCTCATTTAAGAATAAAACATGGATCATAGATTGTGAAATATGGGTGAGTATGGAAATGAGACTTTTCATTCCTTCTCCCACAACATTTGGTTTATTAGGAGGAAAATCATTGCACTATCTGTTGTAATAACCATTAACAGGGTTCCATCGGGTTCCATCCATTATCAAAAACCAAAAGTATAGAATAAGAAACAATTATCAGTGTGAGGAACCATATAATCATGAAAACCACTTATATGATTTATAAATTATGACACCTTAATTAAAATATGAAACCTTATTTTTATACTATGTTATTCATAGCCAACTTATATTTAAATCCTTCATGATGGTTTGTAAAGATTTAGTGAATACCCAAAGAATATCACCAAGGTGTGTCAAACCAGGTGTGCAGCAAGGCATATTGTCTTGCACCAGATTACTCCAATCTAGCCACGTGACATCTTTTCAAAGTTTTTACCCCTAGATACATCTGTTCTAGATCCACAACCACATTTAGTATCTAGAAAGGGATGTATTTAAAAGAAACCACTTTCTATATCCTTTACCAAACTTCTAGGACATTTTCCTTAATGTTAACTGATCCTTATATTATTCCTAGATACATACCTAGACATATCCTTAGAAATATACCTAGGGATATCACTACTATTTTCTCATCCTAGTTTCAAAAGGTTGAAAAAACCTTTCTATTGATACTAACTATAGAAACCAATGATTAACATAAATAAATATTACATCTTTTTAGATTAATATTTAGTACATTACAAAAATACATGATCAAGGAAAGTAATAATTTAGTGTCTTTAGAAGCATGGAAATAAAATATTATATCCTCTTGAATAATCTTCAATATATCCCATAAAGATATTTTCATTTATAACTTACACCTAAAACCTTTATTCATTTCCTGGGGAAAAAAATAAGAATGGGGTGAGCTTAGATACTCAGTAAGGGAAAATAAATGAAATGTGTAAGAATAATATGAACAAAAGGGTATAAAACATGATCATAGCATTTGAAGATCATTCCCTGCATATTAAAGATCATAATAAATATTGTAATTTCATAAGAAATGAATCATAAGTAAATAAATAACATAAGACATGAAATCATAACATAGGAATAAAATATGTAATTGTGGAAAACACATAATCATATAAAAACCCTATGTCAAGGTGGCCTACCAAGGCCTTTATAACATGTTAGGAATGGGTTAATCACCCATGTACCTACTTCAGGCATGGAATTACCTCCCACGTACCCTCTTTTTTGGGCTTGGGATGTCCTCCCATATACCCTCGTGTTTCATTCTTGTGATGTCCTCCCATTTACCCTCTTGTTTCAGGGATGGGATGTCCTCCAGTTTATCCTCTTGTTTCGGGCATGGGATGTCCTCCCCTTTACCCTCTTGTTTTAGGCTTTGGGATGTCCTTCTATTTACCCTCTTATTTCGATATTGGGATTACCACCAATGTATCCTTTGATTTCATAAAATATTTATCATTACTTAATGCATTGGAGGGAGATATAGGTCCCACCCGTCACATAATGAAATAATACATGCTTGTTCCAAAAAAATATTCATCATGTCACGACCCACGAAATGATATGGGTTTTATAAAAATAAAATCATAATATATGAAATGAAATGGTTATAATTAACATTTCATTATATGATAACCTATGGAAAAAATATAGGTTTCATAATCAATTAATCAATGCATAACCCGTGAATATATATGGGCTTCAAAAGCATATAACTAGTGGAAGTTAAATAGGTGTTGTTAGAAATAATTCCATAAAAACATAAACCATTCACGAAATAATATAAATGGAACCTTTTTATAATTTCATATAAGGTCTTGATTAACATCAACATTTGTCTTCTTAAATGGATATGAATTTTGAAATATCATTCAAAAATGTTTCTTGAGGAAAATATCCTTCCTTATTTGAAATTTTTTTTTAATACTTAAAACCATTTGAAAATAATTTTCATATAAAATACCTTGAAAACATATAAAGAATACTTGAAATAATTTTGAAGATAATTTTCCATGAAAATTACATTTAAAAAATAATTTTCTTAAAAATTAACCTTTTAAAAATGAAAAGGAAGATTCAAATAAATGGCGGTGGGTAAATCCGTACATGTCGTATGAGATAAAAAGAACATTCCTTTTTCACAGTAAAAAGGTTAGAAAAATTACATTTTGGAAAAGAAAGAATAATATTTCTTTAAAGAGATTAGTAAGATACAAAAAGGGTAAATATTTATTTTAAAGATTATTGTAGAATGTTATGATATTCTTGAAACCCTTTTTAGAAGACATAGATTTCCGACCGAAGAGAGGGTAAAGTATGGCTTTCTTAAAAACAATTTCTTAACTATATTATATACCAAAGATTATAAAGATGGTACCAATATGTGAATATATCCTGAATAACCCAAGGAGATTAAAATTCCGGAATCTTCTTGAGATATGGGTTATAATATTTCATCAAAGGAAGCATAAACATAAACAATATTGAAAAGTGATGAGATTGTTTAAATAAACTCTTATCACTTGGTAGCATGGGATCATACTCTCCAGGTAAGAAAAGGAAATTAAATGAATCATATAATATCATGAAAAGAAGTATATTCATGATATATCATGTAAAATCAAAGTATATATACCTCAAAATGAATTTGAGTGAATACCAAAACATGAGTGTCAAAGAAGGAAAATTGAGACACAATTATTTTACCTATTTGGTAACTTTTGAAACTTAAAACCCATGAAATGAAATTCATAGAATGGATATGTAAATACCCATAAATTTAATTATAAGAAACATTGAAGACATCCATATTCATAGTATACACCACACAAAAGGAATGGGGGTGAATAAATCATGTTTCTCACAAAAATAAAAAGTGAGATGAAATCCCCTTACCTTGTGTCTTGAATCACTTTGTACTCATAAAAAAAAACATGTATAATAAATAAAATTTTATTATATATCTATCACATAACCATATTCTTAATTCTAATACCATATATGGTTTGATTATGGCTTTATATTACCCGTTTGTTGAAAATTCTATGTTAAGGTTTCACTTTGGGTAATATCCGCTTTGTCTTTCACATGTGTCTTAGTTTGTTATATATTTGGTCCTTATACTTATATATTTATTTAAACAATGTAAACCATGATTTAAATATAATTTATATTCATTTTATTTTTATTATAATAATCCATAGAATATTAAAGTATGAAACAGAATACACCATTCATGTAGATGGTAGGTTGTACGTATGCATGAATGTTATTTTCATTTAATTGTCATGTTGAAAGAAATAAAGTAAAATAAATATATATATATATATATATGTATATATATTTCATTATTATAGTAGATTTATGATATCATATATATCATATATATTCACTAAACCCATCCTTAATACATTCCATGTAGTGTGTGAGTGAATCATATCGCTTTGAGGGTCCGGTAGTCCACACATCCTCCAAAAAAATTATCGTATTAACATAAAATGGAAAGTAAAAAATGATTTGTGTTGTAAAAAGGAATAAATAATCATAAAAACATGATAAATATAATATATGAAATATATAAATAGAGTTTACATCATAATTTATACCATGAAATATGGTAAAGGAAAAATGAACAGACATCGTTTAGTGAGGTGGTAGTTCATTGTACACATAAACAGTATGTTCATTACCCATTATATGGAGGTGTGTGTAAGTGTAGGAATAACCCTTAGAATAAAAACGTCCCAGTATATTTTAGATACTATTTTTGTTATAAAATAATGAAATAATGAGATTGGAAGGTGTGGACGAAAAAATAAACGAAAGGAGCTTGAGAGAAGATGTTACCTCTTAATAGGTAACTACATTTGGTTTGATCCAAAAGGCTTCTCTATAAATCTTTTTTCCCAAGTGGGTATTCTTAATGGAAGGGAAGGATGTTGGGAATTTTATTGGGCATATCTTGGCCGAACCTAAGTGGTTTGAGAGGTGTGATGAAGAGGGATAAGTGGTGCCCTTTTATAGAGAAGGGAAAAGACACATTTGGCATTTTTGAAAACAAGTTAGGTGTACCCACGTTTTTACATAACAAAATGCATACCAAACCAACCAAACTAAATTATTTAAGGTTCAAGGATGAATAATGGCCAACTTATGGGTTTTGGACAAGTGTATAGGTTTTTTTGGGTCTTAAATTTAAGGTTATGTACTTTATTAACCTATTTTTTCTCTTAACTATTGTAAAATCACTTTCACTAATCATTTTAGTCAAAAAAAAAGTTGAAATTATTATACATTATAAATTATTATTATTCTAATTATGGAATGCATTTTTACAAATTCTAATCACATAACTTGTAATGACCAAGAACTCTATCAATGAATTTACCTTCCTATATTTATTTCATAGAGTATAGATCACATATAACCACTTATATAACACAATACAAAATTTATAAATGAATAATTATTGAAATAAGAGGTATTTAAAGACGTTAAAAAACCTATACCGATGAAATAATAACTTGCCCTTAGGAATAGTTATATGACCCTTCTGAATTGTAAATTGGCCTAAGGAATAGTAACCTCCACCATGAAAGTATAAATAAAATTAGGCATCTCATAGGTGAAAGTATTATATAATTATATCATAGTATAAGTAAATGAATATTTTAAAAATTATTAAAAAAGTGTTGGTAGTTTTGTTAGTCCTAAATATTTAATTACATTTTTATAATTAATAAAATTATTTAAAAGAAACTTTATTTTCATAAAATGGATTCATAAATAAATATTTGGTTGTGTTATAATTTTTGGATAATTTTTTGTGACTTTAGTTAATTTTTTAAAGTGTTATAAAATCTTTTATATATATATAATCAATATTTTTCAAGTAACTACCAATTTTTATTTAAAAATTAAATTTCACATATTTATAAAATCATTGTGATAAAATGGAGTTCATTTTTTAATTCTAAATATCGGGAAATGGTTATAGTTAATTTTTGAGATTTTTCTAAAATACATGAATTTTTGGTGAATAGGAAAATAAGGTGATTTATGATATAAATACATTAGAAGATAAATAAAAAATTACTTGATTCATTACTAATCTAAGAACCATAATCTCGATACTTCCTTCATTATTTGAATATTTTGGATGATAATTCTCAAAATATTAAAATTATTGAGCCAAAATATTAAACAAATGAATAAGATATTCAAAAATCACCCCTCTCCCCCACTATAAAAACCACTACTCACTCCCTCTTCTCATAACACCTATAAGCCATGAATATTGTCAATATTCTACCCAAATACTCTTCCCTAGTCTCTCCCCATGTCCAGGAGCTCTTGGTCTTTCAAAAATACCAAAACCCCTTCCCTTAAGGAGGTTCTCAAGGAGGATATTTCAAGAGGTAAACCATATTCCTTTTTCTTTTAATTTAATTTCATGTTCTTTTATATTATTATCCTCTCATAAAATGTTCTATATAAATGAGAATTATTAATCCAGTATCATCTATATACTTGAATTATATCATGTTAATGGGATATCTTTCTTCAAACTACTATCTGCCATGACCCGTCCCCTGAGGCCCGTGTCGTGACTACCCCAAGCCCTCCTCCCAAAAGCATGGGGCTGGAAACTAGTGCCAAAGGCATTATCCTACAAGTGGGGGGAATTTTTTGAGTACCTATGCACTTGTACACTCACAAAACTAGCCCACAATGATTAAAAGAAAACATGCATACCACTAAAACAACCACTTAGAGTAGAGGTACAAGCTATATGTAAAATGGGCCAGAATACAAACCAAACAAAAGGAAAGTTGTAAACAAGTGAGTACAAGGTCTCTAATAATCCATCCATAGAAAACCCTACCTGAAGGGTAGGTGAAGAGTAGCTGCTAAAAGCTGTAGGTTCACACCTTTTCTGTCTGATCTCACTGGGCACCGCCTGGTCCTGGACCACCAAGGTCTCTGTCAAGATGTTGGTCATCTACAAAAGACAAGACATGTGAGGTCGAATCCCATGTAGGGGTAAGTAATTCAATACTCAATAGGTACCCCAAAACAAAAAGAAAGACCACAAAGGAAATGTACACACTAATAATTCTCATCTCACACAAGTATAACCAAAAGTTTAGAATGAAATATTATTAGTCGTAAAGCTAAAAATCTTGTACTATTGAGGGAATAATCCCTGATGACTCACTAAGGTCTATCAGGCCCTTGAGTTCCGCTCATCTGTCAGACCACTAAGGTATTCTTGGCTCTCGGGACACTAAGGTTTTATCATCTTCCAGGCCACTGAGGTCCGATTGGCTATCGGGCCACTGAGGTCTGCTAGTCTGTCAGGCCACTGATGTCTCTTCAACTACTGGTCCATCGAGGTATTCTCAACATTTCCTTCATGTCACAGCCAGCCGTAGGATTCCCACTCACAACATGATTGATTCCAGGAGAATATACTCCTCAATCCATAGTTTATATCCCAAATTACCCTAAAACTCACTTGAAGTATGTCAAAATGACCGTCTTGTCATGAGGGTTCCAACACTGCAAACAGATCGCCAATTGGACGCACGGTTTGGAAGTTATGGACATTTTACTAAAAAGGGGCTGGTTGGGGTCTGGTCCGGTCCGACTCGGTCGGACCGACCCAACCCATCCTAGGGTCTACCGACCTAACCTGATCCATTGGGCCTGGCCCAGAGCCGAGCCGGTCCACTCGGCCAGGCCCGGACTGGCTGGGTCGTGGGTTCGGCCTGCAAGGAGGGCTGGTCTGATCTATTCGGGACGTTGTGGTCACTACAGGTCACCACCACGGTCCATCTGGACCAAAACCCTCAAGCCATGTGATGCGGAGTGGTTCACTACATCCTCTTGTGCCATAGTTGGCTGTTGTCGATGGCCCCAATCCTCCTCCCTCGGCGGTTACCATGGGCCACTGGATCTGCTCCGATGGTCCGTTTTCCGATTCACGAGCACATTTGGGATCCTCGAATTTTTGTTATCACTACTAAAAGATCAAATTTATCTTGTCATCAATTTGGGGGTTTGGTTATGAAAAACACAAGAACACCCCCAAGTTGGGCCTTGTTCGTGTCGGCCCGATCCATCTACGTTAGAATTTAAACACAAGTTGGATGAAGATTTAAAAAATCTAACATGTACATCTATGATTCAAAACCCTATGATCAAAACCCTCCCACATAAGCGATCGATCCATGGGTCACCTATTCGTGGGTTGAACCATGTTTGTCTCACAATTCCATGAATGGTGAAAGGAAATTCACATGGAATAAAACCCCTACCTCGAGGTTGTATCGCTCGTTGGTGAAGATCGCACCGCTGTCGTTCATCATTCCTCAATCTATCATTGGTGGTAGGAACCTTACAAGGGGTAGGAAGGAACTTGTGGTGATCCATCATTCATCATTGTTCTCCACTTGCCAACACCACTCCTCTAGAGTATTAGAGAAAGTACATGATTGTGCCAATGATCCCATATCTCAGTTAAACAATTAATTGGAGTAAATGTGTTTTTGCGTTTTTGTTACATTGAGTCATTGCATCGTTATGATGTTTCATTTATGAAACTACATTTCTATTATGCTTGAGTTGCAACGTCATTACATTGATTCATTTATTAAATGAAATAGCTGGCTCGACTTTGCGTGGCAGCGATCTTTTTTTGAATAAAATAAACATTCTTAATTTTATTTTATTTTTCTTTAAAATGCCCAAAAATTAACTTTTACCATCCACCCACTTCCATGGAGGTTAGGCCCTACCTAGTGAAATCAAACCCTCAGGATCTCAACAGTACTCTCAGATTTCTAATATGAGTTTCCTTTTATGAGTTATAATGATTTTAAAATAAAATAATTTTTATTTTATTATTTTATTTACGGTCACCTCTCAAAAACTACTTTCCACAGTTGACCCATGTTGGCCAATGTTAGTCTCTACCTAAGGAAAACACACCCTCAAGAGCTCAACGATGGTCTAGGATTTTCAATCTGAGTCATTGTTCATGAGTGATAATGATTTGAAAAATAAAATAATTTTATTTAATTATTTTACATACAGTTATTCCATTTTCAGGTTTTCTCACTAGAGGCACATGCCGACTAATGTTAAGTCGCACCTAGGGTAAACCCGCCAACATGAATGCAACAATGCCCTCATATTTCTAATCTGGGCACCCACTTAATATTTATTCCACTTTTTCAATAAAACTGCTCACATGTGCTATTTAAAACATAGAATTTTTTTACGCATCATTCTCGGCACACCGAGCCTCGGAATCGAACGCCATCTTAGTGCCTAGTCTCGTAATTTTCCTAGAAATTTTATAAAAATAAACTTGAGAAAATATAAGTCATTACATCTTACCCACCATATGTATTTACATCACTGAAAGCCAAACCAAGGGATTCCCAAAAAGATGAGTATACAAGCACAAAACTAGGCCTCCCGCTCCCACATGCTCTCTTGGAGGTTCCTGTGCTACCAACAAATGTGAACTAAAGGAAACAATAACCCATGGAGATTCCCCTACTATCAATCCTTGATCTCCATTGGAAACTTTTCAAAAGTCTCTATGTCATCACCTCAAGCTCTCCCTAGTCAATGACATGTGTTGGTTCGTGTATGTATCTCCTTAGCTATGATACATTGAAGATGTCATGAACCTACTCAAACTATAGAGGTAGAGCCAAGGGGTATGTCACCTAGCCCACTCTATGCAGTAATATAAAAGGTCTAATGAACCTTGCAGATAACATGCCACGTCGGCCAAATCTCTGTATCCCACATCAAGGAGAGACCTAAAGAAACACATGTTCATCCTCCTAAAACTCCAAGGGTCTCCATAGCCTATCAGAATAGGACTTATGACAGCTCTATGCAGTCTTCATTCACTCCTGGATGACTTGCACCTTCTCTGTAGTAGCCTGCACAAACCTTTGGCCCCTGAGCACTGACTCCCCATAGTGAGTCCAGTAGGATGAAATCCTGTAGGGTCACCCGTACAAGGCCTAAAATGGTTCCATACCAATAGTGGAGTGGTAGTTGTTGTTTTATGAAAACTCCACCAGAGGTAAGTGATCCTCCCAACTATATCCAAAATCGAGGATGCCAGCACGTAGCATGTCCTCTAGGACCTGAATGGTCTGCTCTGTCTGGCCATCTCTGTATTGTGGAAAGTTGTGATCAAGCGTAGCTAAGTCCCAAACACCTCATTCTATCCCTTACTCAACTGGTATGCAAATGTTTCACCTTGATCTGAGACTATCATTTATGGGACTCTGTGGAGTTAAACTATCTCCTTCACATAGTGGTGTCCCAAGCTCTCTATGGGACTATGTTCTTGAAAAGCTAAAAAGTGAACAACATTCTGAGTTGGTCAAAAATCACCTAGATGGTACCGTATCCCATTTATTTATGTGATAAACCTATCATGAAGTCCATCGATATCATTCCTCACTCCATTCTTGTCACCCCAAGGAAGAAAAGAGAAACCCATTCTAAGCATAGGGGCTCGACACGGTGCGTTGACAAACCACAAAACTGATTAAACAAGTGATTAGATTTTATATGAATTGGTAAGCCTATCCTAAACCTGTTCTGACACCCCCAGTGTCTGATTTGACACACACATTCATATCCTACTATATGTTGTCACTCTAGTCGTCCACTGCTACTACGGTGCATCCTCTAAAAAGAATGACGTGTTCCCCACCTTTCAAATATCCATCAGGGGTATTCCCTATGGACCACTGAGAACTCAAATACTCATAATTTGTATCATCGATCTATTCCTCTCTAACTCACTTTATTATTAAAGGGGTAACACTCTATCCACAAAGGATAACAATAACTAGGACAACTGCTTAGTTTCCTCATTCGACAACTACAAACTGGATCTCCTGTTGAGATAATCCTCTACCATGTTACCCTTACCATGAGTATAGACTATTTAGAAGTCATATTCTTATAGAAACTCCATCCATCATCTCCATCTCAAGTTAAAATCCTTCTAAGAGGAGATATGCTTAATACTCTTATTGTTAGAGTAGACAGTAAATCGTTCACCCAAAAGGTAGTGTCTCCACATCTTCAATGCGAAGACTACTATCACCAACTCAAGGTCAGGTCACTCATAAAACTCTATCTTGAGTTCTAAAAATCCTACGGGCACCTTTCCATAGACGTGAACAACTTCCCCTTTCAACTAATTAATGTGTTCATCGACCCTTTGGTAGTGGATACTCATTCTCCATGGCCACTTGGTTAAAGTGTCAATAATACACACATAACCTCGTACACTGGGTCTTCCTAATACCTTCCTCTTCAAGGCCTCCACCTACACCATCATCTCATGATTCTCTACAAAATACATCCATTATACTGATGCTGAAATCAGTTCCACCTCGGGGTGTAGAACGATGCTGAAGTCCATCTCGCTATGGGGAGGTAAACCTAGAAACATATTTTGGAAGGATGTACTCATACTCTGCCACTACTGGTGGCAACTAAAAACTCAAAACATCCACTACCATGAGGGTAAGGTTGTACAACTCAAGAGTGATCAGTTTCACCCTCCTATGAATGAGTTTATCTCATGCTTACTGGGTTTCCATTTTTGCCTACCAAGGAAAACCCCACTCCAACACAGCGGAAATACCACATCATTTCACCTAAAATAGTCAATATGAGTATAGATTTTGGATGAAAAGTCCATATCCAGACAAATTTCTCAAGGCCTCGATGTTTCCACCAAAAGGTTCCAACCAAAACTCTTACCTCAAGGGTCAGATCATACCATCGGCAAAAGTGTGATTATCAAGTCTCCTCCCATAGGTATCTCCATATGTAAGGGTTAAGTCAACAGTTTAACCATAAACTATAGGTCTTAAACAAGATGCATGATAAGAAGGAATTATTGTCTTCTATGTATATTAATACCACACTTAAGAGTACACATAGACCATACCTCAAATCAGTCTTGGAGCCCTTGGGTCATATTCCTTGACCGCATGTAGCTACTCCCTTCCCCTGCCCTCTAGCTCCCTAATCCTAGTGTGGAACACATTGGGGTGGTGGTTGTAACATGTCAAAATGTATACCACCTCCTGCTACTCTCCCAGCTCCTCTACCATGTCTGCCACCCCACAGATTCATTTTTTCCCATCATAGTCTCTACCCTGATGGCCCATCTACCATTTCAATGTCTGTATGATGGGATAGACAATCTCAAGCGAGATTCCCTTGTACTATTTTGAAAATAATTACCTCTTCCTAGGATGATTGGACTCACCCTTTGAGACCTGATCTATAGATCACCTATCTTGGGACATCTTCTTGGAATGTCTCACACATCCAAGTCTCTAAGACTGATGTCGTCTTTCTGCCTGCCCACTGCTGAAATCCACTGGCTGTATCTTCTCAGCCAAAGGAATTTCAACCACAATGGTTCTCTCTATCACCCTGGCATAATTAGGAATGAACAGAAGAATAGTGATGGATTGGATGTCCCTAAACACACCTCGATCAGAGGTCCAAGACCTAAATAACTAGTCATATCGTATTCATCGAGTACGTGGAAAGGTTGGTATGCCTCGATGAATACTTAGCTACTTCCATGTCACCATTCCGAAGCTGTAGAAGCTCTTGGGCATGCATATCCCTTAGATTTTATGGATAAATACCCTTCTTTGTGAAAGGTTATCAATATATGACCATAGAAGAGTCGCCTCATCGTAATATCGGGTAGTCTAAACCCCACCATCACCCTATAGAGCCACATAGAAGGCTCACTTCCAGGACCACCATATGATCTAACGTTGTCCTGCCTAGGTGGAAAACTCAGTCACTACCTCAAGACAGTCCTTAGCTGCCTATGAGTCGAGTTCGCATCAGAACCTGAGGGGTCTTTGTCACTAAAACTCATGAAGTGTACTCATCCCACACATCTCCTCCGTTGGTACTACAAGTACCATGTGCTAATCCACAGGTGGTGGAATATCTGGTACGCCACCTGGTGGTGTTTTCTCTAGTATGATCCCTTGTACCCATATTGTCACCCTGTAGATCATCCTCATGATTATGCGGTAGAATCCTAGCTGTCTATCTATGAGGAAGCATCTTTAATCAAAAAAAATATATACCACAATTGATACAGTATACCTAGTGAGGTGACTCAAGGACATGGAAAACTCAACCCATTCCTATATGATACATGTACCATCATTTTTTCCTGAAAATAGTGTTTTTATATACCGAGTTGAAAAGAAAAATTTGGGTTCATGGTGTATGGATACATCATTCGCCGCACCAACACTAGATTCCCTGTCCTGAAATCCAAACTCGAAACTCTTAACACTATTTACCCAAACCAAACTCATAGACTTTGGGTTCTTAAGGTAGAACTGACCTACTATGATACCATTTTTTCATAACTTGTCCCTCAAGGCCGATGCCACAACTACCCCATGCCCGCCTCCCAAAGGCTAGGGGATTACGACTAGCACCGAAGAAATTATCTTGAAAGTGGGAGGCATTTTCTAAGTACCTATACACATGCACACTCAAAACCCCAAGCCACAATGCTGAAAAGTAATACATGAATACCACTAAAATAACTACTGAGAGTATAGGTACATGTTGTAAGTAAAATGGGCCAGAATACAAACCCAGAAAAATATAGGATGTAAACAAATGAGTGCAAGGTCTCTGATAATCTGTCTAAAGAAAACCCTACCTAAAGGGTAGGTGAACAGTAGCTGCTAAAATTCATAGGAGTACACCTCGCCTATCTGATCTCACTAGGAACTACCTGGTCCTTGACCACAAAGGTCTTCATAAGGATTTCGGTTGTATGCATAGGACACGACACGTGCGGGTGAAGCCCGTGCAGGGGTGAGTAATGCAATACTCAGTAGGGACCCCAAACCAGAAAGAAAGACCACAAAGGAAAATTACACACTAAGAATTTTCATCTCACATAGGTATAACCTAAATTATATAAAGAAATATTATCAGTCGTAAAGCTAAACATCTTGTAATGTTGAGTGACTCATCCCTGATGAGTCACTGAGGTTTGTCGATCCACTATGGTCCGCTCGTCTGTCGGGCCACTGAGGTCTTCTCGGTTACCGGGCCATTAAGGTCTGCTCTATTTTTGGGATACTGAGGTCCAATTGGATAATAAGACACTGAGGTCTACTCATATGCCCCACCACTGAGGTATTCTCAGTTATCGGGCCACTGGGGTCTGCTCATCACTTCTTTCATGTCACAACCAACTGCAGGATTCCTGCTCGTAGCACACTTTATTTTAGGATAATATACACCTCAAGTCATTGTTTTATCTCATCATCCAGGAAAACTAACTTAGACTATGTCAACAGAACCATATCATCATGAGGGTTCCAACGCTGCAAAAATCTCATCAATCGGACACACAATTTCGCGGTGTTTTATTAAAAAGGGTTCGGTTGGGTTTGAGTCCAGCCCAACTCAGACGGACATGCCCAACCCGACCCAAATCTGTCCCAGTCCACTGGGCCTAGCCTGGACCAGCTGGTCTACCGGTCCGGCACACTACGGAGGCTTGACCCACTCGTTGGTCTGGTCCAATCCTCTAGGGATGCGGCAGGCGTCGCAGGTCACTATCGCGGTCCAGTTGGACCACGACTTGTGGTGTCTGCTTATGCCACCACCGACTATTTCTGGTAGTCCCAAACCTATACCTACGATAGTTGTCTCGAGCCACCTCTTCCACCATAGCATGCCACCGGCCCGCATCAATGGTCTCTTCCATAGACAACTAGATCTGATCTGGTGGTCCATTTTCCGATCTGTGAAAACATTCGGGATCCTTGAATCATCATTGTCACTATTATGGGCTCAAAGTTGTCTTGGCATAAATTTTTGGGTTTAGTAAAAAAGAACACAAGAACACCCACAATGGAGGGATCTAGGCCTTGTTCGTGTCGGTCTGATCCCTCCACGTTAAAATTTAAACACAAATTTGATGAAGATTTAAGAATCTAACATGTTTATCTCCGATTCAGAACCCCGAGATCAAAACCCTCTAGAATAAGTGATTGATCCACAGGTCACCTTTTCATGGGTTGTACCGTGTTCATTGCAAAATTCCATGAATGGGGAAAGGAAATTAACTTGGAATAAAACCCCTACCTCAATGTTGGATCATTTTATGGTGAGGATTGTACCGCTGTCGTTCATCATTCCTCAATCCATCATTGGTGGCATGATCCTTCAAAGGGGGAGGAAGGAACTTGTGGTAATACATCATTCATTTTTGTCTATCGCTTTCTAATTCCACTCCTCCAGAGCCTCAGAGAAAATTTAGGATGCTGCCAATGATCTCGTATCTCTTTTAAACAATTAAATGGAATAAACACATTTCAGTGTTTCTGTTATGTTGAGATATCGCGTCGTTATGATGTTTCATTTATGAAATAGCATTTCTATTACACTTGAGTTGTAGTGTCATTATAGAGCTTCATTTATGAAATGAAACAGTTGGCTTGATGTTGCATTTAAGAAAAATAGTTTTGAATAAAATAAACTTTCTTACGTTTATTTTTTTTCAAATTCCCAAAAATTAACTTTTAACCTTGACCCATGTCGATCAAGGTTAGGCCCCACATAAGGAAAGCACACTCTCATGAGCTCAAAGGTGCTCTCAGATATCCAATCCGAGTTACCAATTATGAGTTATAAGGATATGAAAATAAAATAATCTTTATTTAATTATTTTATTTATGTTCACGTCCCAAAAAATACCTTCCATAGTTGACTTGAATTGGCCAATGTTAGGATCTTCCTAAGGAAAGAATGTCTTCACAAGCTCAACAGTGGTCTTGGGGTTTCAATCTGAGTCACCATTCATGAGTTATAAGGATTTGAAAAATAAAATAATTTTATTTAATAATTTTATTTATGGTTATTCCATTTTTGGGTTTTCTTACTAGAGGCCCTTGAGGACTAAAGTTAAGTCACACCTATAGTAAAACCGCCATCCTTAACACAATGGTGCCCTCATATTTTTGATTTGAGTACCGCTTTAAGAGTTATTCCACTTTTTAAGGAAAACTGCTCATGTGTGCTATTTGAAAACATAACATTTTTTGACGGACCATTCCAGGGACATCGGGCCTCGGAATCGCATGTCATATCAAAACCTAGTATCTGAATTTTACCATAAATATTCTAAAAATAAAACTGGGAAAATTCCAGTCATTACACTATCTCTATCTCTTTTATTTTAAAAAGCGAAATCATCATCTGGGAGGTGCTGTTTTACAACCTTCATGGATGATGCAGATTTGTTCTTAAATTTCTCCTTCAAGGATAGTCATGAAACAATTTTAATGGTTGAACCAGATAATAAAATATGTATTATGTATTATTTATTTTTCTATAACCAGTATATATACATAATACAAATTCATACGATAAAACAAGTTCATCTTAATCAAAATATCGCCAAAATAATCTGAATGATTATCACTAATATTTTATCTAATAAAACATTATTGTACCATAAAAACAAATGAATTATATCACTATTTAATCTTCTATATGTTAATTAGTATCATATAAATTCAATTCTGGATAATTATACCAATCCCACAAGAACTTCCATACTCATATACAAGTATATCGATCATGAAAACCAATGAATCGAATGCTCCTGAGCGATAAAATTGTATCTTATAACTCATCAAAAAATCCATAAATGAACTTAATAAAATTATAATAGATCAAATACATGTATATAATGATTTGAATAAATTAATTAATGTATTTTATTTTATTATCCTGGATGTTAAGTTCAAGTGCAGAACTCATTCAGATAGAAGGTAAGGGTTTTCTACCCGAATATCCCTTTTCTTTCGGGTTACTCTTTTTCTCTCTTTACTCCAATTAAATTATTAATTAATCATATTTACTCCTCAAAAATTATTTTTTAATGTTATATATATATTTACCAATTATTATCCTTCTTTACTTTATGGCATCTTACATGTTTTAAAAGGACCATTCTCAAATTCTTCGCAATAAACAAGCCCAATTCAAGGGAACTTCTTGAATTATTACCTATATTCAAGTTCACTCTATAATCTATTTTAATAAACCATTATTTTTCTAAAATAATTAATTTTATTATGAAAAAACTACATTATTTCACTTCATGTTTTATACAAATATTTTTCCAAAATAACTCTTCTTTGTAATGTAAAAGAGTATTTCTCTCAATAATTACTTAGTGATTTTATAAGAGTTTTTTCATCTATTTCAAAACTTTTGTTGATTATTATGTTTAATTTGGATTAATAATTTATGATATAATCTACCATATTTTATTAAATGGTTTATGATTATTTTGACTATGGATGTGATATCTTGATATTTTTCACCATATTACTCTGAATAGTTAATGATTATGTTTAATGATTGGGAAAAATTATTTAAATTTCATATATTAGTTTCAATATGAATGTATATGTTTTTTATGTTTTTCTACATTTATATGAGTAATTAATTGGGCATATTAAGTGGTGGGTGGGGCCTACTATAGCCCCTCGACACATCGGTAGGTCTTATGCGATAAACGAGTCTGAGTTTTTACCCATTATGTAAGGTGTCTTGGCCGAGGCCTTAACAGTATGATTATGATGTCCGATATTATGTATTCCCTCATTATGAATCTAGTATTTGATATTCCATGTGATTATTTTACTAGTATAATATCCATGGTTATATTTTATTGTGGTGTTATAAAATATGATTTTATTCCATTCATATTATGCTTAAGATTATGTTTTAATTCATGTATACTTTTAGTTATTCACCATGCCTTATTATTTATGCTTCTACTATTTTACTTACCCCTACTGGTAATCTGATCTCACCCCTTCCTTATGTTTTATTTTTCCCTAGGATGTGAAGAAGTATATTTTGAATAACATGCAGGGACAATCTAGGAGTTATGGGAGTTAATAATGGATATGTTATTCCATTTTCTTTCAAGTTGTAATGTTGAACTAATGTATGTATTTGGTCATCCAAAACTACTAAACTATTTATTCCATAAGGATGTGTATTAATTTTTTATATTCCATTATTATAAAATAAGACACCGGCTCTAGGAAATTGGGGTCGGGGTCATTACAGTTGGTATTAAAGGAACTTTATTAGAAACCTTAGAAACTAGACTTAGAAAATGTAGATTAGGGAAAAAAACCCTAAGATAGACTTTAAGGATAAGCATACAAGAACATCCGAGAATTTTGGTAAGGTAGAGATGATGTGGATCTTACTAGAAAATTAATCCATGTCTGGATACTATAAGTGGATGTGGTTCTGGCATAGATGTACCTAGGAATAACAACTCTGACAAGGTATTTTGGGACAGACTCAAGGTAACTTGGTACATGACAATGGGCCTTACTGTGCACCTGGTTTAACACTCTCAGGGGCTATGCTTAGGATAATTCACATTTTCCATCCTATGATAATTATATAAAGAAACACCCTAGTACTTTCCTGAAGGGTATGGTTGTTTGTTACAAGTTTCGAGGAAAATGCCACCAAGCCTGTAATTGTAAGGGAAAAAAAGAAGCTACCAATGTTAAATACTACAATTTCAAAGAGACAGGATATTATGTAAATGATTGTCCTATTCATCAAGTAAAATTTCCACAAAGAAGGACAAGGGATAAAGGCCAAGCTTATGTGGTCACAAATGCTAAAGTTGAAGTTCCTAATGATGTTGTTGCAGGTACTTTAATTGTTTCCTCAAACATAGCCAATGCTTTATTTGATTTTGGATCATCTTATTCTTTTATATTTTCCTAGTTTTCCATGAAAATTAGATATTTACAATTTGATTTATCAAAGGGGTTGTCAGTCAAAACTCTTAAGGTAAGTATCATTATAAAAAATATGTATTGATCAATCCCCCTTATGACACATAAACGTGATTTAGTTTCTAACCTTGTCATATTACCTATAATTTACTTTGATATAATCCTCTGTATATATTGGATTTCAAATTATGATGTGAAAATATATTGAAAGTAGAAGTAGGTTACAAATTTTGAGAATGATGTATAATCCCTTACCTTTAGAGTAAAAACCTTTCCATCTGATTCTTATCTAGATCCACCCCCAGTATCTCTACTAAATGAAATTATTGTGGAGGATGAGAATGAAATATCTATGGGTGAGGAAATAAATCTTCATATTGAGGATGTACCTATTATAAATGAATATATCGATGTATTTCTATAGGATTTACCTAGATATCCTCCAGAGCGGGAAGTTGAGTTCTCTATTGATTTAATTCTTGGTTCAAGACCTATATCTAAGACTCCTTATAGAATGGACACTTTGGAATTAGTATAATGGAAGAAAAAACATGAGTAATTGAGTGATAAATGATTTATTTTCCCTAGTGTTTCTCCTTATGGAGACCTTATTATTTTCATTAAGAAGAAATATTTATCTATGAGGTTGTCCATTGAATATAGAGAGATCAATTCTATTATGATAAATAACAAGCATCCCCTTCCTCACATTGATTCTTTACTTGATCCAATTCATAGAGCTTGATATTTTTAAAAGATTGACCTTCAATCTAGATATGATCATTTTCAAGCGAGGAAGGAATATATTCCAAATATATCATTTTGAACAAGGTATGGGCATTATGAGTTTATAGTAATGCCATTTGGACTTAATAATGCAACATTTATTTTCATAGATCTAATGATTAGAGTTTTAAAGGAATATCCTTATGAATTTGTTGTGGTATTTATTGATTATATATTGTTACACTCCAAAATCTACAAAGAACATGATAATAGCTTTCATATTATTTTTAAGACTCTTAGAACAAATTAATTATATGGGAAGTTTAGAAAGTGTAAATTTTGGATTCAATAAGTTTCTTTTGTTGGCCATATTGTCTCTAAGGATGGAATCTTATTTGATCCTATGAAGACAAAGGCTATTCAAGAATGGCATACTCCAATTAACATAATTTAGGTATATAGTTCTATTAGTTTAGATGGTTATTATTAGAATTTATTTTATAACATCACCCAATTAGCTAACCTGTTAACCAAGATTACTCGTAAATGGGTTAAGTTTATATGGAAGAAAGAATGTGAATAATGTTTTTAATAATTGAAGAAGATGTTAGTGAATGATCCAACTTTGAATCTACCACCCGGAATTGGTGGATTTGTGATTTTTAGTTATGCATAAAAGAAAGGACTTGGTTTTTTCCTTATATATAAGGATAGAGTTATCGCCTATGCATCAACATAGTAAAAAATTATGAATAGAACTTTCCAACTCATGACCTTGAGTTAGCAGCTGTAATATTTGATCTAAAGATATGGAGTCACTATCTCTATGATGAAATATGTGATATATATTTGGATTAAAAGAGATTAAAATATATATTATCATAGAAAGAACTCAATATGAGGCAATGGTGATGGCTCAAACTACTCAAGGATTATGATTGTTATATACACTACCACCCAAGAAAGGAAAATATGGTAGTTAGTGCATTGATAAGGAATGATCATGGAGTTATGAACAAGATGAGGATTGAAAGGGATCTTATGTTCATGGATCTAGTTTAGATGGATATGGGAGTTATCAAAGAAGGTGAAACATCTTTACTTTTTCAATTGAATTCCCAACCATATTTATTGGAAATAATTAAAATTTCTCAGTCTGATGATACAAATATTCAAAAGTAAATTAAAGTTGTGAATAGTGGGAAGTTACCAGACTTCATGTGTGAGGATGGAATTATGAAATTTGGAAGAATTTTATGTGTTCCCTATATACCAGAGATAAAAGGGAGTTTTTGGATTATGTACATAGTTTGAATTTTTCTATACACCCTGGTATAACTATGATATATATATATTTGAAGGAATATTTCATGTAGGACAACATGAAGTAAGAAATTTCTGATTATGTGTCAATATGTTTAGTCTGTCCACAAGTGAAGGTCTAATGACAACATCCTAGAGGATTCATGAAACCTATACCAATTACTAAATGGAAATGGGATGAGATTACTATATATATTGTCACCGGATTACCCAAAACTCCAAGAAAGAATGATGCAATATGGATAATTGTGGATTGACTTACCAAATCTGAACATTTCTTCATTGTAAGGGAGGATTTTCCACTAGAGAGCCTTCCAAGAATCTATATTAATGAAGTTTTAGGACATCGTGGAGCACCTCTCTCAATATTTTCAGGTTATGATCCATGATTTACATCGAAATTCTAGAAAATTATTCTGAAATATTTTGATACTGAACTTTGTTTGAGTAATACTTATCACCCTAAAACTGATTGGCTATCAAAAAAGAAAATCCAAACATTAGAATAAATGCTAAGATCATAATCTCTTGACTTTAAAGGTATGTGGGATCAGAATTTACATTTGGTGTAGTTTTCCTATAATAATAGTTTCCATTATTGTATTCAAATGTCTCCATATGAAGCATTGTATGGAAAACGATGTCATACACCAACTTGTTGGGATGAAGTTGGTGAAAGGAATATTATGTGCCCAGATCTTGTAGAGGAAACAATAAAAAAGGTAAATACTATTCAAAACCATATCAAATTAGCTAAAATAATGAAAAAGATATATGACGATAATTGAAGGAAGGATTTGGAATTTCAAGTGGGTGATCACATTTTCTTGAAAGTATCCCCATGTAAGGGTGTTATGAGATTTGGAAAAATGGGAAACTGAGCCCCATGTACATTGGTCCTTTTGAAATTATATAGAGAATTTTAGTTGTGGTATATCTTTTTGCAATGCCTCCTAGACTCTCTAAGTTAAAAAATTTGTTCCATGTCTCTTTTTTAATGAAATACATGCCAGACCAAACACATGTACCCAAAACTGAAGGAATATAATTGAAACCCGACTTATCCAATAGTGAAGAGCCTATCCAGATTCTAGACACCAAATAACAAGTGTTAAGGAATTGGAGGACTCAGTTGGTGAAGTTACATTGGAAGAATCATAAAATTTAATAGGTGTCATGGGAGCCTAAGTAACATATGATGAAGAACCACCCAAATCTTTTTATGAGGTGACATTTTTGAAATTTTGAGGATGAAATTTTTATAGGAGGGGAGAATATAATGACCCAGAACTCTATCAATGAATTTCCCTTCCAATGTTTATTTCATATAGTATAGATCACATTTAATCACTTATAGAACACAATAGAGAATTTATAAATGAATAATGAATGAAATAAGAGGTATTTCAAGACGTTAAGGAACCTATACCGATGAAATATTTACTTCCCCATAGGAATAGTTACATGACCCTTATAAATAGTTAATTATCCAATGGAATAGTAACCTTAACCATGAAAGTATAAATAAAATTTAGGTATCTCATAAGTGAAAGTATGATATAATTATATCATAGTATAAGTAAATGAATAGTTTAAAAATTATTAATTAACTGTTGGTATTTTTTTGAGTCATAAATATTTAATTACATTCTTCTAATTAATAAAATTATTTAAAATTAAATTCATTTTAATAAAATGGATTCATAAATCAATTTTTTTTTCTTGTGATTTTAGGATAATTTTATGAGATGTCGGTTAATTTTTCAGAGTGTTATAAAATCATTTTAAAAATTAAAATATGTATTTTTCAAGTAAATAATGACTTTATTTAAAAATTAAATTTCACATAATTAGAAAATTATTTTGATAAAATGGAGTCCATTTTTTAAATTCTATGAGTTGAAAAATGGTTATGGTGAATTTTTGAGATTTTTCTAAAATACTTGATTTTTTTGTGAATAGTAAAATAAAGTATAAATATATTAGAAGCTAAATACACTATTCATTGAGTCATAACTAATGTATGGACTATAATATATAACTTTAATTCATAATTTTAATATTTTTTATGATAATTCTAAAACTATTCATAGTCTTGAGCCAAAATAATATTCAAATAAATAAGATATTCAAAAATCACCCCTCTCTTCCACTATAAAATCCACCCTCACTCCCTCTTCTGTTCACTCCTCTAATCCTTGAAACATGTCAAATTTATTCCCAAATACTCTTCCCTAGTCTCTCCCCATGTCCAGGTTCTATTGTTCTTTCCAAAAGACTAAAAACCCTTCCCTTAAGGAGGTTCTCAAGGAGGATATTTCAAGAGGTAACCCCTCTTCCTTTTTCTTTTAATTTCATTTCAAATTCTTTTATTTTCTTATCCTCTCCTCAACTATTTTTTGAAAATGGGAATAATAAATCAAGTATAATCTATATGGTGGAATTATATCATGTTAATGGAATATCTTTCTTCAAACTTCTATCTATCTCTCTTTTGTTTTGAAAAATGAAATCATTGTCTAGGAGGTACTGATTTACAACCTTCACAGATGACAAACCTTCGTTCTTCAATTTATCCTTCAAGTATGATCATGAAACCATTTTTATGTTTGAAACATATTATAAAGTATGTATTATTTATTATTTAATGTTATGAAACCAGTATATATACATAATACTAATTCATATGACAAAACTAGTTTATAATAATTAAAATATCACCAAAATAATCTAAATGATCATCACTAATGATCTATTTAATAACTCATCCTCATACCATATACCCAAATTAATTATATCACCATTTAATACTATGTATGTTAATTAGTATCTTATAAAATCAATTCTATATAATTATACAAATTACACATGAACTTCCATACTCATATACAAGTATATCGATCATGAAAACCAATGAATTGAACGCTCCCAAACGATAAAATTGTATCTTATAACTCATCTAGAAGGCCATAAATGAACTTAATAAAATTATAATAGATCAAATAAATGTATATAAGGTTATGAATTAATTAATTAATTTATTTAATTTGATTATCCAGGAATTTAAGCTCAAGTTCAGAACTGATTTGTACATAAGGTAAAGGTTTTCTACCTGAACCTCCATTTTCATTCGGGTTACACTTTTTCTCTCTTTAATACAATGAAATTATTAATTAATAATATTTAATCATAAAAAATTCTTATTTAATGTTCTATATATGTTTACTTATCATAATACTTCTTTATTTTATAGGGAGTTACATGTTTTAAAAGAATTTTCTCAAATTCTTCCCGATAAACAAGCCCAATTCAAGGGAACTTCTCGAATTCTTACCTATTTTCAAGTGCACAATATAATATAGTTTAAGAAACCATTATTTTAAAAAAATAACTAATTTTTTTAGTAAAAAAATATATTAGTTTACTTCTAGTTTTATGAAAATATTTTTCCCAAAGAAATCTTCTTTGCAAAGTAAAATATATTTCTCTCAATAATTACTCAATGATTTTATAAGAGTATTTTCATATATTTCAACACTCTTGTTGATTCTTATGCTTAATTGGGGTTAATGTTTTATGATATCATATACAATATTTTATTGAAAGGTTTATTACTAGTTTGACTATGGATTTTATATCTTGATACCATTCAACATATTACATTGAACAATAAGTGATTATGTTTAATGATTGGGGAAAGTTATTTACATATAATATGTTAGTTTCAATATGAATTTATATGTTGTTTATGTTTATACCTTTCATAAGAAGAATTAATTTTACTTATTAAGTGATAGGTATGTCCCTATATATCCCCTCGATGCATTGGTAGGTCTCATGAGAATAACTAGCCTAGGTTTTTACCCATTATGTATGGTGTCTTGGCCGAGACCTTGATGTTATGATTATAATATCTGTAATTATTCATTCCCTCATTATAAATATAATATTTGATAGTGCATGTGATTATTTTATTAGTATAATATCCATGGTTATGTTTTATTGTTCCATTATTAAATCAACTTTTATTCCTATCATATTATGCTCAAGATTATGTTTTAATGGAATGTGTACTTTTAGTTATTCACCATGCTTTATTATTTATGATTCTGCTATTTTACTTACCATTATTGTGAATTTGATCTCACCCCTTTATTATGTTTCATTTTTAACCAAGATGTGAATAAGTATATTTTTAATGGCATACAGGTAAAATCTAGGAGTTATGGGAGTTACTAATGGAACTACTATTGTATTTCATTTCAAGTTGTAATGTTGAACATATGTGTGTATATGGTCTTCCAAAACTACTAAACTATTCGGTCATTTAGGATGTGTATTACTTATTTTTAATCCATTGTAATAAAATAAGGCTCTGAATCTAGGAAATTGTGGTTGTGGTCATTACATGAGTGGAAAAACTAATTTAAAATTAATCTTGTTGATTGGAAAACAATGTGGGTTTTTAAAGTAAAAACATCCAATATTTTGCTAAGTTTTTATAACCAATTTCAAAGTGAAATTTATTCCAATAAAATAAATTGTATTAATTGAAAAAAATATTATCCAATTAAACTTTGTAACCAATTTAAAATATAATTTAAAATTATAAATATATTATATGAAAAAAAAATTTGAATTAAAATCCGGTATTTTTTTACTATTCATCAAAAAATGATGTTTCTCTGAAAAATCCTAAAATTTCACCTTAAGATAATTTTGACATTATGAACTCAAAAATTAATTTTATTCTATCAAATTAAATTTCTAAATTTTTCTAAAATTAATTTTATTGTTTTTCATAAAAGGACATTAAATGTAGTTATTTGAGAAAATAGTATTTTTTAAACATATAAGGACTTTACCAAAAATTATATCTATCATCATCAATATGTTTTATTTATATAAGAACATTATAAATTAATATTTTAAAATTAGTTATTATTAATATTACTAAGTTTAACATATCTATTATAATTGTACCATTTAAATAATTATAACATTAAAAGATGTTTTGTAGAAACTCATTGTTGCGTGTAATGTACGCCAAGTTGGTGTTGCGTGTTTTGTACGCCAACTCGGTGTAGTGTGTAACATATACCAAATCACAAGCTATCATTCATGTTCCCTGTAGATCAATCTAAAACTTATGTTTTGTGTAGTGCAATCCAAGTTTGTTCCATGTGAAAGAAATATAAAAAAGATAAATTAATTCAAAAAAAATTATTTCACAAAATCTCAAGGTGTTACATGGACACTGTGAGTTCATAGTGATTCCCTTTGGACTCACTAATGATTCAACAATATTCATGGACTTATTAAATATTATATTTGGAGATTTCATAGAAAAATTTGTGGTAGTCTTTATAGATGATATTCTAATATACTTCAAGATCAAATGGGAACATGAGGAGCATTTGAATACAATGCTAAATAATTTGCGAAGGGAGAAAATTTATGCACATTACAGTAAATGTGAGTTCTTGATAGAGGAAGTATCATTATTAGAGCATGTTATCACTTGAAAAGGAATATATGTGGACCCTTCCAAGACAAAGGAAGTCAAAGAGTTCCCTAGGACAACATATTTAATGGAGATCATTAGTTTCCTGGGTCTATCATGGTATTACTAATTAGTTGTGAATAACTTCTCATGATTGTAAAACCCACTAACCAGGCTAACACAGAAGGGATAAAACCTTTTATGGACTAGTGAATGTGCATACTACTTCACAGAGTTAAAAAAAATAGGATTATCACCTCACCAACACTCACAATTCCGACATGTGGGGGACTCTTTGTGGTATACAATGATTCTTGAAAGAATGGATTATGATGTTTAATGATGAAAAATGATAAAGTGACAACCTATGCCTCATGGCAGTTGAAAAATCATTAGCAAAATTGTCCCATAAATGATCTGGATTTGGAATCTTTGATCTTCATGTAGAAAATTTGGTGGCATTATATCTATGAGGAGAAGTATAAAATATATACTGATCACAGGATCTGAAAGTATATATTCACATAAAAGGAACTTAATATGCACCAGTGAAAATGGTTGGAGCTCATCAAGGATTATGACTGCTCAATCTACTATCATCCTAAAAAAGAAAATAAAGTGGTATATTCTCTAAGTATAAAGGATCCTACAATATTATCAATGATGAGAATTGAGAAGGATACAATCTTCTTAGATTTAAAAAGGATAGACACGGGAATCATTAATGAAGGGACATTATAAATATTTTCTCAAATGATTATTCAACCATCCTTGTAACATCCCAAGATTTCATAGTGAGTTATAACTTTAAAGTAATTCAATAGCTTATATTGTATGCAATACTGAATTTTCTTGCTTTATACGCAAGATTGAGTTTCTTCAAAACAACACTTTAGTATTATAATTATTCAAATGATATATTTGTAACTTAACAATTAAATATAGTAATAAAAATAGTAACAAATAAATTTTAAATTTCATAAAATTCTGTCACATAAATAAACCATATTTATAAGGAAATGTATAAGTTTTATTAAAATATAAGTACTATTTTGATAAAGGAACTACTTCTTATGTCCTTTTGTGAACAATAATAAATTAATATTAGACACTCCTAAAAATTGGATTTGGTAAAATTTACTTCATTTTTGGATTCAGAATATCAAAATTAGCTTAGGGTGAATTTTTGGTATTTTTCTAAAAATTTTCAATTTTTGATGAATAGTGAAAAATACTGCATAGTACATAAAAACCGACATTTTCATTTAGATAATTTTTTAATTAAAATTTATCTTAAAGTAAAAAAGATACATAATACATATATTAGTCCAATATAATTCATTTGAGTCATTTTATAATAAGATTAGATATATAAAATTTTATTGAACTTTTCAACGTCTTTTACCCACCTTCTAGGCACATTTGCAAATTTGCATAAAACATAATTTTACAGCTTCTGTGAATTGAATTTCAAAAAATAGATAGACATAGTTGTCATAAGTAATTAAAATGTGGTTAAATATGATGAAAATAATTTTTTGTGAATAGTAACTTTTGAATTTTATTTACCACTGTTAAAAGTAAATAGGGTAATTAAAGTTAAAAATGATATTATAATTACCAAAACACAAGTCCTAATTCTATTGGATAAATTTATTTCGACCAAAATAAACATTAGGAATAAAATATGATCATTTTTATCAACTTGGATTAGATTAGGACATTTATTATATTTTATTTAAAGTAGAGTTAAAAGTGTAAATTCAAATTTTAATAAATAAACCATTTTTAATATGAGGTTATACATAATATAAATTTGACTATAAATACTCATTATAAAGATAAAAATATTTCCTACATCATGGTATTTTATTTATAATTTTTATACATTTAATAATTAATTTTATTTATGACACAATGATGATGCAGTAATTACCTTATTAATGAAAGATTACAATAATTGATATTATAAATATTAAAATAAATTTAAATTGAAACTTTTTATGCCATAAAAAATTTTTCTAGTGTAATATGACATGTTAGGAATAATTAAATATATTTTTTTCTAAGTAATAAACTTTTGATGACTTTAACAAAAAAACAAATACTAAATAGTGTCAAAATTGACATAAATGAGTTTTTAAAACAAATACTATATTATTAAATGATATAATATTTATAAAAATCTAATATTCTGCCAAAAGACTTAGATAATATTATATATTTCATTAATTAACCACTTTAGGTTCTTTTTTAATTTTATAGTAACTATATTAACCATGTATTATAAACATACAAGAAGACATTGTAAAAGTTAAACTGTTTAACTAAGAGTTAAATCTAAAATATATGGTTAATATGGTGACCTAGACTTGTCTAAAACATATTATTTGAGATTATTTATACCCATCCCCACCTTATCCTCGAAATAAATCCATTTGGAGCTATTATAAACATAAAATTATTTTATAATAAATTAATATTTCAAGATTTTCCTAAAGCGCCCCTCACCTCTCTTATAAAAGGGTACTTACCCTTCTCTTAAATTCACACCTCCAAAGCCATTTGGATCAGCCAAAACCTGACCAAATATCCTCCCAAATACCCTTAATTCAACCTAGAGGCCTTATTTTTATCATATTTCCAACCTACAGAGCCCTTTTGTTCAAACCAAAAGGAAGAACCCGAAGAAGATGTAATTATTTCATCATCTGTTTCAAAGTTCTTTTCTTCTTCCACTTCCGATTTATTTATTGTTTCCATAAAAAAATAATATCTCCAGTACCTTATACATACTGAGATGTTATTATAAATATGGTACAACCATATTCATTATTCTATCCATCCTATAAATGACAAAGTCACCATACGTGCGAATGTACAGTTTGCCGTCTCCACGTCGTGGTGTAGTTTGTTATTCAACACTTAATTTTCTTGGATGGGTATAATAATGAGTATAATTGATGTAAATAATAAATATAACATGTTAATGATTATTTTTATATAATATCCCATCCAATTACATACAATTTCACCATCAATAGAATGATATTATCGCTCGTGCGTACGTACGACTTACCGTCTCCACGACGCGATGAGATTTCATTCCCCATCATAACCATTCAAGAATAATTTGCATTCAATGATTAAAAAAATAATGTTTAAGAACTAAATATCATTATTTATATAAATAAAATACATCCTATCCATAACAAACATGACTTACATAACAAAACATATAAAGGAAAACGAATCAGTTAACACACGAAACAATGATACTACTAAAATATTATTAATAAAACAATATTAGAGGATCATATATGATATCATATTTATTTATATGGTTCTTTTATAATTTAATAACAATTTTTTAACCATTATAAATGAGGTTAAACTTACCCTCGACTAAAGTAAAGTATAAGGTAGGGGGTTTTCATCTCACTTTTTATTATCGTGGGATTCATGCTATATATGTCACTATTTCCTTTTGTGTGGTGTATATACTTCCCATGATTGTATTATTTTTGTAATATAATTTAATTTATGGGTATATACATCTTCAATTTATGATATTTCTTTCATGGGGTGAATGTTTCATAAGTTACCAAATCGGTAAGGGAATTTCTGATTTCAATTTCCACTCAATGGGTTTTATGCATACTTCATTGATTATTTTACTCTAAGATTATGTGTGGAATCAATATTTATTTATTTATGCAGTAATTTACACTCTAATTTTTTTGGATATAGTTTTGATACACATAATCACTCCATTGATAAATTCTCAAGTCATTGATATGAACATGATAAGTGTAATCTTAACTCAATTTCCATTCATTAAGTTAAACATCCAAGTCATTGGTTTTTTTTAACAAGAATATGTGTGAATGACCTATGATTGATTTACACAAAATATCAATTCATATTGAGTGTATTTATATTTTTCACACATAATTATTCCATTTATTTATCCTTAATCTAATGATATAGTCTTTATAAGTTATTTCATCTCAATTTAAATTCCATTGAGACTTAATTATTGTTATGCACCAATTCACTTTTATATAGTGTACATACTATTCTTCGACAAAGTATATCATGAATCCTTTTTTATCATGATATTATAAATATTTGATTAATTTTAATCCTCAATTATTTGTATTCAAGCATCTATCATTTGGTTAGTAACTTTTTAATAGAAATATCATTTTTTAAAGATTTATTCTTCTAAATCATTCTCATTAATGTCCATGTTTTAAAAATGGTTTTAAGTATTTTTTTATATGGACAAAAATGTTTTGAAATTAAAATTCATTTCAAAATTTTCAAATTGGTATGGGACACTTTGATTCAAAAATCACTTTTAAACGACTTCTTTGATAAATAGTGTGACTTTTAAATGTTTTCAAAAAAGGGGGTATTTCTCTCAAATAGTTTTTATAGTTATTTTCATATATGTAAATATCCTTAATTGTATTTTATTCTTTATTGATGTTGATTTACTATAATAAAATATTCAATATTTTTATTGAATTAGTTATATTTGACTATGGATGTGCTATTTGTTATACCATTCATGGTTTTTGGTTAACGTATTGAAATTTCATATACTACTTTTAATACAAATGTTTAGATTATATTTCACCCTTTTAATTTGAGGAATTTATTGGACTTAGTAAGTGATAGGTGAGGCCCGCTATAGCCCCTCGATGCATCAGTAGGTCTCATGACAAAATCTAGTGTCTTGGCACAAGGCCTTTGAAAAATTTATATTTAGGGTCTTGGCACGAGGCATTGAATTTGTGGTTAAGATGTCTGGAATTATGCATTACATCATTATGAAATTATCTATTGATATTACATGTTATTATTTGAATAGTATAATATCAGTGTGAATAAGTAAATGGAATTATTTGATTTATATTTTCCATATTATGCTGAAGATTAAGTTTAAAAGGTTTTCCTTTTAGTCGTATACATTTCCTTAAATGTTTATGCTTATTTATGATAGATTACGCCATATTGTTATCCGTACTGAGAATCTGAGCTCACCCCTTACTTATGTCTTCTTTTTCCTAGGACACAAAGAAGTATATTATGATTGACTTGTAGGGATAGGATAAGCTATATGAGTTTGTTCTAGGGAGACACAATGTTTTTTTCTTTTCATAATGTAATGTAAAACTTGTGTATGTATCTAGTACTTACAAGGTTACTAAACTAGTCGGTCTTTTGGGACTTTATCTCTTGTGATCATGCAAATTTTATGTAATAATTCACTCACTTTGGGTAACTAGGGTCGTGGTGTTACTGTAACGACCCGAAATTTTGAATAAATCTTGTTTCCTAATTTTGTGTGTTATTTTATTTTATTTTTATACTCAAAAAAAAATGTTTCATTTGATAACATGAGTATAATTAAAATGAGACCGTTGGGTTTTGACTGTTATATGACCATTGGTCAATATGACCGCTGGAAACTAAAAGTTTTGATTACTGTCTCTAAATACAAGTAATCTTGGTTAATTAATATAGAAAGAAGATTCGATGGCCTCACCTAGTAGTCTTGGACCGATTGAAGCCCATCTAACAGAACATGGGAAGGAGGTAGCACCACTGGGCTTTGCTCTGGACCAAACCCAAGCTGAACTTCATCGTGTGAAGCTAGAATGGAATCGCCTTCGTGAGAAGTTCAAACTGATATAAATTACTACTCGTGCGATGTTGGATGAGCCTCCCTCAAATTCTCTCACCTTAGCACACCTTACACTTAGGTCCTATGCTGGTGTGATAAGGGGATATGTAAGGAGACCGTAACTGCCTTGTGTAACCCTTTGTTTTAAATAAAAATTTTGATTTCTTCTTATGATGAAGTTTATGAATTTTCAAATGTCCGGATAAATATAGTATGCATATTTTTGATGAATAGTAAATTATAAATAGTGATTTTATGATTAGGATTAGTAATGTGTCCAAATGGATTAGTAATCTCACTTAAAGAAAGTATTAATATAATCTAGGCACCTTGATTAAGTAATGTGATTCAATAAAATGGTTAAATAACGGTTTCATAAATTATTATTCAAGTATTAGTTTTTTTGGGTGAATAGAGTTTTTTAATTAAAAATTAAATTAAAAATATTTAGAAAATTATTTTTATAAAATGGATTTCATTTTTGAACTCAGAGCATCAATATTATGTTAAGGTAATTTTTGGGGTTTTTTCTGAAAAAATGAATTTTCGGTGAATAGTGTATTTATTTAAAAATTAAATTAAAAATATTTAGAAAATTATTTTTATAAAATATATTTCATTTTTGAAATCAGAGCATTGATATTTGGTTAATGTGAAATTTTGGGATTTTTCTGAGAAAGTTGAATTTTCAGTGAATAGTAAAAATATAGTTTTAGGGTTTCGGTATGTTTAATGACATCATAACTGTGTCATGATGATGCCATGAGATATTTTAAGGTATGGTAGACTAAAGGGGATTAATTATTGTATAAGGTGTCCCAAGTGGCGAATACCATGGGCAAATAACATGGGCAAGCCCATGGTTTTTCCAAAACCACTAATGAGGTGTCCCTTGGCCATTAATGCCTTGTCCCCTCACTTTCCCTATAAATACCAAGTCCTACTCTCATCCTTTAGACTCCAAAACCATCCTCAACTAAGTTATGGTCTCATTAACTCTCAAGGAGTCCTCCCAAGGTTCCCCCAAGCCCTCAAGGTCCAAACCTTTGAGTTTTAAGAGTTACGTTTTAAGGTAAGGGATCCGACCTCTCTCTTTCTTTTCAAGTAATCTCTTTTATGTCATTTCCTTTATGATCCATGTTCTTATGTTAGAGTATGTTATTTTATATTCATCTTACTTCCCTTTTAACTTTCATATGATGAGATACCCCCTCTTTCTCTCATCATTTCGTTTTATGAAAGTTTAAGTGACGCCGTCAGGCTACCGAATTTTTAAGGGATTCTTTCACCCTTCTCATTTTTCAAAGTTCTACTTTCATGTCAAGTCTTTCAAGTTCCTTTTTATTATGTTGGGGTATTATCTCTATATCTATCATACTTAACTTTTATGTTCATATTATGAGAGACCCTATTTTATCTCTTCAATTCAGTATTTTGAAGTTTTAAGTCACGCCGTTAGGCTGCCGAATTTTTAAGGGATTCTTTCACCTTTCTCCTTTTTCACGTCAAGTATTTCAAGTTCCTTTTTATTATTTTGGGGTATTATCTCTATATCTATCATAATTATATTTTATGTTCATATTATGAGAGACCCTAGTTGATCTCGTCAATTCATTTTTTTCAAGTTTAAGTGACGCCGGTAGGCTGCCGAATTTTCATAAGAGAAATCTTATTTTTGTCTTCCCTCCATGTTTTTCATTTCAAATGGTATATCCTTCAAATTTCATTACCATGTTCATATATCCTTATTATTCTGTCACTATACTGTTTTATGGGTCATTTATGAATGTTTGACCCATGTCCTCTCTCTTTTCAATGTTTTCTAAAACCCCGAAACATAGCCGTTATGCTGCAGAATTTTCGTCTCAAAATGCCTCTCTCTTTTCTTAAAATTATTTTATGTTATAAAGTGAATACTCAAAGCTATTATTTATACAGGGGTATTCATATATATATATCAAAATTTTCTATTTTAAATTCTGGGATTTACATACATGAGACCCGCTCTCCCCTTCCGTGGGTTTAAAGTGACGTAAAGATCATGTCTTTAAAGCAGTTTTTAAAATGTTATGATTATGAAATGAAACCCATTTATTTTATACTATATGGGTTATTTATGAAATGTTTGATGATGATATATGTGGCTCACATGATAATAAAGACAAATTAATGGTTCTCCCTGATAGCGCTCCAATGCATTGTGTAATGATGTAACCACTAGAGATTACAATTTTCACGATATCTTGGTGAATAACCTTGGTAATTTTCAAATGACACCTTGGGGATGGACCTTGGTGATATGTTCATGATTGTCTATGTTAAATGATTTAGCCACATATTCAAGTTATGAAAAATGTTATTTTTATTATGATATATCTCATGATTTCTTTCTCATGCCTTAAAGTTCTTTTCATGACCTTATTTAAGTATCTCAAGTTCACATGTAAAATGTTTCTCTTGTTTCCCTTACTGGGCCTTCTGCTCACCCTTTCTTTTGATGTATGTCCCCAGGTTATGAGATGCAGTAATGAACCTAGGATGAACATGAGGAGAATCCTTTCAAGTTTTTAAGAAGAATGTTTTATGTTTTCATGTTTTAAGTTCCTGGTTTCCAAGACACTAAACCTTAAAGATCCTCGGTTTTGTAAAATGTAATGAAAGTTTTATGTGATAAAAAGTCGGGATGCTATAGTTGGTATCAAAGGATGTTTTAGTTATTTTTTGAAATTAGGATATTAAAACATTAGGAATAAGCCTATAGAAAAGTTTATATGTAGGAAATCTTCTTGGTATTTCGGTGAGTATTGAGTAATGGGTTGCCAAGCAAATACACCCCTGTCTGGATACGAGCAGGTAGAGGTGGCTCTGGCACAGATGTACATAGGGGTAAAACCCGAAAACACCGCTTTGAGATAGAATCAAACAGGAACTGGTACATGACAACGGGCCTTACTGCACTCTTGGTTACGACACTCCCAAGGGATATGCTTTGGTAAATTCATAAGCTTAGTATGAACCATTGTTAAAGGAACAAAGATAAAATAAAATAAAGATTCACATAAGAATATATGATCATGGATAACCTAGATGGGAACCTAGGGGATCATAAGTTAGGGTATACTTTTCTTCTACAAGTTATCCTTATATGCTTTAAGTTCCTTTTCATGATTATTGGCCAATTATTTAAGCCCCTAATTATACTTTCTCTTCTTAGTTAATGGTGGGAAATGAAAGAACATGTCCCAACAACCAATGTGATAGGAAATGCGACGATTTCTGTATTAAAATGACAGAGATGATTAGGGGATTAAAATATGATTATTATTTTGGAAGACATTCATTATTTTGGGGACCCTATATGATCGTGGTAAATAGATTACTAGGTTATTTTCATTGAGGAGTAAGGTTGAATTATATTTTTAAGAATCGATGAATTTAAGGTGGACTTATAGTAATTTAGGTTACTTATGGGAATGATTAACCTATATTGGGTAAAATATGTTTAGGTCAGCTACTTTTGTTATAAGATGTTAGGAGTGGTTGATGTTGTTTGGATATGAACAATGAAGTTTATTTTGGAAGACTATGTTATCAAATCCTTCTTGTATTTGGGATTAAATCTTAGTTTGGTTTATTTTGAGGAATTTTAAGGACCGTTATTTATGGAATGTTCTATGATGAACTTTGGGTAGTTCCATGGAACTTTGAAGATTTAAAAGTAGTTTCCATTCCTTTGGGATTCTTTCTTTTTTAAGAGTTGTTTTACCTTAACCTTTCTGTTTTTGGGATAATGTTTAAAGATAGAAGAAATAGATATTTAATCTTTTGTGGATTATGTGATTCTCTAGAAGACGATTCTTGTGTTTTGATGAGACCAAGTAGTTTTGAATGCTCTTCGTTTGGAGAAAAGATTAGTTTTGGTAGAAACTTATTAAAGGATGAAACTCTACATGAAGGTAGGTATATTTCCTTATGTTTTTGTTCTATGTAGTAAATGAATTCCTCAAAATTATGAAAAGAAACGTAAAACAAAAATGTTGTTGGTTTACGTTTCCTACTAGGTAATCAAAGGCTGTTTACACACATCATAAGTTTGGGATTTTCTCATGGTCAACTTTCTCCTAATCATGTTTTCTATCACTCTCCCCCCGAACTTGACCCTTTGTTTTTTTATCCCATATCCATGTTTTCCTCCATGGAATCCTATTATGGGTTAACTCGGGTGACCTTTGTACTTCCCTTTCTTTATTTTAAAGTAATAGTTTTACTGACTCCTTTTCTGATGTGGGACTTTTAATGAAATTTCAAAACCCAATTTTAAAAATTGCGAGGACGCAATTTCTTAAGGGGGGAAGATTGTAACGACCCGAAATTTTGAATAAATCTTGTTTCCTAATTTTGTGTGTTATTTTATTTTATTTTTATACTCAACAAAAATTTTTCATTTGATAACATGAGTATAATTAAAATGAGACCGTTGGGTTTTTACTGTTATATGACCATTGGTCAATATGACTGCTGGAAACTAAACATTTTGATTATTGTCTCTAAATACAAGTAATCTTGGTTAATTAATATAGAAAGAAGATTCGATGGCCTCACCCAGTAGTCTTGGACCGATCGAAGCCCATCTAACAGAACTTGGGAAGGAGGTAGCACCACCGGGCTTTGCTCTGGACCAAACCCAAGCCGAACTTCATCGTGTGAAGCTAGAACGGAATCGCCTTCGTGAGAAGTTCAAACTGATAGAAATTACTACTCGTGCGATATTGGCTGAGCCTCCCTCAGATTCTCTCACCTTAGCACACCTTACACTTAGGTCCTATGCTGGTGTGATAAGGGGCTATGTAAGGAGACCGTAACTGCCTTGTGTAACCCTTTGTTTTAAATAAAAATTTTGATTTCTTCTTGTGATGAAGTTTATGAATTTTCAAATGTCCGGATAAATATAGTATGCATATTTTTGATGAATAGTTAATTATGAATAGTGATTTTACGATTAGGATTAGTAATGTGTCCAAATGGATTAGTAATCTCACTTAAAGAAAGTATTAATATAATCTAGGCACCTTGATTAAGTAATGTGATTCAATAAAATGGTTAAATAACGGTTTTATAAATTATTATTCAAGTATTAGTTTTTTTGGGTGAATAGTGTTTTTTAATTAAAAATTAAATTAAAGATATTTAGAAAATTATTTTTATAAAATGGATTTCATTTTTGAACTTAGAGCATCGATATTATGTTAAGGTAATTTTTGGGTTTTTTCTGAAAAAATGAATTTTCGGTGAATTGTGTATTTATTTAAAAATTAAATTAAAAATATTTAGAAAATTATTTTTATAAAATAGAGTTCATTTTTGAAATCAGAGCATTGATATTTGGTTAATGTGAAATTTTGGGATTTTTCTGAGAAAGTTGAATTTTCAGTGAATAGTAAAAATATAGTTTTAGGGTTTCGATATGTTTAATGACATCATAACTGTGTCATGATGATAACATGAGATATTTTAAGGGATGGTAGACTAAAGGGGATGAATTATTGTATGAGGTGTCCCAAGTGGCCAATACCATGGGCAAATACCATGGGCAAGCCCATGGTTTTTCCAAAACCACTAATGAGGTGTCCCTTGGCCATTAATGCCCTGTCCCCTCACTTTCCCTAAAAATACCAAGCCCTCCTATCATACTTTAGACTCCAAAAACATCCTCAACGAATTTATGGTCACCTTACCTCTCAAGGAGTCCTCCAAAGGTGCCCCCAAGCCCTCAAGTTCCAAACCCTTGAGTTTTAAGAGTTACGCTTTAAGGTAAGGGATCCAACCTCTCTCTTTCTTTTCAAGTAATCTCTTTTATGTCATTTCCTTTATGCTCCATGTTCTTATGTTGGAGTATGTTCTTTTATATTCATATTACTTCCCTTTTCATGTTCATATGATGATATACCCCCTCTTTCTCTCATCATTTCGTTTTTTGAAAGTTTAAGTGACGCCGTCAGGCTGCCGAATTTTTAAGGGATTCTTTCACCCTTCTCATTTTTCAAAGTTCTACTTTCGTGTCAAGTATTTCAAGTTACTTTTTATTAAGTTGGGGTATTATCTCTATATCTATCATACTGAAATTTTATTTTCATATGATTAGAGACTCTATTTTATCTCTTCAATTCAGTATTTTCAAGTTTTAAGTGACGCCGTTAGGCTGCCGAATTTTTAAGGGATTCTTTCACCTTTCTCCTTTTTCATGTCAAGTCTTTCAAGTTACTTTTTATTATTTTGGGGTATGATATCTATATCTATAATACTTATCTTTTATGTTCATATGATGAGAGAACCTATTTGATCTCTTCAATTCATTTTTTTCAAGTTTAAGTGACGCCGTTAGGCTGCCGAATTTTCATAAGAGAAATCTTATTTTTGTCTTCCTTCCATGTTTTTCATTTCAAATGGTATGTCCTTCAAATTTAATTACCATGTTCATATATCATTCTTATTATGTCCCTCTACTGTTTTATGGGTCATTTATGAATTTTTTACCCATGTCCCCTCTCTTTTCAATGTTTTCTAAAACCCCGAAACATAGCCGTTATGCTGTAGAATTTTCGTCTCAAAATGCCTCTCTCTTTTCTAAAAATTATTTTATGTTATAAATTGAATAATCAAAGCTCTTATTTATAAATGGGTTTTAAAATATATATCAAAATGTTATATTTTAAATTCTGGGATTTACATACACGAGACCCGCTCTCCCCTTCCGTGGGTTTAAAGTGACGTAAAGATCATGTCTTTAATCAGTTTTTAAAACATTATGATTATGAAATTAAACCCATTTATTTTATGATATATGGGTTATTTATGAAATTTTTGATGATGATATATGTGGATAACATGATAATAAAGACAAATTAAGGGTGCGCCCTGATAGCGCTCCAATGCATTGGGTAATGATGTAACCACTAGAGATTACAATTTTCATGATATCTTGGTGAATAACCTTGGTAATTTTCAAATGACACCTTGGGGATGGACCTTGGTGATATGTTCATGATTGTATATGTTAAATTATGTAGCCACATCTTCAAGTTATGAAAAATGTTATTTTTATTATGATATATCTCATGATTTTTTTCTCATGCCTTAAAGTTCTTTTCATGGCCTTATTGAATTATCTCAAGTTCACATGTAAAATGTTTCTCTTGTTTCCCTTACTGGGCCTTATGCTCACCCTTTATTTTTGATGTATGTCCCTAGGTTATGAGATGAAGTAATGAACCTAGGATGAACATGAGGAGAATCCTTTCAAGTGTTTAAGAAGAATGTTTTATGTTTTTCTGTTTTAAGTTCCTGGTTTCCAAGACACTAAACCATAAAGATCCTCGGTTTTGTAAAATGTAATGAAAGTTTTATGTGATAAAAAGGAGGGATGATATAGTTATAGTTGGTATCAGAGGAAGTTTAGTACAAACCTTGGGAACTAGATTTAGAAAAACCCTGATTAGAGAACATTACCTTAAGATAGACTTTGTGAATTAGTATAGAAGAACTGTTTAGAATTTTGGTAACATATATATTTTTTGAGTTTTCCAAGCAATACATCCCTTTCTGGACACTACAAGTGGAAGTGGTTCTAGCAAAAATGTACCTAGGAGTGAAAACTTTGACAAGGAGTTTCGTGCTTGACTCAGGGTATCCTGGTACACGATAACAGGCCTTACTACGCACCTGGTTTGACACTCCCAGGAGATATTCTTAGGATAATTCACATTTTCATTACAAAAAAATTTAAAGGATTTTAATATAAGATGAGAATAAATAACCTTGGTTAATCCTAAGGTGTTTTAGATTGATAATAATGTGTCATGATATTATTTAAATTATTTTATGACTATTGTTACTCAAACTATTCTTTCTGGTTTTAGTCAATGGCTAGATTCCAAGGAAGTCATAGTAACATTGAACATGATGTACATGGTGGGAACGGTGGTGGAAATGAGAAATGAAATGGAATTTTGATAGGAAAAAAATATACCATGTTCATGTCGAATCAGTTTTCCAAAAATATGATCAACAACATATACATTAACCAACTTCCGAACTCAATAATGAAGAGAAAGGCAGATAAAGATAAGAGCTCCAGCAATGGAGACCATGGAGAAAAGAAATCTCAGTTTCCATCAAGCAGGAAATGTGGAAGGAGAATCCCAAGAAAGTGTTTCAATGGAAAAAATAAATGCTTTATGTGTGGGAATGAATGACATAAATTAATGAATTACCTAGGAAAAATGAAGAGTACTATGGAAGAAAATAAAAATGACCCTAAGAATCCATTTATAGTCATTTGCCGTAAATGTAGGGGACCTGGGCATTACATGAGTCAATAACCTATTTTATAGAATAACCTCTAGGTCAAGGAATAAACTATGTGGAAATAAATGGATAGAGAAATGTTTAAAATTTTTAATGTTATTTGTTGAGGAGATTACTATGGAAGAAATTTCTGTTTTATGTGTAACACTTCAGTTTGTTATGTGAAAATTCTATTTGAGGAAAAATTATGTTTTCTTTTGTGGATATAGTTATAAAGAACCATTTGGGTTTATATGATCCTTAAATTTGAGGCAATTATAGGTTATTTCTTTTTGGGATAAAAATGCGAGGTATGAGATAACATTTTTTGTTAAAATATATTATGGTTATTTTTTAGGAATTTATCTCATTTTTTGGAATTTTATAAAATTATATAGTTTTTGAAAAATGAAAACATGCAGACCATGTGACAACCTGTCACGTCGGACAAAGCTATAGGAATCGAACCCACACCTAAAATGTGGCTTAAATTTATCGCCTACCACTGGACTACATGAAGTCCTTGGTTTGTATGAAAAATTCTTTTTAGTTAAACGATTTTATGGATCAAGAATATGTTGATTTTGGAAACTTATGATTTATCAAATGGATATCCTTAGTATAGGAAAAAAATTTGGTGATTAAGTGATAAATTTTATTTTGGAATACGTTCTATCTTTTGGGAACACTATATTCCTATGAAAAATCGAATACTATGGGATTTAATTTAAGGAGTAATGGTGGATTTTTATTTTGGAATAATATATGTTTTTATTGTCGACTTATTGATATTTAGGTTATTTATTGAAATGATTAACCTATCATAGGTTAATTACTTTTAAGTATGTAACTTTAATAGTTGTAAATTTTATTTGGAGATAAATGTTAAGATTTATCGTGGAAGACTATGTGATCTAATCCTTCTAAATTTTGGGTTTCAAACTTAGTTTGGATTATTTTGAATAATTTTAAGGACAATTTTTTATTGAATGGTCTTTCTTTGATCTTTGAGTATTTTTTGTTTAATTTTGGAGATTAAGAGTAATATTTCTTTCTATAAAGGATTATCCTTTTTGGGGATCATTTGATCTTGTTCTAACCATTTTGGTTTTGGTTAATGTATAAAGACAATGGAAATATATAGTTTATCTTTTGTGGATTATGTGATTCTCTAGAATTTGATTCTAGTGCTTCAGGTGTGACCAATTCATCTTGAATACTCATCATTAAGAGAAAAGATGATTCTGTGGTAGAAATTTATTAAAGGATGAAAATCTACTTAAAAATTAATTATATCTCCTTATGTACTTAGTCAATCTCATAAATAAATTCCTCAAAATTATGAAAAGGAACTTAAAACAAAAACATTGTTTGTTTACTCTTCCTACTGGGTAATCAAAGACCGTTTAACCCATCACAAGTTTATGGTTTTATAGTAGTTAACTTTATCATGATCATGTTTTCTATCACTCTCCATCAGAACTTGATGGTTTTTTTCTCTTCCATATCCATGTTTTCCTACATGGAACCCTAGTATGGGTTATCTTAGGTGACCTTTGTACTTCTCTTTCTTTCTTTTAAAGTGATATTTTTATTGACTCTCTTTCTGATGTGGGACTTTCAATGAACTTTCCAAGACAAATTTTAAAATTGCAAGGTTGAAATTTCCAAAAGAGGGGAAGAATATAACACCCCAAGACTTCATAGTGAGTTATATCTTTAAATTAATTCAATAGCTTATACTACATGCAACACTGACTTGGTTTTCTTTACATGCAAGATTGAGTTTTTGCTAAACAAAACTTTAGTATTATAATTATTCAAATGATATATTTATAAATTAACAATTAAATATAGTACTAAAAATAGTAAGAAATAAATTTTAAATTTCATTTATAATTATATCACATAAATAAACCATATTTATAAGGAAATGTATATGTTTCATTAAAATATAAGTACTATTTTGATAAAAGAACTACTTCTTACATCCTTTTGTGAAAAATAATAAAAATATTATTATAAACTCCTAAAAATTGAATTTGTTAAAATAGACTTCATTTTTGGATTCGAAATATCAAAAATAGCTTAGTGTTAATTTTCGGTATTTTTCTGAAAACCTTCAATTTTTGATGAATAGTGAAAAATACCGCATAGTACATAAAAACTGACTTTTTCATTTAGATAATTATTTTTAATTAAAATTTATCTTAAAGTAAAAATAGATACATAATAAATATATTAGTCCAATATAATTCATTTGAGTCATTTTATAATAATATTAGATATATAAAATTTTATTGAACTTTTTAACGTCTTTTACCCACCTTCTAGGCACATTTGCAAATTTGCATAAAACGTAATTTTACCGCTTTTGTGAATTGAAGTTCAAAAATCCGACATACATGGTTTTCATCAGTAAGTAAAATGTGGTTCAATAGGATGAAAATAATTTTTGGTGAATAGTAACTTTTGAATTTTATTTACCACAGTTAAAAGTAAATAGGGTAATTAAAGGTAAAATTGATATTATAATTACCCCAAAACATATCCTAATTCTATTGGATAAGTGTATTTCGACCAAAATCAACCTTAGAAATAAAATATGATCCTTTTTTATCCACTTGGATTAGATTTTGACATTTATTATATTTTATTTAAAGTAGAGTTAAAAGTGTTAAATTCAAATTTTAATAACTAAACCATTTTTAATATGAGGTTATATATAAGATAAATTAGACTATAAATATTCATTATAAATATAAAAATATTTCCTAAACCATGGTATTTTATTTATAATTTTTAGACATTAAATAATTAAATTTATTTATGACACAATGATGATGCAGTAACTACCTCAATAATGAAAGATTAAAATAATTGATATTATAAATATGAAAATAAATGTAAATTGAAACTTTTTATGCCATACACAAATTTTATAGGTGAATATTACATGTTAGTATTGATTCAATGTATTTTTTTAGATTTAATCAAGTTTTGATGAATTAAAAAAACAAATACTAAATAGTGTCAAATTTGACATAAATGAGTTTTTAAAACAAATTATATTTTATTAAATGATATAATATTCCAAAAATTATATTATTTATCCAACGGTCTTAGATAATTTTATATATGTCATTAATTAACCACTTGATGTTTTCTTGGCATTTTATAGTATGTATATTAACCATGTATTATAAAAATACAAGAAGACATGGTAAACGTTAAACTATTTAACTAAGAGTTAAATCTAAATGATAAGGTTAATATGGTGACATAAACTTGTCTAAAACCTATTGGTTAACATTATTTAGACCCATACCCACCTTATCCTCAAAATAAATCCATTTAGAGCTATTAGAAACCAAAAATTATTTTATAATAATTAATATTTCAAGCTTTTCCTAAAGTGCCCCTCACCTCTCTTATAAAAGGGTACTTCCCCTTATCTTAAATTCACACCTACAAAGGCATTTGGATCGGACAAAACCTTCCAAAATATCCTCTGAACTACCCTCATTTCAACCTAGAGTCCTTACTTTGATCAGAAAGCCAAACTAAGGATCCCTTTTTTCCAAACCAAAAGGAAGCACCCGAAGGAGAGGAAATTATTTCATCACCTCTTTCAAAGTTATTTTATTCTTCCACTTCCTATTTATTTATTGTTTCCATACAAAAATAATATATCCAATAAATTCTGCATAATAATATGTTATTATAAATATTGTACAACCATATTCATTATTCTATCTATCCTATGAATGAGAAAGTAACCATACATGCGTAAGTACAGCTTATTGTCTCCACGTCGTGGTGTAGTTTGTTATTCAACACTTCATTTTTTTGGATGGGTATAATAATCAGTATAATATATGTAAATAATAAATATAACATGTTAATGATTCTATGTATATAATATCCCATCCAATTACATATTATTTCACCAGCAATAGAATGATATTATCGCTCGTGCGTACGTACGACTTACCGTCTCCACGACACGATGAGATTTCATTCCCCATCATAACAATTCAAGAATATTTTTAATTTAATGATTAAAACAATAATTTTTAAGAACTTAATATCATTCTTTATATGAATAAAATACATCCTATCCATAACAAACATGACTTACATAACAAAACATATAAAGGAAAACGAATCAGTTAACACACGAAACAATTATACTACTGAAATATTATTAATAAAGCAATATTAAAGGATCATATATGATATCATATTTATTTATGTGTTTCTTGTATAATTTAATAACAATTTTTTAACCATTATACAGGAGTTTAAACATACCCTCGACTAAAGGAAAGTATAAGGTAAGGGGTTTTCATTTCACTTTTTATTCCCGTGATATTCATGCTATATTTGACACTATTTCCTTTTGTGTGGTGTTTGTACTTACCATGATTGTATTATTTTTGTAACATACTTTAATTTATGGATATTTACATTTTTATTGTATTATACTTCTTTCATGGGGTGACTATTTTGTAAGTTACCAAATTGGTAAGGGAATTTCTAATTTCAATTTTCACTCATTGGGTTTTACACATACTTCATTGATTATTTTACCCCAAGATTATGTGTGGAATCACTATTTATTTATTTATGTAGTAATTTTTACTCCCATTTGTGTGGATATACTTTTTATACACATAATCAATCCATTGATAAATTCTCAAGTCATTGATATGAACTTGATAAGTGTAATCTTTACTCAATTTCCATTCACTGAGTTAAACATCCAAGTCATTGGTTTTGTTTTTACAAGAATACATGTGAATGTACTATGATTGATTTACACTAAATATAAAATAATATTGAGTGTATTTATATTTTTCACACATAATTATGTCATTGATTTATCCTTAATCTAAGGATACAGTCTTTATAAGGGATTTCATCTCAATTTTCATTCCATTGAGAATTCTTTGTTGTTATACACCAATTCACTTTTATATGGTGTATATACTATCCTTAGACATAATATATCATGAATACATTTATTATCATGATATTAGGAAGTTTTGATTAATTTTATTCCTCAATTATTTGTATTCAGGTGTCTCTCATTTAGTTGGGAACTATTTAACTAAAATATCATTTTAAATGTTTTAAGGATTTATTCTTCTAAATCTTTCTCATTAATTTCCACATTTAAAAAATGATTTTAAAGATTTATTTATATGGAAATTAATGTTTTTAAATTAAAATTCCTTTCAAAATTTTAAAAGTGTTATGGGACACTTTGATTCATAAATCTATTTTAAATAACTTCTTTGATAAATAGTGCGACTTTTAAATGTTTTCAAAAAAGGGGATATTTATCTCAAATAGTTTTACTATTTATTTTCATCTCTGTCAATATACTTCATTGTATTTTATTCTTGATTGAGGTTTATTTACTATAATACAATCTTCCATATTGTATTGAATTAGTTATGTTTGACTATGGATGTGCTATTTTTTATACCATTCATGGTTTATGGTTAAAGTATTGAAATTTTGTATGCTAGTTAAAATATGAATGTTTAGATTATATTTCACTATTTTCATATGAGGAATTAATTGGACTTAGTAAGTGATGGGAGGGGACTTCTATATCCCCTCGATGCATTGGTAGGTCTCATGAGCCAAACTAGTGTCTTGGCACAAGGCCTTGACAAAATTTATATTTAGGGTCTTGGCACGAGGCCTTGAGTTTGTGGTTAAGATGTCTGGAATTATGCATTCCATCATTATGAAATTAGATATTGATATTACATGTGATTATTCAACTATTTTAATATCCATGTGAATAAGTAAATGGAATTATTTGATTTATCTTTTCCATATTATGATGAAGTTTAATTTTAAAAGTCTTGTGTTTTAGTCTTATACATTTCCTTAAATGTTTATGATTATTTATGATAGATTACACTATATTTTTATCCTTATTGAGCATCTGAGCTCACCCCTTCCTTATGTTTTGTTTTTTCTAGGATTCAAATAAGTATATTATGATTGACCTACATGGATAGGCTAAGGTATATGAGTGTGTTCTAAGGAGCCACAATGTTTTTTTTATTTTCATAATGTAATGTAAAACTTGTGGATGTATCTAGTACTTACAAGGCTACTAAATTGATCGGTATTTCGGGACTTGATATCTTGTAATCATGACAATGTTATGTAATAATGCACCAACTCTGGGTAACTTGGGTCGGGGCGTTACAATCCCTCATGGATAAAATAATTAATGTTTAATGAAATGATGTGGAAATTCATAAGAAGGTGGAAGATATAAGAAAGGGTAAATCCTTAGAGTTCAATATTGATGAGGAAGGAGTTGTAATACATGGGTAATGAATTTGTGTACCATCCAACCCAATGATAAATAAATATCTTCTAAGTGACGTGCATAACTCAACCATCTATATTCATCCAGGGAGCACAAATATGTATTGAGATCTCTGTGGGAACTTTTGGTGGGACAATATGAAGAAGGATATTATTGAATATACATCAATGTTACTTGTATGTTAGTAAGTGAAGGCTAAAAGGAAAATTCTAAGAAGACGATGCTGCCATTACCCATAGAAACTTGGAAATGGGAAAGCAACACCATGGAATTTTTCACTATACATCCAAATACATCTAGATGAAATAATGATATATGGTTTGTTGAGGATCATCTTACAAAGATACCTCAATTTATAGTCATTCGATAGTAATTCTCACTGGATCAATGTTCACGCATATACCTTAGAGAAGTGGTAAGGTTTTATGGAGTACTATTTTCGATTGTATCTAATCAAGATCTGAGATTCACCTCTATGTTCTGGAAAAGTCTTCAATATGTTCTAAACATTGAGCTTCACTTTAGTACTACATATCATGTTCAAACCAATTTCCAATCTAAGCGGAATATTCATACATTGTAAGATATGTTGAGAGTACATACTATGGACTTCAATGGAGGATAATACCAACATATAACTCTAACTGAGTCCCCTTACAACAATATTTTCCACTAGATAATCCAAATGGATCCATATGAGACCCATTATGGGAAAATATGAAGAACAATAGCATGTTGGGATAAAGTTAGTGAACGTAAGATGCTAAGACTAGAAATGGTCAAAGAAATGGTGGAGAATGTGAAAACCATTCAACATCATAATAAGTTTTTCCAAAGTAGGAAAAATATATAAACATAAAATCGTTGATGAAACCTGGATTTTATGGTTCGATACATGGTATTCCTCCACATATCTATATAGAATAGTATCGTGATATTTGGGAAGAAAGAAAACCTGAGTCCCAGGTACATCGTCCCCTTTGAAATTCTTAATAATTCTAGAGTTGTGGCCTATCTACTAGCACTTCCACATACCATGTCTCAAATACAAAATATATTATATGTATCCCTATTAAGGATTTTCATACCAGATCCCTCACATGTACTGAATCCAAAGGCGGTGTAGTGGGAAAATGATCTCTCTTATGAGGAGAGGCCGATGAAGATCATGGATCATAGATACAAAGTTATACACAACAAGAATACTCACCTGGTCAATGTAAAATGGCACAACCATAAGTAAGAAGAGGAAAATTGGTAACCATAGGAGGTGATGGAGGAGAAGTACCCTCACCTATTTATGTAAAACAAAAATTTTGAGCGCAAAATTTCAAAAGGGAGGAAGAATGTAGCAACCCAAACTTTTATCAATGGAATTATTTCCATTATTATAACTATGTTATATAGAATGAAACTCATACATATCATATAGATACAAATAAAAATATCATTCTCATAAATTAAGAATAAAATAGGTGATATTCAAAGAAATTAAAGAACTCATATTGATGGAATAGTAACTTGACCTTTGGAATAGTAACATGACCATTTGGAATAGTAATCCATCCAATAGAATAGTAAAATCACTTATGAAAGTATAACTAAAATTTATGAATCTTATAAAATAAAATATGATATAATTATATCATAGTATAAGTAAATAAATGTTATAAAAATGATAAATTAAGTGTTGGTATTTTTATAAAACACAAATATTTATTTATAATTTTATAATTAATAAAATGACTTAAAATAACAATTATTTTCATAAAATGTATTCATAAATTAATATTTTTTGTTATTTTTATTATAATATAATTTTATGAGACCTTATTTTATTTTTCAAAGTGTTGTAAAATCGATTATAATATAAAAATCAGTATTTTTTGAATAAATGATGATTTTAATTAAAAAATAAATTTATAACATTTAGAAAAAAAATTTATAAAATGGAGATCATTTTTTAATTATACACTTCAAAATATAGTTAATTTTTTTATTTTTTTATTTTTCTAAAATAGTTGAGTTTTTGGTGAATAGTTAAATACTGTAATTTACAGTATTTAACAAATACATGAATTATTGATTCATATATGATTTATGGATAATGTAATCCCATAATCTAGAAATATAATTAATTATTTAATATATTTTGTGATAAGGTTCAAACTATTGATAGTCTTGAGACAAAATATTAAAATAATGATTAAAATAATCAAAACACACCCTTCTCCTCCCCTATAAATACCACCTCCTCTCCTCACACATTCCAACCTTTAAAGCTTGTCCAAATTCTACCCAATAATCTTCCCAAGACTCTTTCCCACATCCAGGATCCTTTGGTGTCAACAAAATATCAAATCCAATTTCACTAAAAATGTTCTCAAGGAGAAGAATTCAAGAGGTAACATCCACTTTCATTTTCTTTTAATTTGATTTTCAATTTCTTTTATTTTCTTATTCTATCCTCATCTCCCCTTATACAAGTGTCATGATAACTCTAGTATATTATATATAATGTAATTTTATTATGTTAATGTAATAATCCATCATCAAACCTTGTTTCCTCTCTCTTTTATTCTAAAAATGGAAACACTGTCTTTGGAGTGTTGATTATCACCTACGAGGACGACAAGTTATCATATTCCTTTTACACCTTCAAGGATGATCATAAAACCATTATAATGGTTGAAAAATATTTTAAAATTTATTTTATAACCTTTAAATTTTTTGTAACTAGAATATATATATAATTCTAAATAATAAAACAAAACTAGTTTGTGAGGATCGAAAAACTGCTAAATTAATCTAAACTATTATAATTAAAGTTTTATCTAATGAATCATCATTATATCTAGAAATAAAATAATATATAAGAATAATTAAAATTATATAATTTAATTAATAACATATAATTTCAATTCTGGCGAACTATTCTCATCTTACATGAACTTCTATAATTGTTTACAAGCGAACGGATCATGAAAACCAAGAAACAGACACTCCCAAACAATGACGTTCAACTCTATAACCCATTAAAATGGACATAAATGAACTTAGTAAAATTATAATGAATCATATACAAGTAAAATGGTGTCTATATTTATTAATTAATGAATATAATTTTTATATATAGGATATTAAAGTGAACAAATCATTTGGACATAAGGTAAGGGGATTCTCAAACCCAATTACCTTTCTATGGGTTATTCCTCTTTCGTTCGAAATTTCAGTGTGTATGTTATTTTAATATACCTAAAATATAGTTTCATTGTTATTAAATTTTTTATTCTAGGATATAAATATTTAAAAATCTGGTTTTATGAGAAATACAATAATTTTTCAAAAGAACTCTTCTTTCCAAAAAACATTTTGACTACTATTGATTTGTTTCTTCTTTACTCAAGAATGATGAATATTATGAAAAAAATCACTTTCTAATTTGGGAACCCAAAAGTTTATTAATAAATTTATTCTATCTGAAATGAATCCCATTCCATTTCATGGGTTATTTTAGGTCCAATATTCATATACATTCTGAGTGTCATGAATTATTATTTAAATGTTATGATGCGATGGGTGTTCCCAGAATTATATAGTGATCCAATGAATTCAATAATATGATTTATCTCATGATATATTTAGCAATATGCATGAAAAAGATTATAGATTTTGTAAGGACCCAAACCCAGTTGCTCGGAGCTGGTGCCTTATTTTATTACATTTTCATATAAACAAGGAATATGCATCCCAAAGGACGAAGTGGTTTAGTAGATATGGGAAAAAAGATACATAAATAAGTTCAACATACATCTTGAAAGTAAAACAACAATAATTTATTCCCTTAGAAACATCCAAGACTCCTATAATATGCCTGAAAGTCACTCATAAATAACTTCTTCATATCCTGGGAAAATTAAACATAAGAAAGGGGTGAGCTCAAATTATTAGTAAGAGTAATCAATACAGTGGAAGATAATATAAACATTAGACATGGTGAATAATTTAAAACACATTCCATTAAAAATAATAAACTTGAACATAATATGGAAGGAATATGAATTGAGTAAATATTTCCATAATATAACATAATCATGGGTATTCTACTAGTATACTAACCACATGAAATTTCAATTACTATATTCATAATGAGGGAAGTGAATATTCTGGACATCATAACCATACTGTTAAGGCCTCGTGCCAATACCATAAATAATCATTTTGTCAAGGCCTTGTGTCAAGATTGTAGTTTGTCTCATGAGACCAACCGATGCATCGAGGGGCTATAGCAGACCCCAACCATCACATAATAATTACAATTCATTCCTCATATTAGTGGGGATAAACATAAATAACATATATATTCATATTGAAACTATCATATGAAATGTAACTAACTTTCCCCAATCATTAAATGTAAAACACTAACCATTCTGAGTAATATGGTGAATGGTTTTAGGATAGATCATCCATAATAAAATTATTCATAAACCATTAAATAAAATATGGTAGATGAAATCATAAATTATTAAACCCTATAATACATAATAATCAACAAGAGTGTTGAATCAGACAAAAATACTCTTATAAAATCATTAATCAATTCTTGAGATAAATACTCTTTTATTTTGGAAAGAAGAGTTCTTTTGGGAAAATATTTGTATAAAACCAGAAGTGAATTAATATATTATTTTCATAATAAAATGAGTGATTTTATAAATATAATTATTTCTGAAAACATATTATATAGCGCCCTTGAAAATAGGTAAGAATTTGAGAAATTCCCTGGAATCAGGCTTGTATTTTGGAAACAATTTTGAAAGTTCCTTTTAAAATGTGTAACTATCCATAAAATAAGAAAGGGTTCTGGTTGGTAAAAATATATAGAACACTCACAAATATTTTATGAGGATTAAATAATAATATAAAAGAATTTAATTGAGATAATTAGACAATAAAAGTAACCTGAATGAAAATGGAGGTTTAGGTGAGAAAACCCTTACCACTTTGTAATCAAACGATTTGTATGCCCCAAAATTAATAATATTAAAATTATAAATTTAATACCATGAAAATAAATATATTCATGATATGTTACATCAATGGTAAGTATACATACACCATACATAAGTATTAGTAGTGAATATGGAAAATGTCACAAAAATGGAAGTGAGATGAAGAAACCCTTACCTTAAGTCTGAATGTGTTCCCATATTGAACTTAAGGTCCTATAATATGAAATTAGACTAATTAAAAACTTAATTCATAACCTATTATAAATTTATTTATTTTACCATAATTATGTTTAGTTCATTTATGTCTTTATTGATAAGTTATAATATTGAATTTTTTCGTTCCAGAGTGTTCGTTTTCTTGATTTTCATAATCGGTTCTCTTGTTTTTAAGTAATGGAGTTCATGTGGAATGGTTTTAAATCTACAGAATTGAAATTACATATTATTTATGAACATAAATAAATTTTAATGTTAATTTATATCATTGGGTTACATGCAATGAGGATGATTCATTAGATGACAACCACTTCGATTATTTGGCGTTATTTGGATTATTATGAACTAGTTTGTCATATAAATTAATAATATGTACATATACTAGTTAATAAATATTAATTAGATTATAATACATATATTATTCTCTTTTTAAACCATTAAAATGTTTTAATGGCCATTAATTATGGATAAATTTAATAACGAAACTTCATCGTCCACGAAGGTTATAATTTCAAACCTCATGGACGTTGTTTTCGTTTATAAAAATAAAAGGAAGGGAGTAATAATATTGATGATGGTTCTTCCATTCACATGATATAATTCTAGTATATAGATGATACTGGATTTATCATGGTCATTTGGACAGAGGAGGTGAGGATATGATAACTAAAGATGATAAATTGAAATGAAACTAAATGAAAAAGAAGGGTGCTTTACCTCTTGAAATAACCTCCTTGAGAACCTCCTTGAGGAAAGGGGTTTTTGTATTTTGGAAAGTCCAGGATATTATTGTACATGGGGAGTGAATAGGTAAGGGTAATTGGGTAGATATTTGAGGAGCTTCAAGTCATAGAGGAGTGAAGAGAAGAGGTAGTGAGGGGGGGGGGGGTTATAGTGGAGGAGAGGGGTAAATTTTGAATATTTTATTCATTATTTTATTATTTCCATCAAGACAACCAATAATGTTGTTTCATGTGAACCATAATAGTAATAATTGCATGTGATTTCTAAAAAAGTGGACTTATATCACTTATGATTTCATAAATAGTGTATTTAACTGATAATTTGAATATACGGTATTTTACCGTATTTCACTATTCATAAAAAAATCATGAATTTCAGAAAAATCCCAAAAATTCACCCCAACCATTTTTTGACGTGTATAATTCAAAAATGAACTCCATTTTTCAAAAATAATTTTCTAAATATTATTAATTTAATTTTTAAATAAATTCATAGTTAATTCGAAAAATAACGATCTTAAAGGTATAATTAGTTTTATATCACATTGAAAAATTAATTAAGATCTCATATATTATTACCTTAAGAAAATAAAATAATATCATTATTTACTATTCATAAGGGTCATATTACTATTCATATTAATATTCATAAGGATGTGTTACTATTCACCAAAATCAAGTTTGTTCTATCAGAATCCAAATGACTTACTGATCACAAATCTAGATGACCATTTTTCGAAATTCAAAACATAGAAGAGGCAAAGTTGTGTTTAATGTATATATTATAAAATGAATTTATTTTTAAAACCTTGGGGTGTTATATTCTCCCCTCCTTACAAAAATTTCATCCTCAAAATTCAAAAAATATTACCTAAAAAGATTCAGGTATGTATTCAACATAATCTCCTCTAGCTCTCATGTTGCTTCCCCCATCATATTGTTACTCCAAAGAACCTTTACCAGATGAGCCATCCGATTTCTCAATAATTATTCTCTAGTATCGAGAATCTTGATAGGCTCTTCATAATAAGACAGATCAGGCTCAAGTTTTATTTCTTCAATGGTGAGTACCTGTGTTGGCTTTGTCATGTATTTCCCTAACATTGATAAGTGGAACACATTTTGAACTTTGGAGAGACTTGGAAGCATTGCCAAACGGTAAACTACGGCTCCAATTTGATCCAAAATTTCAAATGGTCTGATGTACATGGGACTAAATTTTCCCTTCTTACCGAATCGTATAATACCCTTCTATGGAGATACCTTTAAGAAAACATGATCTCATTATTCAAATTCCAAATCCCTCATTCGGTTATAAACATAGTTCTTTTTCCTACCTTGATTCGTTTTGATATGAGTTTGGATAATCTTCACATTTTCCATTGTTTCCCCAATAAGTTTTGTCCCTACAAGGTTTCTTTCACCAAAATCATCCTAGAAAGTTGGTGTACGACATCTCTTTCTATATAAAACTTCAAATAGTGCCATCTGAATTCTTGAATGGAATCTATTGTTATAGGAAAATTCTACAAGAGGTAAATACTGATACCACATACCTTTAAAGTCAAGTGAACAAGACCTCAAAATAACTTGCAAATTTTGAATAGTCTGTTTTGATTGTTCATCAGTTTGTGGGTGGTAGGTAGTTCTCAAATGAAGATCATTATCTAGGGACTTCTAAAGACTTTTCCAAAATTGTGATGTAAAACGAGGATCACGATTGGAAAAAATTGATAAGGCTCAACCATGAAGTCTTACAACTTCACTAATATATATTCTTGATAAATGTTCAAGTGGTAAATATTCTCTTATAGTAAGAAAATGTGCTACTTTTGTAAGATGATCAACAATGACCCATATCGCATCATTCTTTCTTGGAGTCTTTGGTATCACCATGACAAAATAAATTATAATATCATCCCATTTCCATATAGGAATAGTAAGGGGTTTCATGACTCATCTAGGAAGTTGTTTTCTAGCCTTCACCTGTTAAAACACCAAACATCTTGACACATTATCAGAAATATCATTCTTCATGTTTTCCCACAAAAAATGTTCCCTCTTTAGCCCAGTAATAGTGAAAACACAAAGCCTCTTTCTGAATTTCAAAATGCAACATTCATATACGAAGTCAATCAACTTCCCATCATTTACAGCTTTAATTTTCTTTTAAAACTCCTCATCATCATCCTAAGAACTTTTTATCCTTTCTATTAAAGAAATATTGGAAACCATTTGAAAAAGTAGTGATGTGTTACCTTCCTTGATAATTCCCATATCCATATTTACTAGATCCATGAACAAAGGATCCCTTTCAACTCTCATCTTGTTCTGAATTCTATGGTCCTTTCTACTCAAAGCATCTTCCACCTTATTTTACTTCCTCGGGTGGTAGTGTATTGTGAAATCATTATCTTTTAGTAGCTCAATCCATCTCCTTTGTCTCATGTTGAGTTATTTCTATGATAAGATATATTTCAAACTCTTATGATCTTTATATATCTCACATTTTTCACTATAGAGGTAATGTATCCAAATTTTCAGAGAAAATATTACGACTGATAACTCAAGATTATGAGTTAGATAGTTTTGTTCATGAATTTTTAGCTGCCTAGATGCATAGGAAATCACTCTATCATTCTTTATAAGGACACATCCATGTCCTTTATTTTATGCATCGCTAAATATCACAAATCCATCATTCCTTGATGGTAGAGTCAAGATTGGAGAATTCACTAACATTCTCTTCAATTCTATAAAACATTATTCACATTCCTTTATCCGTATGAACTTGAACCTTTTTCTTGTAAGCTTGGTCATTGGGTTGGCTAAATGGGTGAAGTTCTAAACGAAACACCGATAATAACTGGATAAACCAATAAAACTACATACCTCAGTTATGTTCATTGGAGTAGGCCATTCTTGCACATCCTTTATCTTCATAGGATCTACTGATATTCCATCATTATAGAAAATGTGGCTCATAAAAGAAATTGATTGGAGCTAAAAATCACCATTGCTAAACTTCCCATATAATTCATTTCTTTGAAGAGTCTTCAGAATAGTGTGTAAGTGATTTCCATGATCTTCATAGATTTTATAGTATACCAGGATATCATCAATAAAAACCACCACAAATTCATCAAGATATTCATTGAAAACTATATTCATTAGATCCATGAAAACATATGGTACATTAGTTATTCCAAAAGGAATTACTGTAAACTCATAATGCCCATACCTGGTTCGAAATGCTATTTTTGGAATGTCTTCCTTCCTCACAAGAAACAGATGGTATTTAGATTGAAGATTAATCTTAAAAAAATATTGGGTTCCATGAATTTGATCAAATAAATCATCAATTAGAGGAATGTGATACTTTTTCTTTATTGTTATAGCATTGATCTCCCTATGGTCATTGCACAACCTCATAGACCCATCTTTCTTCTTAACAAAAAGAATAGGGGCTCCCCATGGAGAAATGCTAGGGCGAATAAATCCTTCATCACTCAATTCCTCTAGTTGTTTCTTTAGTTCCAATAACTCCATAGTGAAAATTCTATAAGGGTTCTTTGATATGGTCCTTGAACTAGAAATTAAGTCAAAAGAAAACTCAATTTCTCACTCTGGAGGATGTCCAAGTAAATCCTCTGGAAAGACGTCAATATAATCTTTCACGACAGGTACACATTCTATTTAGACATTATTTTCCTCACCCATAGTTATTGCATTCCCTTCCTACCAAATAATTGAATTCATCAAAGCTACTGGGGGTGGATATATAAGAGAATCAAATAGTGAGGTTTATGCTCTAAAGCTAAGGGATTCTACACCAGTCTCAAAAATTGTAACTTCAATCTTATTTCAATAGATCTTCACATCATAATTTGATAGCCAATTCATACCGAGAATTATACCAAAGTCAATCATTGGTATGATGATAAGGTTAGAAACTGAAGCCCATTTATGTGACATGAGGGGGACTGATCGACATGCCTTTATTGTAATGATACATCCACTAGGAGTTTTAACTGATAACTCCTTTATTAAATCAGATTGGATATGTCTAATTTTCTTGGAAAACTAAGAAGATATAAATGAATGCGATGATCCAGAACCAAATAAATTATTGGATATGTTTGATGAAATGATTAATGTACCTTCCAACACTTTATTAGGGACTTCAATATCAGCGGTTGTGATTGTATAAGCTTGTCCCTTCTCCCTTGGCCTTTTTTGTTTCATGTTTCTTTGACGGTTTGGACAATCATTAGCATAGTGTCTCATCTCCCGACAATTATAGCATTGAACATTAATAGATTCTTTCTTCCCCTTACAATCACCAGTACGATGGTATTTCTGTACACATTTGTAGAATACTCCTTTTACTTTTACGTAGGAACTAGAGTGTTTCTTTCCACAATTGTCACAGTGTATAAATTCAACTCTTCCCTTTTTCCATGTTTCCTTATTTCCCTTCCTAGAGTTTTCAGCACCCCTATTCTTCTCTTGATTTCCCTTAAAGTCATAAGACATAGAGAACTCCTTTTCTGTATTGATATCAAATGAAACTATATCTTTAAATGATGAGAAAATTTGGGAGACCAGAGCCCGCCGGATGAATGGCTTTAGGACATCAAAGAATTGATCAATTTTTCGGCTTTGATTTCGTATGTAGTCCATAACATGTCTTGTTAACCTGGTGAAGTTGGATTTATAATTTGCAACATTCTCATCTTCATTTTGCCTCAAATTCAGAAATTTTCTTTCCATATCCTCTTGTTGTTCATGAGGAAAGTATTTATCTTGGAATGTTTCTTTAATGTTCCTCCATCCCATATCTCCTATCTCTTCCTCCTCCTTTTTGTTTTGGATTATCTACCACCAATGATCCGTATCTCCCGATAGATGATAAACTACCATGATTACCTTCTCTCTTTCATCACATCCCAAAGTAAGAAATATCTTTTCCAGGGAACTTATCCACTGCTCAGCTACAAATGGGTTTGTAGTCCAATTGAACGATGGAGGCTTTTGTCGCATAAAGTGATCTAATGTAGCTCCTCCATGAGGTGGATCTAGATCCTCCATACGGGTAAGGTTATTATTCATAACCTGAGTAAGTTTTCCCAGTATAGTTATGAGTTTCTCAGCACCAGTCACAACACCAGAGCCAACATCATTATCTTATATCAGAGGGAAATCCTGACAGGGGACATGCGCGTTCGTGCGGTTTCCATTCCTTCCACTATGCACCATTTCTAAATAATTACATACACTAGATTAGGGTATTAATAATAATTTATAATATTAACTTAACAAAATACTTAACATAAATTAAGATCCTACGCATTGTTAATCCCATAGTCATAAAAATGGTTTCTTTGAGGAAAAATTTACTTTTAAAACCTTTATAATGGATTGTAAAGAAAATGTGAATTATCTTTAGCATATCCCCTGGGAGTGTCAATACCAAGAGTGCAGTAAGGCCCATTATTGTGTACTAGGATACCTCGAGTCCATCTTAAAACTCCTTGTTAGAGTTTTCACTCCTCGGTACATCTATGCCAGAGCCACCTATATATGTTTATATCCAAAAAAGGATGTATTTGCTAGAAAGATCAACATAATCTATTCCTTACCAAAATACCAGGATGTTCTTGTATGATTATCCTCAAAGACTATCTTAGGGAGTCGTTCCCTAAACTATATTTTCTAAATCTAGTATCCAAGTTTTCTACAAAACTTCATCTGATACCAACAGTAAGGACCCAACCCTAGTTGCCTGGAGCCAGTGCCTTATTTTATTACATTAGAATACAAATAAGGAATATACATCCAAAAAGACCAAGTATTTTATTAGATATGGGAAAAAAGATACATAAATAAGTTCAACATTATATCTTGAAAGGAAAAAAACACTAATTTATTCTATTAGAAACATACAAGCCTCCTATAATATGAATGAAAGTCTCTCATAACTAACTTATTAATATCCTGGGAAAATGAAACATAAGAAAAGAGTGAGCTCAAACACATATAAAGAGTAATCAATATAGAATAAGATAATATAAACATTAGACATGGTGAATAATTGAAAACACAAGCCATTAAAAATAATAAACATGAACATAATATGGCAAGAATATGATCTGAGTAAACAATTCCATAATATAAGATAATCATGGGTATTCTACTAGTCAAATAACCACATGAAATTTCAATTACTATATGTAGCAACTCGGGTTTTGGCCCTTTCAGGCTTTGGAATATTCCTATGAATAATTCTAGAGCTAGGCGCAAAGACGGCGTGTGATTCTGAGGCCCGGTGTGCCCAAAATTAATTTTATAAAAATATTAAGTATTTTTATACTATGCACATGGAGAGGGTGTGATATCTCCTAAACGGTAGCTCAGAATGAGAATCTAAGGGTACAGTTGCGTCTGGAGCATGCCGTTTACCCTAGGTGGGGTGTAAACCTTGCGGGCGCAGGCCTGATGTGAGAAAAGCCACCATGGTAATTTTCGTAAATAAATTGAAAAGTTTATTTATGAGCGTCAGCTCGAATAACTTCTGAACGGAGTCTCGGATCAAAAATCTGAGTCCGCTGTTGCACTTAGAATGACGCGTTTACCCTAGGGGAGACCTAATTTTCTCCACGCTGGGAGGTCTGGTCGGGGGTGTTAATTTAAATGAAGTTTTTTTAAATAAAAAAAAGAAACAAATCCCTCATCTCTCACCTCCCTCCTCCCGCACATGCACGGAGAAACCCTCCCCCTCCTTGACCGTTCTTTGTCGAATCGAGCCCTGAACATCCGTTTTCAGCGTCGATCGTCAGCAGATCGAGCTTCAGGGCGTCGCGGGCGTCGTACTGCACCCAAAGCTTCGGCGATCTGCCAATAGTTAGGAGGTTTGAGTTTTAAAATCCCAGACCCCGTTTATGTGTTGTTTTTCTTCAAATCGTCATAAGGGTTGTATAGTTCGTGTCCCGATGTTTCCGAAACATGTTTCAGATATGATTTTAGAGCACCGGGGTACTCCCGGGGGTTCCCAGAAGTTTTTCGGCAGAAAACCCAGATTCTGGCGGCAGTGTGGCGGAATCCGACAGGCGGCGCGGCGGTCCGGCAAGGTCGGCGCGGTAGTTAGTCAGTTTTCCAGCGAGCTAGCGGTGGTATGGCCAGAATATTACCGGAGCTCTTTAAACCCCCATAAAATGCATATCGGGAGTCCAAATCATGAGTCGTTTGCGGCGACGCGTTCCTTGTGTTGAGACGACCCTTTTGGGTTTACTTTTTGAATTTTATGAGTCGGGTTCGTGGCCCGGGGATACGAAACGTTGAAATAATAATAATATTTTATTATTATTCATCTTCGACCCACCATAACTCCTACATGGGGTGTCTAGATGACGTTCCGTCAGTGGTGTTGAGACCCTGATGGTACATCAGACTTTTCAAGATAGTTTCCGGGTGTTGGAACTGAGAATAGGGTGTGGGCCCCATGAGGCCGGGTTCCGGCGTTTACGAAGAAACGTGACTTTTTCACAGAGTTTCCGTTTTGGACGATCGAGTAGTCAACCCCGTGTGTTTTTCCGAGGGGATCGCAACGGTGTGACCCACTTGAGGAGTTTCAAGATCGTAGTGTGGGCCCCACACGGGCCGGCTTCGGTGAATAATACCTTTTTCACCGTGTGTTTGTTTGGGATGATCGAGTAGTCGATCCCGTGTGTTTTTTCGAGGGGATCACAGTGGTATGATCCGCTTGATGAGTTTCGGGATTGTAGTGTGGGCCCCACATGGGATAGATTTTGTGAATAGTGCCTTTTTCACCGGTTGTCCGTTTCGGGTGAGTAAACATCATATCCTACATGTTTTTCCGTGTGGATCGTGATGGTGGCCTCAATATAGGCCTTGGAGGTGCACGGTGTGGCATTGTGGCGGGTCACTCAGGTTAGCAACTTTTGGACCAGTAGTGGTTGAGGGTACTCCCTCAGTTCGTTCCTTCGAGGGTTCGCAGGGCATCACAACCTTTGTATAGGTTTGTGATCCTCTCGATGGGATGTTCAATCTGTTAGAGTTGTGGCATCCCCCTGGTGGTCCCATAACGGGATCCTCTAGCATCGTTTCCCTAGATTGGGTTCTTGGTATCGTTGTGACCACTTATCCATGGGCGGCGATCCCCTATCTATCAGGTTAACCCCGTAGGGTTTGTGGCATCATCAGGAATATGATTCCCTACGCAGTGGGTCATGCTCAGTAGGGTTGTGGCATCGTCGGGTATATGATCCCCTTCTCAGCATGATGATTATAGTAGGGTTTCAGTATCATTGGTTAAACGATCCCCTACTCAGCGTGTGGTTTCGGTAGGGTTGTGACATCATTAGTTAGATCCCCTACAGTGAGAGATGTACCGGATAGGTTTTTGGTATCGTCATGACTTTCGTGACATGGGTGACGATCCTCTATCTAAGTGACGTGTGTCTGATGAGTGCCAAATCGGGTTGTGGTATCCCCCAGTGGATCCTGGGAGTGATCCCCTATCTGTGAGATCCACAAATGCCAGATTGGGTTGCGGTATCCCCTAGCAGACCCTGTGAGTGATCCCCTATCTGTGAGATCTTCGTATACTGTTGTGGGTTCTGGTATCCCCTAGAGGACCCTAAGAGTGATCCCCTATCCGAGGAGTTTGGTGTTTATGTTGTTTCAGTGAGGTTTCCTCAGTGACGGTATCCGATGAGCGTGATCTCTCGGGTGAGCGTCTGAGATGTTTGTGTGGAACCTGATGAAGTGTATCTCTCAGAAGAGTGTCATCTGGGATGACAGTGATCATGGAGAGTGTTCTCCTAGTTTTGAACTATTGTTGGTGATGAGGTCGATACCTCATGTGGCTTGGTGCGTGAGCTAAGGATATCTGGATTGTTCATGGTGTATGTATGGTTATACACCTGAGCTGAGATGACTAGTCGTGTTTAGCTGAGGATGGTCACAAGATGGAGTTTCTCTCTCATCTAGATTCCCTCTGGCTGGGATGATCGGACTATTTCCTTTCAGTTTCTCTCTTTTGTTTTGGGTTTTTGGGGTGCTTGCTGAGTATTTTTATACTCACCCCTATACGGGCTTTTCCCGCACATGTTTGTGTCTTGTGCAGATCACAGGCCTTTTGAAGGAGTCCTAGGAGGACCCGGAGCAAGAGGATCTGAGTGAGCGGGACTGAGCGTGGAGTCTTACCAGAGCTGTGCTGAGGAGCTTTCCGGTGGTGCTTTTGGCAGCGTACCCGTTCTTCTGAGCAGGTTGGACGCTTTTGTAGTCTTCCTTTGGTGGGCCCTGTTTTGCCCTTTTTGTGCTGTTGTTGCACTCTGGTTTGGGATAGATGTATGTATGCATTTAATTTTCAGTTTTATATATCTATGCACTGTTTCATGGAGGTGTATGTGGGTGCTTGTGTACAGGTACCTTAGGATAATGCCTCTCATGTGTGTAATAGCCTACTCGGCGCTAGTCGCCAGCCCCTGGCCTATTGGAGGCAGGCTTAGGGAGTCGTGGCTTGATCCCCATTGGGTCAGGTCGTGATAGAGTGGTATCAGAGGAGGTTTCACCTTTGGGATCTCAGAGCGTAGCTGGTCTAGCTGTAAGTTTGGTTTGGGTTTCATAGCAGCATTGTTATGATGTTTCAAGTTCGACTTTCAGGCCATGGACTCCCATGTTGGTGCAGCGGTCGACATATCCATTCACTAGGACTCTGATAACCTTCCTTTCGACTCGAGACGTTTGGACACTGTCTTAGGGACATAACGGCACATGCATCATATAGGACTAGGTTTTTGGGTTTCCCTTGTTCTTCTTGAGTTAGCTCTCCAGATATACTATTTGACTGTGGAGTGTCTTGAATGTATTTCAGGATGCCTCCATGACGACAGCCAGTGAGGGTTTTGTAGCAGGATTGTGGTGACGATCCACCCCATGTAGAGGCTATGGACCAGGGCACAGGTTCTGAGGCTGGACCTCGAGGTGGTCCGCTAGTTGAGCCACCACTTGTCGAGCAGCTGTTCATGTTGGTAGTGCAAGATGAGGGTGGGCGCAGGCTAAGTGCACTACACGAGTTCCAGAGGCAGCGACCTCTGGGGTTCCGGGGTGATCCAGACCCCCAGGTAGCTGATGACTGGCTTGAAGCAGTCACCCGAGTTTTCCGCCCGGTGAGGACACCCCCAGATCGGATGGTGGTCCTAGCGGTGAGACTTCTGCATGGTTTGGCTGGGCGATAGTAGAGTTTGTAGTCCCACGATGAGGAGACTCTCACGTGGGCAGAGTTTGAGCAGCTCTTCAGGGAAGAGTTCTATCAGGTGACGCTGAGGTCAATACGAATTCAGGAGCTTCTGCAGCTTTGGCAGGAGGGCATGACCGTGTCAGAGTACTCAGCGAGGTTTACAGACTTGTCGTGCTACTCCCTAGATATGGTTCAAGACCCGTTCTTTAGGGCTCAGACCTTCGAGCAAGGCCTACGTAGAGAAATCCGAACTGGTGTGGTTTTCTTGTGTCTTCCCACCTATGCTGGAGTGCTGGAGAAAGCCTTGGTGGTGGAGAGCTTTTTGGCTGAGCAGATTCTGCCCGTCAGTGTTGGGAATGTGGTAGCTGGGACGTCGACATTTGGTAGCCGGTGGCAGGTGCAAGGGTTTGGACATGGCCAACGTTTTAGGAGACGACCCCAGGATGGAGGATCTGAGGCTCAGGGCTCATAGGCCAGTTTTGGTCATTTGTAGGAGAGGCGGTGTTATACTTACGATGGTTGGGGACATCTTGCTAGAGATTGTCCAACCTGTCATGCTGCGGAGTGGGAGTCGGTCGACAGACCGCCTTGGCATAGGCAGCATCTTGAGAAAGGAGGTCCGCAGGGCGGAGGACGTGGCGATGGAGCTGGTGCAGCAGCAGGAGGTGGTAGGCGGCATCAGTTGCCACCACCCCCACCCCCAGGTGGTCCAAACCAAGATTAGGGAGTTGGGGGACAAGGTAGAGGACAACTGCATTCCCTAGAGGCTGTTGACCTAGAGTCTCTACGGATGGATAGAGGTACACCTTGTGTCCTTTCTACTTTCTGCAGTAGTCTGTTAGACACTGTTTAACAGTACTCTTTTCTTTTCGCTGCTTGTTTGAGTTTTGTTCAGGGCGTTGGTAAGACCCTATGTGGGTGTTGTTTGGCATGATTCGAATGCGTAAGGAAGGGGGATCTTACCCCCACCGAGACGTGTTTTTGTGATGTGATCAAAACCATGCGGGCGAGTCAGTGCCGCCCAAAGAGGATAGTGTTGAGGTGTGGTAGATGAGTCCCTCTAACTTATGTGTTCAGGCATGGGTGTTTGTTGGAAAACTCACTGGCGTGGGAGACCCAGTCGAGAGTCCAGTTTTTTCCCTTGTGCTTAGGGATTTTCAGGGACGAAAAGTTCTAAGGTGGGGAGGATGTAGCGACTTGGGTTTTGGCCCTGTTAGGGTTTGGAATATTTCTATGAATAATTCCAGAGCTAGGCGCGAAGACGACATGCGATTCTGGGGCCCGGTGTGCCCGAAATTAATTTTATAAAAATATTAAGTATTTTTATACTATGCATGTGGTGGGGGTGTGATATCGCCTAAAAGGTATCTCAGAATGAGAATCTGAGGGTATGGTTGCGTTCAGAGCGTGCCGTTTACCCTAGGCGGGGTGTAAACCTTGCGGGCATGGGCCTGCTGTGAGAAAAGCCATCAGGGGATTTTCCATAAATAAATTGAAAAGTTTATTTATGAGCTTTAGCTCAAATAACTTCTGAACGGAGTCTTGGATCAAAAATCCGAGTCCGTTGTTGCACTCAGAACGGTGCGTTTACCCTAGGGGTAACCTAATTTTCTCCGCGCCGGGAGGTTTGGTCGGGGGTGTTAATTTAAATGAAGTTTTTTTTAAATAAAAAAAAAATACCTCATCTCTCACCTCCCTCCTCCCACACACGCATGGTGAAACCCTCCCCCTCCTCATCTTTTCTTCATCGAATCGAGCCCCGAGCGTACGTTTTCAGCGCCGATCGTCAGCATATCGAGCTTCAGGGCGTCGTTCTGCACCCGAAGCTTCGGCGATCCACCAACAGGTTGGCGGTTTGAGTTTTAAAATCCCATACCCCATTTATGTGTTTTTTTATTCAAATTTTCATAAGGGTTTTATAGTTCGGGTCCCAAGGTTTCTGAAACATGTTTCGGATCTGATTTTGGAGCACCGGGGTGCTCCCGGGGGTTCCCGGAAGTTTTCCGGCAGAAAACCCAGATTCCGGCGGAGGCCATGGCAGAATCCGGCGAGGGAGGTGGCAGCGTGGTGGCAGCACGGCGGAATCTAGTAGGCCACACGGCGGTCCGACAAGGTCGGTGCGGTGGTTCAGTCAGTTTTCCGGCGAGCCAGCAGCGGTCCGGCCAGAATATTATGGGATCTCTTTAAACCCCCGTAAAATGCATATCGGGAGTCCAAATTGCGAGCCGTTTGCGGCGACGCGTTCTTTGCATTGAGACGGACCTTTTGGGTTTACTTTGGTAATTTTATGAGTCAGGTTCGTGGCCTGGGGCTACGAAACGTTGAAATAATAATAATATTTTATTATTATTCAGCTTCGACCCACCATAACTCATGCACAGAGTGTCCAAATGACGTGTCGTCAGTGGCATTGAGACCCTGATGGTACAACGGACTTTTTGAGATAGTTTTCAGGTGTTGGGACTGAGAACAGGGTGTGGGCCCCATGAGGGTGGGTTCCGACGTTTACGGAGAAACGTGACTTTTTCACCGGGTGTCCGTTTTGGACGATCGAGTAGTCAATCCTGTGTGTTTTTCCGAGGGGATCACAATGGTGTGATCCACTTAAGGAGTTTTGGGATCATAGAGTGGGCCCCACATGGGTTGGATTTGGTGAATAGTACCTTTTTCACTGGGTGTTCGTTTGGGACGATCGAGTAGTCGATCCCGTGTGTTTTTCCGAGGGGATCGCAGTGGTATGATCCGTTTGATGAGTTTCGGGATCACCGTGTGGGCCCCACATGGGATAGCTACGGTGAATAGTGTCTTTCACCAGTTGTCCATTTCGGGCGAGTAAACAACCCATCCTGCGTGTTTTTTCGCGTGGATTGTAATGGTGGCCTCGGTATCGGCCTTGGAGGTGTGTGGTGTGGCATTGTGGTGGGTTGCTCAGGTTAGCGACGTTTGGACCAGCAGTGTTTGAGGGTACTCCCTTGGTTCGTTCCTACGAGGGTTCACACGGCATCACAACCTTCGTATAGGTTTGTGATCCTCTCTATGGGATGTTTAATCTATTAGAGTTGTGGAATCCCTCTGGTGGGCCTGGAGTGGGATCCTCTAGCATCTTTTCCCTAGATTGGGTTCTTGGTATCGTTGTGACCGCTTATCCACGGGTGGCGATCCCCTATCTAGCAGGTTAACCCCGTAGGGTTTGTGGCATCATCAGGAATATGATTCCCTATGAAGTGGGCCGTGCTCAGTAGGGTTGTGGAATTGTCGGGTATACAATCCTCTTCTCAGCATGAGGATTATAGTAGGTTTGCAGTATCGTTGGTTATACGATCCCCTACTCAGCGTGTGGTTTCTATAGGGTTGCGACATCGTTAGTTCAATCCACTACAACGCGAGATGTACCAGATAGGGTTTCAGTATCATCATAACCATCGTGAAACGGGTGAAGATCCTCTATCTGAGTGACGTGTGTCTAATGAGCGCGAGATCGGGTTGTGGTATCCCCCAGCGGATCCTGGGAGTGATCCCCTATCTGTGAGATCCACGAATGCCAGATCGGGTTGCGGTATCCCCCAACAGACCCTGGGAGTGATCCCCTATCTGTGAGATCTTCATATACCGGTGTGGGTCCTGGTATCCCCTAGCGAACCCTAGGAGCAATCCCTTATATGAGGAGTTTGGTGTTTATGTTGTTTCAGTGAGGTTTCCTCAGTGACGGTATCCGACGAGCGTGATCTCTCGAGTGAGCGTCTAAGATGTTTGTGTGGAACCCGATGGATTATATCTCTCGGATGAGTTTCATCTGGGATGACAGTGATCGTGGAGATTGTTCTCCTAGTTTTGAACTGTTGCTGGTGATGAGGTCGGTACCTCATGTGGCTTGGTGCATGAGCTGAGTATATCTGTATTGTTCATGGTGTATGTATGGGAATACACATGAGCTGAGTTGACTAGTCATGTTTAGCCGAGGATGGTCACGAGATGGAGTTTCTCTCTCATCTGGGTTCCCTCTGGTTGGGATGAGCGGGCGATTTCCTTTCATTTTTTCTCTTTTGTTTTGGGGTTTTGGGGTGCCTATTGAGTATTTTTATACTCACCCCTGCACGGGCTTTGCCCGCACATGTTTGTGTCTTGTGCAGACCACAGGCCTTTCGACGAAGTCTTAGGAGGACCCGGAGCAGGCGGAGTTGAGTGAGCGGGACTGACCGTGGAGTCTTATCGGAGTTGTGCCGAGGAGCTTTCCAGTGGTTCTTTTGGCAGTGTACCCCTTCTTCCGAGCAGGTTGGACGCTTTTGTAGTCTTCCTTTTTTGGGCTATGTTTTGCCCTTTTTGTATTGTTGTTGAACTCTAGTTTGGGATAGATGTATGCATGCATTTACTTTTCAGTTTTATATATCTCTGCACTGTTTCATGGATTTGTATGTGGGTGCGTGTGTACAGGTACCTTAGGCTAATGCCTCCCATGTGTGTGATAGCCTACTCAGTGCTAGTCGCCAGCCCCTGGCCTATTGGAGGCGGGCTTGGGGAGTCGTGGCTCGATCCCCGTTGGGTCGGGTCATGAAACTATCTTCATAATTAGGGTAGTGAATATGTCGGACATCATAAATATACCATCAAGGCCTCGTTCCAAGACCATAAATAATCATTTTTTCAAGGCCTTGTTCCAAGACCGTAGTTTGTCTAATGAGACCTACCGATGCATCAAGGGGCTATATAGGGCCCCAACCATCATAAAATAATTCCAATTGATTACTCATATGAGTGGGGATAAACATAAACAACATATATATTCATATTGAAACTATCATATAAAATGTAACTAACTTTCCCCAATCATTAAACATAAAACACTAACCAATCTGAGTAATATGGTGAATGGTTTTAGGATAGATCACCCATAATAAAATTACTCATAAAACATTCAATAAAATATGGTAGATGACATAATAAATGATTAAACCCAGTAATACATAAGAATCAATAAGAGTGTTGAATTAGATGAAAATACTCTTATAAAATCATTAAGCAATTCTTGAGATGAATACTCTTTTATTTTGAAAAGAAGAGTTGTTTTGGGAAAATATTTGTATAATACCATAAGTGAATTAAGGTAGTATTTTCATAATAAAATTAGTGATTTTATAAAGATAATGGTTTCCAAAAACATATTATAGAGTGACCTTGAAAATAGGTAAAAAATTGAGAAATTCCCTTGAATCAGGCTTCTATTTTGGAAACAATTTTGAAAGTTCATTTTAAAACGTGTAACTATCCATAAAATAAGGAAGGGTTATTGTTGGTAAAAATATATAGAACACTCACATAGATTTTATGAGGATTACATAATAATATACAAGAATTTAATTGAGATAATTAGACAATAAAAGTAACCTGAATGAAAATGGAGGTTTGGGTGAGAAAACCCTTACCACTTTGTAATCAAATGATTTATTTTCCCCAAAATTAATAATATTTAAATGATACATTGAATACCATGAAAATAAATATATTCATGATATGTTACATAAATGGGTAGTATTCATACACCATACCAAAGTATTAGTAGTGAATATGGAAAATATCACAAAAATGGAAGTGAGATGAAGAAACCCTTACCTTAAGTCTAAATGTGTTCCCATCTTGAACTTAAGATCCATGAATATGAAATTAGACTCATTAAAAAAATAATTAAGAACCTATTAGACATTTATTTAGTTTATCATAATTTGGTTTAGTTCATTTATGTATTTATTGATAAGTTATAATATCGAATTATGTCGTTCCAGAGTGTCTGTTTTCTTGATTTTCATAATCGATCTCTTGTTTTTATGTAATAGAGTTCATGTGGAATGGTTTTAAATATACATAATTGAAATTACATATTATTTATGAACATCCAGAATTTTTAATGTTCATATCTATCATTTGGTTACATTGAATGAGGATGATTCATTAGAAGACAACCACTTCGATTATTTGGCGGTATTTGGATTATTATGAACTAGTTTGTCATATAAATTAATAATATGTACATATACTAGTTCCTGAATATTAATTAGGTTATAATATATATATTATAGTCTTTTTAAACCATAAAAATGGTTTCATGACCAGTAATTAAGGAATAATTTAAGAACTAAACTTTGTCGTCCACGAAGGTTATAAATTGGAACCTCGTGGACGTTAATTCCATTTGTAAAAATAAAAGGGAGGGAGTAAGAATATTGATGATGGTTCTTTCATTAACATGATATAATTATAGTATATAGATGATACTTGAGTTATCATGGTCATTTGGATAGAGGAGGTGTGGATAGGATAACAAAAGAAGATAAATTGAAATGAAACTAAATGAAAAAGAAGGGTGCTTTACGTCTTGAAATAACCTCCTTGAGAACCTCCTTAAGGAAAGGGGTTTTGGTATTTTGGAAAGTCTAGCAGCTTCATGGACGTGTGGAGTGACTAGTTAAGGGTAATTGGGAAGATATTTCAGGAGCTTCAAGGCTTATAGGAGTGAAGATAAGAGGGAGTGGGGGGGGGGGTTATAGTGGATGGGAGGGGTAAATTTTGAATATTTTATTCATTATTTTATTATTTCCATCAAGACAACCAATAATATTGTTTAATGTGACCCCTAATAGTAATAAGTGCATTTGAGTTCGAACCAAGTAGCCTTAAATCACTTATGATGTCATAAATAGTGTATTTAACTAATAATTTGAATATACGGTATTTTACGAGATTTCACTATTCATCAAAAATTCAAGATTTTAAGAAAAATCCCAAAAATTCACCCCTACCATTTTTCGATGTATATAATTCAAAAATAAACTCCATTTTTCAAAAATAATTTTCTAAATATTATTAATTTAATTTTTAAATAAAATCATAGTTAATTCGAAAAATAACAATCTTAAATGTATAATTAGTTTTATATCACATTGAAAAATTAATTAAGACCTCATATCTTATTACCTTAATAAAATAAAATAATATCATTATTCAGTATTCATAAGGGTCATATTACTATTCATACTATTATTCATAAGGGTATGTTACTATTCACCAAAAATCAAGTTTGTTCTATCATACTCCAAATAGATTACTGATCACAACTCTAGATTACCGTTTTTTTTGAAATTCAAAACATAGAAGAGTCAAAGTTGTGTTTAATGGATAGATTATAAAAGGAATTTATTTTCAAAACCTTGGGGTGTTACAGTTGTATTCATAATGATTATGTTATGATTATGCACATATTATATATGTGAACATGATGCCAGCTTTGTTCAAAACTATGAGTGGTATTTAACCACTAAGGCATGATGTTTCATTTTTATGCATTGCCACATTCCATGCCTCTATCTACTGCTTTCTCTCATGATTATAATGATGATACCATAATTATGTTATGATGTTGATGATTATGCTCACCCATGTTATATTGATTCATTTTTACATCTATCCTCTTACTGGGATTTTAGCTCACCCCTTTCATTGATGTGTATCCTCAGGTGATTACTTATACTAAGGAGTACGTGAGGGCCTCTAATAAGCTAGAGAATAAGAAATTAAATAATTTTTTTTGTTCTATTATGTAATGGTTATGTATGGTCTTAATTTTCCCAAGGCACTAAACCTTTAGTCTTGGTTTTTTAATTATTTTATGTTGTTTATCTCTAAAATTATATAATATTCATGTAATAAAAGTAGGGTTGTTATATCCTCTCAAGCATCAACCCAGGAAATAGTTAAACCATAACTCATTGACTCTAGTCATTCTTTTATCGCATGAATGGAAGCCATAGAGGGATCATGCACGATAGTGAAGGCATAGAGGAATCCATATCTTGAATGGGTGGACTTGTATCCTCCTCCACTAAATGTTGGGAATCCAACTGTCTTAATATTAAATAAAAAAAATATTTTAAGAAGTATCTTATTCTATGCATATCTCAATGTGTACCACTAATGAAAACGTCAAAGAAACATAAGGTAATGAAACTCAGGTGGTGTAGGAACTGGTGGGACCTGTATTCATCAATTATAATGACCTCCCAGCTGGGTTTTTTTCCAACAGGGAAGATCTATGATTATATTTCTCTTACCAGATCAGATCTATACTAAGGAAGAAAATGATCCTTGACCTTTTTAATTATAAATAATCAAAAAATGGAAGGGCCATAGAGTTCATTTATAGTTATAAATGTTTAACCTATTCACAAAATATACATCTTCCTTAAGAGTATCTATTAAATATTTTCATATAGAATCTCTATAATGATTTGAAAACACTCCTTAATAAATAGAAGTTCCCTGGCTATTTTTGGGAGTTTATAGTCATTTAAATTTTCCTAGAGTATTCCATTATTAATTCTAAGTCAAATATTTTCCAATGAAAATAATATCAGAAAATAGGTCTGGTAAGTACAAAGAAAAATCATTATGATCATTATAGTACTAGTAAAAAATCCAACCCCTAATCCCATTCAATATCATGTAGCTACTCCTCTAGAATAACTATTACATCAACAAAGACCCATTAGGATGGAATGATGGAGAAAAATAACATGATATTTGAAGACTAAAATAATAAAAGTTATTACTTCTAAAATTAATAGATTTTCATGTATTTCATATCTACCCTGAAGGAAAATATGATAAAATTGTTAAAGATAGGTGGAACCAAATAATAAAACATGAAAGATCACCCCAATTAATACTCCTTTAACCAAATTATAGGTCATAAAATCCAAGAATTATTCTATTTCAATAATATAATCTAGAAGATGATTAATTCTTGGTGTGTGGTGTTTGGTAAACCCCTGATATAGGGGAACTATGCCTATGTTGCTACGATGGGAGAAAATTGAGAGTGAAAAGACATCCCAAATAGAGGAACCTATTAATTTTATGATAAATTAATAAAAAAAATAAGTCAACTCAAATTATAAAATACCCATGGAATAACTGAATCAACCATTTGTATCCCTAACACGCCACATGGTATTGGAGGTGAAATCATCATCACCGCAACCTTATAAGAGTTGTTGTAACCATCATAAATTTAAAAAGTAATTGGAAGAGGAACTTTATTATGTATTTAAGTCAGATGGTACTTCCTATGATTTCTTAATGACATCACTAAAAGGATGGGAACCACCCCACCAAATGGAACCCTTGTTTAATAAGGTGTCACAATAAAACTTCATCAATCTCATCTAGCTAACTATCCACATATCTAATGAAGGGGAGGACCTAACTGAACCTAAATTCCTCTCCAACAAACAGGGAGGAGTTAATAGAGGCTACTAAAGGTGAGTTTGAATCAAACCCTTAACATCAGGTATAATTTCATTAGAATCTATATATATTTCCAAAACCTGGAGGTGTGTACTCTGATAATAGGAACTAAAATCAGATCCTAAATCATCTAGTGTTCTTTAAAACCCAATTATACAATATCTATTCCTATTGGACATAAAATTTTATAGTCAAAATAAAAACATAATAATTCATGCTCAGCCTAATTTATAGATAACAAGGATTCCCCCTACTTTTATTAATGGGAAGGATTTTCCAATATAGTCATCGTCATCCCTACATAAGCTTGGGGGAAACCTCATGGCATGAAACATAGACCCTTGTTCTATAGTTTATATATATTTAATCATCATGTTATAATTATGACTAAGATTTCAATATTGGATGTCATTTATCATTCCATAGAAACATAGGAATCCCTTATTTATGCCATCTTGATCCCTTAAGAGTTTGAGGCTAAAGTTATTACAACTAATATTCATCATGAAGATACAGGTTCCACAACATTTCATTCAATTGATTCCTTTGTGGAGTAAGATCATGGCATGGATATACATGTGAACATCATGTCCTTATATATATTTAGAAAATTTAATAATACAAATATATATTATGCCTGAATATATAATTTCTCTAAGATCAAACTCAACCTAATCTGAACCCTTGGAATTTTAGCCACACTAAAGTTAATTTTACTCCTTCCAACCAAACAATTAAAGGGTATTATAAGAGTGATTTGAAACCCCTCTAAAAGACCAATCTCATTACCCAGTTTGAATGCCCCATTTATAAATCTGATTTTAGGTTTATTTTCCATGATACAACTTTCATCACCCTACTCGGGAGGCATGAATCTATATGTATTCATCAATTCTATCATCTTATCATTTATTTCAGAAATATATTATTAATGGGTGGGTCTAGGAAATTTATGGTGATGGTTTCATTTTTGAATAATTTGGGATTTGTTACATTGATTCATGATATTATCAAAGTCATGGGAATAAATTGATGGTAGATAACAAAATACAGATTTCTATCCCTGGTGGTTTATAATTTTCTCCCATTGATCCATGGATTGAACCTGGTTAAGACTATGTGATTCCAATCAAATTAATTGAGGTGATGAATATAGATATGGGTAGTCATTGGGTCACATGGGTCACATTATGCTATAAGTTAAATCACATAATCACATACCTCTCATATGATGGTTACGAGGATGTTTCTATGGTGCTACAACTATTAACCTAGTGAAAAGCTTCCAGACAATCAATGATGATCAATATTTCCCCCCAAGAATCTCTACCACAACATGGGTATAACTAAAATTCAGTCATCCCACCCAAGACTCTTTGATCATCAATATATAAATCCCAAAATAATATGAACATATGATCTAGACATATTCACTTACATTCTCATTGTGTTGTCTATATTGGGAAAGCTAACTCATTTTTAACAATGATGAGATCTTAATGAAGAAAAAAATTCCTCTATATCATCTCCCTTGTATGAGAATTATACTCCATATTTTTTCTTAAAGATAATGAACATGGATAGTATGAAATCAGGTGTTCTACTCTAGTATTTGGAGAACGATTTTCAGCCATTTTTAAAGAACATATATAGGTTAATATGGGTACAGATTCCAACATTCATTAGTGCTACCGATGATCAATAGAAACATGAAAAAATTTTCCCTTTCCTAAAACAACATCGATATTTATTTTCATTGAATTATATAGATATTACTAGGTTGGATCCTATGGTATCCACCCATCCTTTGGGTTTACCAGATGACCACTTCGGATACAAACAGGTAGGAAAGAGAATGAACTCAACCCACATTGCTATGGTAGAGGATAAAGTGGATAATCACATCAAGGAAAATTTTATTTTTTAAGTTCAGTACTCAAAGTAACACACTAATATTGTTCCCATAAAGAAAAAGAATGGGAGAATCTATATTTTCATTTACTTAAGGGATCTCGACTACCACTATCCAAAGGATGATTTCCTAGTTATGATAAAAAAATGTTGATTGATGCAACAACTAGATTTAAAGAACTCCTTTTTATATATGGGAGTTCTATCTATAACTTGATCTAAATATTCCTTGACAATTATGAGGTTATCACCTTTTGAATACCCCAAGGGGGATACTTTTATCATTTAATAGACTTTGTCATAAATAATGGCAATGATAATTATCAATGCATTATGTACCATATTTTCAATTACTTTCTATGAAAAACCAAGGAGTTTTACATGTATGATCTATTGGTTAAATCTAAACAACTTTTTGATCATAATTCTGATATTAATTATGTATTCAACAAACTATGACAATATAGATTTATGATGAACACCCTAATATTCATTTTTGGTGTGACATTAGGGAAATTCATCATCTTCATGGAATGCTATAATGACATCAAAGTTGACCCTGAGAAGACCAATATAATACTTTAAAATCCCCCTCCTCCCAACCTCAATGAGTTGAGAATGCTCCAAGGGAATCTCTCACATATTTTTCACTTCATAGAAAACTTCACAAGATTGTCTCTCCCTTTACAAGGTTGGTTAAAAAAGGGGCCACATATCTCTAGAATGAATATTTTTAGATATATTTTGAAAATATCAAGAAGTATCTTCAATACGCACTGCTATTGATGTCTCAAATGGAAGGGAAGACATTCAACTTCTATATGGAAACCTTAGAGTGATAACTTAATTCCCTCCTTGCCTTGAAGACTAATGTGGGTAAGTATAATAGTCCAAATTATCTCAGTAGTAAATTTTTTAATGTTGAGACCCAATATTCTATTGTTGATAATAATTGGCTCATGTTTATTTTCACATTACAGAATTTGAGACATTATTTTAATCACAACGAGTTCAACTAAGTCTTTTATGTCAATCCAATCAAATACATACCCAACAACCCTCTATTAACTAGGAAACACATTTGATGGGTGGTCTTTCTATAGTAATTTTAAATCTAATTAATTACCCATAAAGTGATCAAGGATCAAGTGTTAGTGTAATTTCTCACAGTGAGCCATGTCCCAAATAATTCACTATTGTATATAAAGCTCCCTATTGAAGAGGTTTTATCCATCCATAAAACTGACCAGACATGGGAAATGTAAATTGATGGTTCTTCTACACAAACACACACACACACACACACACACATATATATATTCACAATATATATTTTTCTGTTATCATTAAAATACATTTTTAAGGATTTAATGGGAACCAAAACAGGTGATCGAAAAGTAGTTATACGGTATGGGACAACACAAATATATTCTAAAAAACATTAAAACGTTGAAATCATGCACTCTTTATAGACTCCAAAAATAATAAATTCCCTCCACTCTATCTCTTCTTAACTAAGATCCTAAAAGGATGATTCAATATTTTTTGAGGTAATGAAGTATTCTTCCATACTTATATTCCCTTCATTAAACTTATAAAGTAATAATCGTTCATGGGTTTCGATCCTTGTCATTTATTCCTCATCAAGGCAACCTAGTAGATTTATTTCATTCATATTACTAATAGACTCTACTAAGGAATTTATATCAATATAATTTTACACCATATCTTCCTTAGAGTGCATAATTAGGTCTAAAGAGGATATGAGATCAAATTCTTCATCCTTCTTTCTTCCTCCCCCGGTCTTTAAAATGAATCTGGTCACCTATAGCCTAAAATATTACCTTTACACCATATTTTAGAATGTAATATCCATTATTACCTTCTAACATAGGTTCTATTAACTTGTTACTATATAGGGTTTGTGTAATGACCCAAGAAATTATAAATGAAATTACTTTTATTAATTAATAAATGCTTTATGAAGTAATGTAGTCATAGAAAAAACATGCACTAATTTGGTTATTTTGGACCATTATATGTTCTGTCAAATTTAAAATATGATTAAGAATCATAACCATAGATAATATATCCATTTTACAATGACCATTAATATTAGTCTATTAAGGGTTATGATAAATTCCAACAGACTCAAATGGAAGAAGCAATGGAATCAATCCCATATGATTTTACCCTATAAAGACTATTTATCAGAGCTTCCTGGGGAGATATAATAATTTTTATTTTTCATTAACAAATACAAGGTAATATTCAAAAACTAATAATAAGCATAACCATTTATGGGAGAATTTAAATCTCATTGAGTTCATGACCCAAACCATGTCCACCGAACAACCCTATGAAAATATCACCATCACACACCTTACCCATAGAACATTTAATTTTTCATAAAGGGATATGTATATATACTATAATAGTATGAATTTATATATTTCAAAAAAATATATTATATTTATCTTTTTTTACTTTACAATTATAAATAAATAGGTTTGAAAATAATTAGATTTTGATACAATGAAACACAAATTGTTTTTTTGGAAAAATATAGTTTCAATCAATAAACTCTATATTATTTAATTAAATATTTTTTGAAATACATCATATTTTAATAAAAATATTATTATTAAATAATATTTATTAATTTTAAGTGATAATATAATTTTATGAATTCAAAAATAATTTTATAAGGGTCTGAAAAATTATATTATAAAAAACATTATTTTTCATTAAATGTGAATTTTTTATTAACAAGTGTAAATTTTTGTACATAGAAAATTATTTGGATAAAAAAATATTATTTTTGGTATTAGAAAGTCAAAATTTGACAATGGTTATTTTTCATAATTTTCAGATGTAGTCAAATATTTAGGTCAAAATTAATTGTGCCATGATTTTCATATCTCATGAGATTCCATGAACGGTTCATGAGAGGTTATTATAAGAACACTGTGTTAAGTTTTCTTGGTGGTTTACATTTAATTATATTTATGATTTCATGTTTTATGTTGTTTCTGTGTTCCTATTTTTCCTTTATTCTATCATGTGATATCATGCGTCATTATTACAGATGATGATATGAAACCATATTATGTTACCTTGATATTCCTCTTAGATCACATTTACTAATTTACCTTATTCTATGGTTTTCTTATTCCCAATTTTGTATATATATCTCACCTCTTTCTTATGTTCATCCCCAACTGTGCAGTTTTAGAAGAAATATGGTATTATAAAAGCATTTTAATGTATTTTCAAAAATTTCATTTTATATATACTATAAGTTATGATATATACTTAAATACCAAAGAAAATAGTATTCATGATCTTATGAATTTTTATAATTTGTACCTTTATGTAATAAATCATGAAGTAAATTTTATTAAAGATATGGTTTGTTATAGTTGGTATCAGAGAAAAGTCTAGTTATTTTTGGTATTATAATTAGAAAACTCTACTAAAATCCTTAGGGATAAGTGTGAAAATAGAAAAATATCATTAAATTTTGGTAAATTATATAGTAAGTTGTTTCCGCAAAAATATATCCATGTCTGGAAACTATAAGTGGATGTGAATCTAACACAGTTTTACATAGAGTTAATATCTTGGAAAAGAGTTCATGGATCTTGAATCAATCATCACCTTCTACATAAAAATGGGTCTTACTTCTCACCTGGTTTGACATGCTCAGGGTTTATGATTTAGAAAATTCAAAATCCCTTTATGAACCATTATAAAGGGAAAAAATGACCATATAATTTTTTATTTGGAAATAATAAATGGAAAAAAATTAAATTGAAACCTATAAATTTATAGGTTAAGGAATATATATCATTTATGAGTTATCCTTTTAATGTACATGGTTTTCTATTTATGTGTTTAATGGATTAAAAATACTCATCCATAATTTTCCATTTATTGTAATCATTATATAGAAATATGAGTAATTGAGTCAACAACCAATGTGAGGGGAAATGTGATGACTGGCCAAATGAGATGCCCAACCTTATGGGAGAAGGAATCACCAAATTCATGATCTTCATTACCTTCCTTTATTTTTTGGGTAAATAAGAATATTTTCCACAAAGACAAAAACAAATTTATTAGGTTAGTCTATAAGGACATTATTAATTAGTTCTATAAATATGGTAGGAGTATTAGCTAGTCTGAATGGAATCACTATAAATTCTTTTTGTCCATATCTCATTCAGAATTCTATTTTGAAAATATCCTTCCTTTTAACCCTTAAAAAATGATATCAAGATCAAAAATCAATCTCTGAGAAGTATTGAGGTCCTTTGAGTTGTTCGAATGGGTTATCAATACAAGGTATATGATATTTATTCTTAATAGCGTTACTGTTAAGATCATGATAGTCAATGAAATGATGTATTGATTTATATATCTTCCTAAAAAGAGGGATGGTTACTCCATTGAGATGATATGGGGAAGATAAAAACATTATCCAAATTATCCTTTAGGTATTTCTTTAATTAACCCAATTCAATAAAAGCTATCATATATGAAATATTTGAGATAAGAATAGATCCAAGTATAAGATAGATCAAGAAATATACTCATACAATGTGGGAAGTGTTGGTAGTTAATCTTGGAATACATCATTATATTCCATACAATGGATATATTGTCAATGTTAACTTCTTCTCTGATCATTTGATCTAGAAATCCCTCATTAATTGGATATCAAAACATATATTATAGAAATATATTCCAAGGATAGATCATTATTTATTTGATACTTGATAATAGGTTGATATACACTACAAAAAAATGGATTTAGAGGTGGGTTTTTCATGAACTGGAGGTGGTTTAAACCACTGCCTAACAATATAGTGGTGGTTACTAAAACCTCCATGTATTTCACTATCTATAGTCATTTAGTGTTGGTTTCTTTAATTTCTTGGTGGTTTTGTTATGTTTCATTTTTGGATCATTTAGTGATGGATTCTTGTTTATTTAGAGGTGTTTTTTATAAAAAATATACCCATTGGAAAATAAATAAATTGAAACTAACTAACGTTGAACATATGAGCAGTGGATTGTTTTAGCGGTGGTTATTAAATAACACCAATAAATCATTTTTTTGTAAAATATTTAATAAAAATTTGTAAATATAAAAAATAGACATGAAATAAATTAAAACATAAATGTATGATAAACCCATTATAAATACGTCATACATCCACAGTCATATATACAAACATCCACAGTCATCATAACCTTAGTCTCATTTATTCTATACATCAGTCAACCAATACCTCAGTCATCAATATATACATATAAAAAATGTCCAAAAAAAACCATGCCCAATATACAACCACTTCAAAAACTTTACTACCTCTTCCTACTACTACATCATCTCATCTACTAAAACCGACCACGTCATCTAATCAACTATAACAAAAAAGAAAACAAAAATTTAAACTAAACATATAAATCAGAATTATATTAGAATAATTAATAATTTTTTAACATACCATGGAAACTAAGAACCATCATAACTGCCTTCTCAAGAGTTTCATGGATTAGAATGGTAAACCCCTAATCTACTGTCGTCACTTATCACCTATAATGAAAACCAAAACATTTAAGAAAAAGAAATGTGGAAGAGAAAAGACACAGAATATATTCATAATTTTACACATAAATTTTTTCATTTTTTTAATCAAACAAAATAATTTTTAACATAAAAAAAATAATATATAGTGAAAAAAACTTTGAAAACCTAAACTTACAAATTTAAGATATGATTAAACACTTGAAACTGAAAAGTGATAAGTAATATTCTAATTATTTTTTAAATAGACAGGTGGTGTTCTTGAAATTTACTTAATAAAAAAATTTAAAAAAATTTGACATCACAACATGTCCTATATTCCAAAAATAACTCAATGATAGTTTTCCCATGATTCTACATCAATTTGAGGTTGTTTTCAATGGTTTTCACCATTCCAAACATGTTTTAGTGTTTTAAAACACATAAAATGCATTCATGGCCATCCTGGGAAAAACATAATTCAGAATATCATTTCTTTAATTCATACATTTCACATTTCAATATATGGTATTTTCCCCCAAATTTCATGGAAATCCAATGTCCTTTTCTTAATTATGACCCCTTTACATATGTTTTTAAAGGATTTTGTACCTTTAATATGTGTTTATCAATTCATTCCAACCACATCATATATCATATTGATGTGTTTCCTATGCATATAGATAAAAAATAACTCTTTAGTGGTATTACCATGATTCCAAATCAATATGAGTTCATTTTCTATGGTTTTGACCATTCCACAAATGTTATAGTGTTTTAAAACACTAAAAATGTTTTCACGATCATTCTGAGAAAACCGTAATTTGAAATGACATTTCGTCAGTTCTTATATTTCACAATTCAATCTATGGTCATTGTCCTATTATTTTAGGGAAGTACGAAATCATTTACATGGTTTTTACCCAACAAAACATGTTTTAAAGGCTTTTGTACCTTTAAGAAGTTTTCACTGATTCATTTCGACCCCACCGCACATTGGATTGACATGTTTTTTATGCATACATGTCAAAAACAACTCAATAGTTGTTTTCCCATGATTTCACATCAACATGAGGTTTGTTTCTATTGTTTTGATAATTCCACAAACATTTTAGTGTTTTAAAATACCAAAAATAGATTTAATGTTATCCTAGGAAAACCATAATTTGGAATGATGTGTCATTGGTCATTAAATTTAAAAATTCAATCTATAGTCATTGTCCTCTTATTTTAGGATAATCTAACATCGTTTTCTTAGTTTTGACCCCAAACACATGTTTTCAAAGGATTTTGTACCTTTAAGAAGTGTTTACAGAGTCATTCCGACCACACCACATGTAAGATTGATGTGTTGTATGCACGTACACCTCAAAAATAACTCAGTGGGAGTTTTACAATGATTTCACATCAATATGAGATCATTTTCTATAGTTTTTACTATTCCATGCATGTTATAGTGTTTTAAAACACTAAAAATGTGTTTATGGCTATCTTGAGAAAAATATAATTCAAAATTATGTGTTGTCAGTTCCAACATTTAAAAATTCAATCTATGGTTTTTTATTTTGATTTCAAGTTAATCTGACATCGTTTTCCTGATTTTGACCCCCTAAAACTTGTTTTTAAAAGGCTTTTTTACCTTTAATAAGTGTTTACCAAGTCATTATGACCACACCACACATAAAATTGACATATTTTCTGTGTGTAAACATAAAAAAACAACACATAAGTGGTAGTCCCATAATTACACATCCATATAAGTTTTTTTATGGGTTTCACTGTTCCATGTGCGTTTTTGTGTTTTAAAACACTAAAAACATATTTACAGCTATGTCGTGTAAAATGTAATTCAGAATGATGTTTATTTGGTTGATAAATTTCATAACTCAATATATAGTCATTTTCCTATGATTTTAGGGAAATATGATGTTGTTTTACTATTTTTTACCCCCCAATACATGTTTTTAATGGATTTATGCCTTTATGAAGTGTTTGTCGAGTCATTATGATCACACCATATGTTGGACTAACGTGTTTTCTATGCGTATGTGTCAAAAATAACTCAGAAAAGGTTTTTTAATTATTCCAAATAAATATGAGTTTTTTTAATGGTTTTGACCATTCCACGCACGTTATAGTGTTTTAAAACACTAAAAAATCTTTTTCAACAATCCTGAGAAATCCATAACTCAGAATGACATTGCATCATTTATTAAATTTCACATTTCAATATGAGGTCATTTTCCCTTGATTTTAGGGCAATACAATATCATGCTCCTAATCTATGACCCACTAACACATATTTTTAAACGCATTTATACCTTTAAAAAGTGTTTACCAAGTATTTCCAACCACACCGCATTCCGATTTGATGTGTTTTCTATGCGTACATGTCAAAAAAAATCATCGGTGGTTTTCCCATGATTCCATGCCAATATGAGATCTTTTTCTATGTTTTTCACCATTCCATGCATGTTTTAGTTTTTTAAAACACTAAAAAAGTGTTTACAGCCATCCTAAGAAAACTGTACTTCGAAATGACTTTCCTTTAGTTACTATATTTTGAATTTCAATCTATTGTCTTTTTCATCTAATTTCAGGCTAATATCACATCGTTTTCCTAATTTTATCCCCCATCACATGTTTATAAGTCTTTTGTACCATTAATAAGTGTTTACTAAGTTATTCTAACCACACTGCTTGTCAGATTGACGTGTTGTCTATGCATACACATCAAAAATAACTCACAAGTGGGATTTCCATGATTCCATGTCTATCTAAATTTGTTCTCTATGTTTTCACTATTCCATGCATGTTTTAGTGTTTTAAAACACTAAAATCGTGTTTACAGTCTTCCAAGGAAAATTGTATTTTGGAATGATATATTGCCAGTTCCTACATTTCTCATTTCAATCTATAGTTGTTTTCCTCCGATTTTTGGGCAATATGATGTCTCTTTCCTAGTTTTGATGCCCCAACACATGTTTTTAAGGGCTTTTATACATTTTAATGAAATTACAGAGTCACTCAGACTATACCGTATATCGGATTGATGTGTTGTCTTTGCATACAAAACAAAAATAACTCATTGATAGTTTTCTCATGAATCCATGTCAATTTGAGATTTTCATTATGTGGTTTTCACTATTTCGTTCACATTTTAGTTTTTTAAAACACTAAAAACTCATTTTCATCCATCCTGGGAAAACTGAAACTCAGAATTATGTGTCATTGGTTTTTACATCTCACAATTCAATATATGGTCATTGTCCTCTTATTTTAGGTTAATCCAATTTCAATTTCCTGGTTTTGACCTACCAAAACATGTTTTCAAAGGTTATTGTACCTTTAAGAAGTGTTTGGTTAGAGAAAACCCAGAAAACAAGCTTGTATTATTTTCAAACTTGTGGATAATGATCTATAATTCATTTTTGACGTGTAAAAATCAACCACATGTTAATCTAGCACAAAACGTGGTTAGTATAACTTAAAATACATGTTTTCTATAAAAAAGTTTCATTTTAGTTTCATTTGTGGATTTTTATATGTTCTTTACAAATTTTTTAATGATATATGGAATTTAGAATTTACCTTAGTGAGGTGAGAAATAAGGTTGAAAATTTCATCAGGGATCATCACACTTATTAAACTCATGTCATAATCTCCATTTAAAATCTCTACATTTCTTGCCCAAAATTTTCAAATTCCATGGGTGTGAAACGAACTCAAGGACATCAAAATGAAAAAAAAATTAGAAATAAAAACCATAAAACTTTATAAGTATATTAAAAAAATTACTCATGTCTTTTAAATTAGTTATCAAGGAATATTAATTTAATATAACCTTCACTTGAGTATTAGATACTTCATTTTTCCAAGATGTAGGAATATGCATCCAATCATTATAATTAATGGAAAATCTCATCATCTTATAAGAAAGTTGTCCATTAGTCTACCTATAGATTAAAACAGCGTCACTAGAAGAGACCCCAAATTCATTAAATGGAATGATAATCTTGAATTCATTAAGGTCTCATACATCTATCATGTTCATATCTGTATCCCTTCTCTAGTTATCTTTATCTATTTAAAAAATGCATTAATGTAACACCCCAAGATTTTATGAGAAATATTTTTTTAATTTCTTTGATGTCTTGTGTTGTACGCTACACCAAGAATAGCTTGTGCTATAAGAAACACCATATTAGCTTGCAGTATACACAGAAACTATTCTAGGCTTGTGTTTCACGCTAGAGCAACCTTCCTCGATAGCGTGTGTTGTACACAATACCGAGTTTCAATAAATGAGATATTATTATAATATTATTATGAACTAGCCATTATGAATTGTAATACCCACTTTTTGAAATTATATAAATTTTATCTTTCAAAATGGAATTCATTTTTGGATTCGGAATATCGAAATTATCTTAGGGTAACTTTCAATTTTTGATGAATAGTGAGAACACTAAGTTACTATTTAAAAACCGAATTTTTATTTAAATAATTATTTATTTTATTTAAATTTATTTTATTTAAATTTATTTTAGGTCGAAATAGATACATAATATATATATATATATATATATAAGTTCAATGTTATTCATTGGAGTCATTTTATAATAATTTTAGGGATATAAAAATTTTATTGAACTTGTTACCGTCTTTTACCCACCTCCTAGGAGAATTTACAAATTTACATAAAACTTAATTTTACCACTTATGTGAGTTGAATTTAAAAAATCCGAGAGACACGGTTGATATCAGTAAGTAAAATGTGGTTCAATGAGATGAAAATAATTTTTGGTGAATAGCAACTTTTTACTTTTATTTACCACGGTTAAAAGTAAATAGGGTAATTAAGGGTAAAAATGATATTATTTTTACCCTATATCATTTCCTAATTCTATTGGATAAGTTTAATTCGGCCAAAAAAAACCTTAGGAATAAAATATTATCATTTCGGTTCACTTGGATTAGATTGGGACATTTATTATTATTTTATTTAAAGAAGAGTTAAAATAGTTAAAATCAAAGTTTAACAACTAAAACATTTTTAATACAGGGTTATACATAAGATAATTTCGACTATAAATATTCATTAGAAATCTAAAAATATTTCCTACATAATGGTATTTTATTTATAATTTTTAGACATTAAATAACTTATGTTATTTACGACACAATGATGATGCAATAATTACCTTATTAATGAAATATTAACATAATTGATGTTATAAATACCCAAATAAATGTAATTTTAGACTTTTTATGAATTACACTAATTTTCTAGGTTAATATTACATGTTAGTATTTATTTAATTAAATTTTTTTGAACTAATCATTCTGTTATTATTTTCACAAAAATCAATTACCAAATAGTGTCAAAATTGACATAAAATAGTTTTTAAAACAAATAATATATTATTAATTGATATTCTATCTAAGGATCAGAAAAATGACTTAGATAAGGTTATATATATTAATAATGAACCACTTGGGGTTTTTTTGGCTTGTTATAGTAAGTTTATTAACCATATAGTGTAAGAATACAAGAAGACACGGTAAAAGTTAAATTATTTAACTTAGAGTTAAATCTAAATGATAAGGTTAAAATGGTAACCTAAACTTGTCTAAAACCTATTGGTTGAGAGGATTTAGACCCATACCAACTTTATCTTCAAAATAAACCAATTTCGAACCATTATAAACCGAATATGTCTTTATTATAAAATAATATTTTAAGTTTTTTCTAAGGTGCCCATCTCCTCCCTTATAAAAGGGCACCTCCTCCCTCTCCTCTTTACATAATTTTGAGCCTTCAAGATCATCAAAACCCTGCCAATTTCTATTCTCAACCTCTCTAGTTATATCATATAGGTTCTGGTCTTCTCAAAAGACCAACTCTAGTTCCCTAAGAGGAAGTTTAAAAGAGGCACGTCAAAGAAGAGGAGGTTCGGATACGTACGAAGCATATCGGACCTATGGTAAGGGATTATTTCGTCTCAATTTTATTTCTGTGAGACATATGCCTTAATCTCCATCTATTTCTTTTGTATGGTTTCTATGATTTACATGAATGTTTTATGATATTTATTTTAAAGGATATTATATTTACATATACATGTAATTTTCTTTATTTTATGACATGTATGATTCCACCGATCATAAATGGTAAGGGATAACTTTTCCAATATCGTTTTTATCCGAGATTGTTTATTCGTAAGTATTTACTGGGGCTATGTTTATCATCCATGTCCATGTTTTCTCAAAAAATTTTCATAAATTTTTTACTATTCTTCCATGTATGTTTAAAGTCATTTTTATCCTTTTTTGACTTTTACCACAAGCTATGGAAGTAATCTTTCTTTTGTTTACCATAAGACATACTTTTTGACTTTTTCGACAAAAGTATGAGAAAAATGTTTCTTTTTAACTTATATGGCATGAACGGATTTTTATGGTTTCATAACACCTTATTTTCATGAAACTTACTCTACAAGATTTCATGACTATTTTCAACAAAATCCTTTTCTTTTTAAATTGCATGGCATTTTGTGAAAATAAAATGATTTTAAATAAGAAAGGATAATTTCCTCAAGAATTCATTTCAAGTGTTTTATCAAAACTATTTTCCATCTAAAATGACATTATTTATTATGTTTATCTTTCAATATAATGTCTTTATTATTTACATGGTTTGAATTCTCTTATGATGAAATGATATCCATTTTTTTATTTGGATTATGTTATGATGTCATGATGTTTAAGAATATCATTCTATTACATGGGTTATGCTATGATGTATGATTTATGATTTTGTGGAATATGAAATAATGATTTCATTATGAGATGGGTGGGACCTATATCTCCCTTGAATTCATTGGGTAAAGATTTTTATCTCATGAGATAGACATGGCTAGAACGGTAAGTTAATCTGGTTCAGTGATACAGGACTGGAACGAGGAGTGAACTTGATTCAGAAAGGGACTTTGTCCACTAAGATGGTCTTGGCAGCAATTCCTTGGATACTATGGAAATCATATCATGTGCATAATGGTTTACCATAATTACATGTTTTATTCCCATGATATTTTATCAGGATTGATGTTCCTTTATGATATATGCCTTAGGTACTTCCAAGATTTATGTCATTGCTCAAGATTTTGATGTTTAGATTTTATGTTCAAGTTTTTGCATTCAAATGTTTATGGATTGTTTTATGTTCTCTATGTTTACCCTTACTTAGCATTTGAGCTCACCCTTTTTATGTTTTCTTTTCCCAGGATATAAAGAAAGGTTTTAGGTAAGAAAACAAAAGGGGAAGATCTTTATGGGAGATGTTTAAGATCTTTCACCACAATTAGAAGATTATGTTCCAAGTTTCCAAAGACACTAAACTATTACGGTCCTTGTGTGTTGGTTTTTTTATGTATTAAGTATTCTGAAAATGTAATGTAATTTCCATGTACGTCAAGTTTGGGGTCTCTATAGTTGGTATCAGAGGGAAGGTTTAGTTAACCTTTGGAAACTAGGATGCGAAAACTTTAGCGAGATCCCTAGAAGTATTTCTAAGGTATGTCAAGGGATGTCCCTAAGGTTAAGTATAAGTATAGGTTATAGTCCTAGAATTATGGTAATGATATTAGAATTAAACCTAAGATGTTAGATATTGAAGGTACTCCCCGTTTATTATGTTGTTTTCCTAGCATGATTTTTTCCTCTCACACTATTCTTTTTGGGTTTTAGATGATAGTTGGAACCCGAAGGAACCATGTTGATCAATGTAATGGACAATGCAATGATTGTCCTCCTGAATAGACCAATGTTATGGGATATGGAGTGAAAAATCTTATTGCTATACTTACACAAGCTATGAATCATTCTGGACTTCCAAATGAACAGAGAAGGGAACAATATTCTATTGAGTCCTTCATGAGGCAACGCCCACCTTCTTTCAGTGGGTCTTCTGATCCACTTGTTGCTGAACAATGGATCAGTACCATTGAAAAGATATTTTCCATACTTCGCTGTTCGAAACATGAAAAAGTCATTATGGCTATTTACCGTTTAAAAGGTGAAGCAGAACAATGGTTGACTCTAATTAAGAATACGAGGCCCTGAGATGAAATTGAATCCATGGAATGGGATGAGTTCAAGAACTTATTTTTCAATAAGTACTTCCCTCGTATTCTTCGAACAAAGATGCACTACTAGAAATACAAGTTTTACCAATGGTTCTGAACTGTTGGGAAAGGATGCAGAACCGTTGGTATAACACATACCAACGATTCTGGAAATCATAGGGAAGTAAGCCATTAGAAAAGATTTTCCCAACGGTTTACAGTGAACCATTGGGATAGGTTGGGGAAAAATTAACCTATCCCAACGGTTGTGCCATACCGTTGGGAAAATTAAACACTATCTTCTTTCCCAACAGTTTTTAAACTGTTGGGAAAAAATGTTTACCAACGGTTCTATGAACTGTTGGTAAAAAAACTCCGAGAGGCTATGCCAACGGTTTGAAACCGTTGGCATAGCCTATACTGTGCAAATTGCACAGCAGCTGCCTGTAATTTGCACAACAACTCTCATTTTGTGCAATTTGCACAACAGGTCTCATTTTGTGCATTCCCTCTCATTTTCAATCCAATTATTGTACCTACAATAAACTAACACATACATATACAATTATTTTACCTGCAATAACCAACTAACATATACATATAGAGAACAAATTCATACACATTTAACATATAATGCATCCTGGAACTATACACATCCATAATTAAATTATAATTCATAACGTAATTATAAACATACATAATTCATTTATAATTCAATTTAAAATTTAGATGACAATTATATGTAGAATCTGGAATTCAATTCATAATTTGATCGGTTTTTCATATACCACATATTTTTACCTAAAATGATGTCCATTTTAAACAAAATACATACACCTGGAGTGATACTGGTCACACCATGCCTCAGATTGAGGCGAGGTTAACTCATACACGTCACAAATTACCCATCGATCGTTATCCTAAAGTATCAACATATTCCGAAAGTGTTTGGTCGGTTTTCCGTATGTCAATTGTTGTTTTCACTTAAAATGAAGTGATTTTTAAATAAAAGAGAGACACTTTGAATCTTGCCGGCCACACCACGCCTTGTATTGAGTCGGGGTTGACTCGTACACATCACAAATGACCCATGGATTGTTGTGCTAAAATATCAACACAATCAGAATACGGTTAGTCAATTTTCCATATGTACTTAAAATGTTGTCCATTTTAAACATAAGAGAGACATTTTGGGTGGTCCCGGGCACACCACGACTTGGATTGAGGCGCGGTTGACTCGTACATGTAACATATGACCTATGGATCGTTGTACTAAAATTTCAACAGATTCCAAATGCGTTTGGTCAGTTTTTTGTATGCCAGTTGTTCTTTTCACTTATAATCATGTCCATTTTAAACAAAAGAGACATAGTTAGAGTGGATTTGGCCGCACCATGCCTTGTATTGAGGCAGGGTTGACTCGTACATGTCACATATGACACATGGATCATTGTGCTAAAGTATCGACACAATCCGAATGCGTTTGGTCAGTTTTCCATATGCCAGTTGATGTTTTTCACTTAAAATGATGTCCTTTTGAAACAAAAGACAGAAACTTTGAGTGGTGTCAGCCACACCACATATCATATTGAGGCGAGGTTGATTTTTACAAGTCACATATGACCCATGGATCATTGTGCTAAAGTATCAACACAATCAGAATCTGTTTGGTCGGTTTTCCGTATTTACTTAAAATGTTGTCAATTTTAAACAAAAGAGAGACACTTAGAGTGATCCCAGACACACTGTGCCTCGGATTGAGGTGGTGTTGACTCTTACAAATCACATATGAACCATGTATTTTTGTGATAAATTATCAATAGATTCCGAATGCGTTTGGTTAGTTTTCTGTATGCCATTTTTTTCACTTATAATCCTGTCCATTTTGAATGAAAGAGACACAGTTAGAGTGGTGACGGCCGCACTACGCCTCGTATTGAGGCGAGGTTGACTCATACATGTCACATATGACCCATGGATAGTTATTCTAAAGTATCGACACAATCCGAATGCATTTGGTCAGTTTTCCGTATGCCAGTTGATGTTTTTCACTTAAAATGATGTCCTTTTGAAACAAAAGACAGACACTTTGAGTGGTGCCGGCCACACCGCGTCTCAGATTGAGACAGGGTTGATTCGTACATGTCAAATATGACCCATGGATTGTTCTCCTAAAGTTTTAATGGAAACCGAATGCGTTTGGTTGGTTTTCCGTATGTACTTAAAATGTTGTCCATTTTAAACAAAAGAGAGACACTTAGACTGATCCCAACCACACCACGACTCGTATTGAGCCCGAGTAGGCTCTTATATGTCAGATATGTCCCATGGATCGTTGTGATAAATTATCAACAGATTCCGAATGTGTTTGTTCGGTTTTCTGTATGCCAGTTGTTCTTTTCACTTATAATCTTGTCCATTTTAAACAAAAGAGACACAGTTAGAGTGGTGCCGGACACACCGAGCCTCGTATTGAGGTGAGGTTGACTCGTACACGTCACATATGACACATGAATTGTTGTGCAAAAGTATCGACACAATCCGAATGTGTTTGGTCAGTTTTCCATATGCCAGTTGACGTTTTTCACTTAAAATGATGTCCTTTTGAAACAAAAGACAGGCACTTTGAGTGGTACCGGCCACACCGTGTCTCATATTGAGGTGGGGTTGATTTGTACACGTCACATATGACCCATGTATCATTGTGCTAAAGTATCAACACAATCAGAATCCATTTGGTCAGTTTTACGTATGTACTTAAAATGTCGTCCATTTTAAACAAAAGAGAGACACTTAGACTGATCTCGGCCACACCACGACTCATATTGAGCCCGGGTTGGCTCGTACACGTCACATATGACCCATGGATCGTTGTGATAAATTATCAATAGATTCTGAATGCGTTTGGTCAGTTTTTCATATGCCAGTTGTTCTTTTCACTTATAATCCTGTCCATTTTGAACAAAAGAGACACAGTTAGAGTGGTGTCGGCTGCACCATGCCTCGTATTGAGGCGGGGTTGACTTGTACACGTCACATATGACCCATGGATCATTTTTCTAAAGTATCGACATAATCTGAATGCGTTTGGTCGGTTTTCTGTATGCCAGTTGATGTTTTTCACTTAAAATGATGTCCTTTTGAAACAAAAGACAGACACTTTGAGTGGTTCCAGCCACACGACATCTCATATTGAGGCGGGGTTGATTCTTACACATCACATATGACCCATGGATCATTCTCCTAAAGTTTCAATGGAAACCGAATGCATTTTGTCGGTTTCCCGTATGTACTTAAAATGTTGTCCATTTTAAACAAAATAGAGACACTTTGACTGATCCCGGCTACACCGCGACTCGGATTGAGCCTGGGTTGGCTCATACACATCACATATGACCCATGGATCGTTGTGATAAGTTATAAATAGATTCTGAATGTGTTTGGTTAGTTTTCAGTATGCCAGTTGTTCTTTTCACTTATAATCCTGTCCATTTTAAATAAAAGAGACACAATTAGAGTGATTCCGGCTACACCGCGCCTCGTATTGAGAAGGGGTTGACTCATACACGTCACATATGACACATGGATCGTTTTTCTAAAGTATCGATACAATCCAAATGCGTTTGGTCGGTTTTCTGTATGCCAGTTGATGTTTTTCACTTAAAATGATATCATTTTAAAACAAAAGATAGACACTTTGAGTGGTGCCGGCCACACCGCATCTCAGATTGAGGCGGGGTTGATTCGTACACATCACATATGACCAATGGATCGTTGTGCTAAAGTATCAACACAATCAGAATCTATTTGGTCCGTTTTCTTTATGTACTTAAAATGTTGTCCATTTTAAACAAAAAAGAGACACTTAGACTGATCTCAGCCACACCGCGACTCGGTTTGAGCCCAAGTTGGCTTGTACATGTCACATATAACCCATGGATCGGTGTGATAAATTATCAATAGATTCTGAAAGCGTTTGTCCTGTTTTCCGTATGCCAGTTGTTCTTTTCACTTATAATCCTGTCCATTTTGAACAAAAGAGAAACAGTTAGAGTTGTTCCAGCCGCACCGCGCCTCGTATTGAGGCGGGGTTGACTCTTACATGTCACATATGACCCCTAGATCATTCTACTAAATTATCGATGCAATCCTAATGCGTTTGGTCAGTTTTTCGTATGCCAGTTGATGTTTTTCACTTAAAATGATGTCCTTTTGAAACAAAAGACATACACTTTGAGTGGTGCCGGCCACACCATGTCTCATATTGAGTCAATGTTTATTCGTACACATCAAATATGACCCATGGATCGTTATACTAAAGTTTCAACGGAAACCAAATGCGTTTGGTCAGTTTTCCGTATGTACTTAAAATGTTGTCCATTTTAAACAAAAGAGAGACACTTAGACTGATCCCGGCCACATCGTGACTCAGATTGAGCCCGAGTTGACTCTTGTACATCACATATGACCCATGGATCATTGTGATAAATTATCAACAGATTCCGAATGCGTTTGGTCGGTTTTCCATATGCCAGTTGTTCTTTTCACTTATAATCCTGTCCATTTTAAACAAAAGAGACACAGTTAGAGTGGTTTCGGCCGCACCGCACCTTGTATTGAGGCGGGGTTGACTCATACACATCAAATATGACCCATGGATCATTGTGCTAAAGTATCAACACAATCTAAATGTGTTTGGTTGGTTTTCTGTATGCCAGTAGATGTTTTTCACTTAAAATGATGTCCTTTTGAAACAAAAGACAGACACTTTGAGTGGTTTCGGTCACACCGCATCTCAGATTGAGGCGGGGTTGATTCTTACATGTCACATATGACCCATGGATCATTGTTCTAAAGTATCAACACAATCAGAATTCGTTTGGTCGGTTTTCCGTATGTACTTAAAATGTTGTCCATTTTAAACAAAAGAGAGCCACTTAGAGTGATCCCGGCCACACCGTGCCTCAGATTGGGGAGGTGTTGACTCGTACACATCACATATGATCCATGGATCATTGTGATAAATTATCAATAGATTCTGAATCAATTTGGTTGGTTTTCTGTATGCCAGTTGTTCTTTTCACTTATAATCCTGTCCATTTCGAACAAAAGAGACACAATTAGAGTGGTGTCGGCCGCACTGCGCCTCTTATTGAGGCGGGGTTGACTCATACACGTCACATATGACCCATGGATCGTTGTGCTAAAGTATTGACATAATCTGAATTCGTTTGGTCGGTTTTTCGTATGCTAGTTGATGTTTTTCACTTAAAATGATGTCCTTTTGAAACAAAAGACAGACACTTTGAGTGGTGTCGGCCACACCGCGTCTCAGATTGAGGAGGGGTTGATTTGTACACGTCACATATGATCCATGGATCTTTCTCCTAAATTTTCAACAGAAACCGAATGCGTTTGGTCGGTTTTCCGTATGTACTTAAAATGTTGTCCATTTTAAACAAAAGAGAGACACTTAGACTGATCCCGGCCACACCACGACTCGGATTGAGCCCGGGTTGGCTTGTAGACATCACATATGACCCAAGGATCATTGTGATAAATTATCAATAGATTCTGAATGTGTTTGGTTGGTTTTCCGTATGCCAGTTGTTCTTTTCACTTATAATCTTGTCCATTTTAAACAAAAGAGACACAATTAGAGTGGTATGTTAGTTGTTTATTCACATTATTCAAATACACTATTTGACTATGGGTATTTAAATTAATTTATTTATGAAAAATTTAAATTTAAAATTAGAATATCAGAAAATTAATAAAAGGTAAAACTTTTACTAAAAATCCTTGTGGAAATATTATGGTAAACATGATTTATGAGAATCTTCATGTGTCTATTAGTGGAATGGTATTTACAAAAAATCTTGTGAAAATTCATATAGAATATTTTTATATCATTCTTATTATGGATTAGATTTTAGTTTATCATTCTATAAAACATTTCAGAGCTAACAATGTCATGCCTAATGAATACATCCCTTTTATAACATACCAAGAATCTATGATACTGATTAGATGTTTAAAATGTGATTTACATTGATTATCATGATGAAAATAAATAAAATATATATTATCTATTTTCTAGTAGTAAATGAAATCAAGGAGGGTGGGGGGGTTGTCCGGGGGGGGGCTGTCAGGGGGGGCTGTCCGGTGGGCTGTCCGGTGGGTGTCCGGGGGGCTGTCCGGGGACCAAGGATGAGGGTGGGGGGGGCTGTGCGGGGGGCTATCCGGGGGGTGTTTGGGGGGTTGTCCGGGGTCCAAGAAGGAGGGTGGAGGGGGGGGGGGGGGGGGGGCTGTCCGGGGTCCAGGGAGGAGGGTGGGGGGTTGTCCAGGGTCCTAGAAGGAGGGGGGTTTTCCAGGGAGTTCACAAACACACAACCACTAAAAGACATCAACATCCATGAAAACAGGCAATATATAGAAATAACTCAACTGCAATACTATACTACAGGTCTGGATAAAACCTACAAATAGAATATATTAAACATCAAATCTTAGTAATATTAGTAAAAAATGTAATGGATCAACTTTTCCCACATCACCATCACCATCATCACCATCATCATCACCCTCGTCCTCGTCCCCATCATCGTCCTCGCCCTCCTCGCCCTCCTCCTCGCCCTCGCCCTCCACCTCACCCTCTCCATCTGCCTCTCCCTCCTCCTCTCCCTCCTCTTTCACATCAGACTCCTTGCCATCATCATCTTCAGCCTGGAAATCGTCTTGACCACCACTATAATTGCCACCTGGTGCTCCATATATAGAACGTATCGATGACATATATTCATCAAAAGCTGGGATGGCCTCTGGTGGAAGTGTCAGACGTAGAACTTCAATAAATTTCATGAATGCACTGTTTTCCCTAGTAGACTGTTCTGCCGTCTCTGTGGCCCTTTTGTCAGCCTGTTCTACCTGTGCCCTAACTTGCTGCATCTCGGTGGCACTGCAACTCATACCTGAGGAGGGCCAATACCTCGTCGGGGCTATCCTAGGTCGGCAGCGTACTCTTCCAGGATACTCCTCTCCCAAAACCTGATGTAAGTGATCAGTTGGACCAAAATTGTCTGGTTCTTGGGCATAGAGGGCCTCTAAAGCAACCTGCTACAAATATAAATATATTATTAAGTTACAAAATAGATATTAAAATATAAAATCAACAGATTAAAACTTACAATCTGCTGCTGGGTCGCTTCGTTGACGACACTTCCATCCTTTTTCCGTCTACTCGAGCAAAACAGTTTTTCTCGAGGCACACATCCTTCAATATTTTGTATTTTCTTCTACAATGATATTGAAAACTAAATTTATATGAAAACTTTAGCAAACTATTAAATAATTGAGGAAACAAAAGAAAGTTTAAGTCGTAAAGAAAACTTATAAAAAATTGTCATACCTGCTTCCTCTCATGATCAGGCATCGTAGTGCATCCCAGTGTGTGGAGGTATTTTTTTGCATCAATGTTCTTTTTATTTTTTCCAGATGATTCCTAAATAAAATTTGAAAATGAAACAGATAGTATTAATGCAAAACATGAAAGTTATTATTTAAATACCTCAAATTTAATTAATACCTTAAACTGGGTACTCGTCCAATGAGTAATCATCTGACGATACTGCTCTATAGGACAATCATCCACCACTGGTACCGCCTCTAACTCAGTTCCAACTCTAGCAACCCAGCCAATATACAAATCATGCTTGTAGGATCTCCAAATCTTTCCTAAATCCTTTAGACGTTCCGGTCGTGCACCCTCACCATCGGGAAAATTAAATCGAAGTTGAAATCAAAATATTAATTCATATAAATACAAAAATAATTCATGGCATTAAATAGAACAGATTTTTTTACCCATATCTCTGCCCAAGCTCTATCCTTGACCTCATGTGACAAATGTCTCCACGATAGTGGGCTGACGGGAATGATGTCGAAGTATTTGGAAAATGTTTCCAAAAAACTCCGACATTGCTGCCCTATTTTCTCAACCATTTGGTTGTCTTCATTATAATCCACCATAACCTGTGTGCAGCAGTTCCATACCGAACGGATGTGTGTACACCCCTGCCCATGCCTCCTGTCAGTAGATGTATTTTTCATTAAAGAAAAACAAATATTTTATCAAAACATGTTATAATGAAAATAAATATTTCTATAAAAATTTGTTAGGGTTCTATAAATATACCTGTTCCGATCTGATCACTGAGCACCGCTGGATCCACAGAAACTGATGGAACACCCTGTGGTGGAATAGGAGTCGAAGATGATGGAATATAGAAGCTCAGAGAGATAGAAGTATAAGGAAAATAAGATGGGATAGCTGTCTGACCGGATTCTGACTAGGGAGTGGGAATCATCATGGGATGTGAAAATGATCGGTCTGAAGATGCAGAAGGTAGCGAAAACATGGGAGGCCTAAATATCCTGTGTGTCCCTAACGACACACCGAGATCAGAATGTGGGAAGGATGACATGTAAGTGGGAGGGGCAGGGTCTAGTTTGGTACGCGCAGCTACTCATCCACCTCTGGTACGAACCCTCCTTGTACCACCGGCCTAAGTACTGGGACCAGTACTATGCTCCTCGTTGAATAACTATCGACGTATAGGTGGATCCTACAAAAATGTTTACAAAAAAATTAATCACATGACATTATATATTCTTTAAATATATATATTTGAAATAAAGTACTCACTGTAGGCACTAATGGTGGAATGCCCATCTCCACCATTCGACGATTATTCTCCATCATTTTTTTCCTTCGTCTATCTTCAATTGGCTGCATTTCCTGCTTTTGAAAACAAATATGTAATTAATTAGAAAAAGGAAACTAATGTGTAACCGAAAAAACTAAATATATGAGGGAATAGGGGGATTCATTGGTAATTTAGCTATCAATTGTTTTAGAAGATCTTGAATGGATTTAATAAATCATACAAGTTGTAATGTTCACCAAGTTAGAAATATTGTTTGTCTAAGTTTGAATACAGTTCAATTCCAAATTAGAAAATGAAATTCAAATAAAACTACAACCAATAAACATTGAAAATTCACATAACGGTCAAGTCAGCTAAAACATATTTGTGATCAATACTAAATCAATTTGAATATTACCAACCTTAACAACCCAACTCGAGGTAAACCAAAAGAATTGAGAAAATGGATGAATGATTCTATATATTTTCAACCACAACTTCAGGTTCACAATCAACTTGGAGAATTGAGCTATTAGAGTCATCAAAAGAAATAAATGGATTGGTTCTAATGGCACTTGGGACAGTGTCAATTCCATCATCACCATCATCAAAAATATGTCTTGGAATTGCTTTAACTATGATACCAAATTCAGGTCGAAGTTGGTATTTGACATAAAAAACTTGTTTAGCCATTGATGCCAACACATATGGTTCTTCGGTATCAAGAGTGCGAATCATATTAATTACTCGAAATCCACAATCATCAATAAATGTTGCATGTGTCGTCATCGAATCAAACCAATGGCATTTCATCATTGTAACTCGTCCATGAGAGTAATAATCCAATATTATTATTTTCTCAACAACTCCATAATAACCCACATTTTCAAATCGCAGTCTACTATCTGATGCACTGGCATAACAATCTGTTGTGGCAGTAACCATAACACCATCATGTTGTGTTCTTGTGTTCTTTTCTCGTTCAGTGACAATAAATTTGTACCCATTGATAACAATTGATTTACAGTCACGAACCACGGTATTAGGACCAAAATCCAAATCTCTTATTTCCTCAGAGATAGAGTCAGCAGACAAACTCAATACCTTCAATATAAATGACTATTAAACTTAATTAAATATTGATATAATTATTTTAAATAGTAATATTTTTACCTTCAATTTTAACCAAGCAGAAAACTCTTTTCTATGAAAAGTCTCTCTCCTTCTCAAAGATAAAGAACGATGATTCCTATTTATCATTGTTTTATGTTCCCTGTAGATAAAAAATATGAATTGTTTAACAGATATATATGTAAGATATACATAATCAATTTAGTTAGCTGATATCTTCATCGAACAAATCATAGTTGAACAAAACTGTGCGATGTGCCATCTCCCGCTCTTCATGGCTTAATGTATTCAATGTATATGATCCAGGAATTCCTCCTGTTTGAGGAAGTGATGGAAAACTGGGTTCAATTTTCTCATACTGTTCTTTATTTCTCATTGGTCTGTTCAATCTTGTAGTAAGATCAGACAAATACATCGAACAGAAATCCATACATTCTTGAGCCAAGTAACCGTTCACGATAGAACCTTCAGGATGATTTCTGTTTCGGACATAAGACTTTAATGTGAACATATTTCTTTCAGTTGGATACATCTAATGAAAAGAAACAGGTCCTCCGAGAAGTATTTCAGTGGGAATATAGACAGTCAGATGCAACATTCATGTGAAAAATGATGGAGGAAATATTTTCTCCAACTCACACAAAATTAATGGGGCATCTGTCAACATTTTTTGCAAGAAATACTTGGACAAATTCTTAGCACAAAGATCTCTAAACAAATGGTAAAATCGAATAACAGCCACCCTTACATTATTGGACAAAAGATGACAGATTGCTATTGGAAGCAACTCATGCAGTAGAACATGATAATCATGAGTCTTCAAAGATTTTAGCTTCAACTCTCTTCTGTTGACCCGTTTAGATATGTTTCTTGAATAGCCATCACGAACTCTAATAGTCTCTAATACTTCCAAAAATTGTTTTTTTTGTAGGTGTCATCACATAAGAAGCACATGGAAGTTGCCATTTATTTTCACTAATACGTACAGGATGCAATTCTAGTCTGATGCCCCAATCCACCAAGTTACGCCGAGATCGTAAATCATCTTTTGTCTTCCCCTTGACATTTAGAAGAACTGAAAGCAAAATTTCACATATATTATTTTCAATATTCATTACGTCTAAGCAATGACGTAAAAAATTGGTTGACCAATAAGGAAAATCAAAAAAGATACTCCTCTTCCTCCAATTGTAACAGGTTTCAGTGGAAACATTCTTTCTCTTTCCATATTTAATTTGACCCTTCTCGAATGAAAAACTGAAATCTTTCAATTCATTAAGCACATCAGTTCTAGACATACACTGAGGTGGATCATCGGTCTCTATGGTATTATCAAATCTTCGACGATTCATTCTATATGGATGATCCTTTGAAAAGAATCTTCGATGTCCCATAAAACTGAAACTACAACGATGTTTCAGTCTTCTGGATCATGTATTTTTCATACAAACTGGACATGGCAGTTTTCCCTTCGTGCTCCATCCAGACATCATTGCATAAGCCAGAAAATCATTGATCGTCCACATAAGCGCAGCACACATTTGAAATATGTCTTTCGAACATGCATCGTATGTGCGCACACCCACATCCCAAAGAAGTTTCAACTCTTTTATTAAAGGTTGAATGTATACATCAATATCAATGCCGGGATCAGAAGGACCAGATATGAGTATACTCATGAAAGTGAAAGGTTTTTTCATACAAAACCATGGAAGATTATAAATGTGTATAAAAACTGGCCATGTGTTGTGCGAAGTAAGAATCTACCCAAACGGATTAAAACCATCGCATGAAAGACCCTGCCTCACATTACGCACATCAGCTACAAAATCAGGATGTCAAGCATCAAATCTCTGCCATGAAAATCCATCTACAGGATGAACCAACACATCATTAGTCTTCTTTCTCTCGGTATCATGCCATCTCATTTTTATTGATATGTCATCAGAAATAAAAAGATTCTGGAGTCTGGGGATCAATGGAAAGTGCCAAATTACTTTCTGTGGAACGTGGGATGGCGTTCCATCAGATTTTGACTTCCAGCGGGATGTGCCACATTTTATACAATCATTTCGTTCAGCGGTTTCCTCCCAGAATAAACTGAAATCTTTCGGGCAAGCATGAATGTTGTTTCTTGAAAATCCATGTTCCTCAACTAACTTCCATGCCATATAGTGGTTTGAGGGAATATCTGCATCATCTGGAAGTAAATACTTCAAGAGGGTAAGAATGTAATCGATTTTTGTATTAGAAATCCCATACATAGTTTTCCTATGAAACAATCGGGTTAAAAATTCCAGCTTTTTCATTTTATCGCATTGTCGATATACTGGAGTCATGGAAACATCATTCAATTTTTTCACCCTATCAATATCATAATTTTCACTAGATGCATCAGCTGTCCTCATATCGAAGTCTTCTTGAGTCGAAATCCTTTCTTTTTCATGATGACGAATAAACGGAAACCGATCATCTAACAAATTCTCCATTCCAGTCCTTTCATTTCAATCATTATGAATTTGAGATTTCATTTTCTCCCCATTGTGATACCACACAAAGTAGTTTTCTTGAAAACCATTTTTGGTTATGTGGTAGCTGACTTCTTCATGGCTCAACCAAGGTCTACCAACACAATTGGAACATGGGCAGTGTATGCGACCACTATCTGAAGCATTGTGAAATGAAAAATCTATAAATCTCTCCAAATTGTTTTGAGAATCGCTTGAGATCCGATCTATTTCATACATCCAACTTATGTCCATTCTGTAAAAAGAATTTATATAAGTCATTTTGTCATAAATAATTCAATATTATTGAACTTTAATAGAAAATATCTTTCAAAATACATTTTAAATAATAAAATCCCTTTGATCATTTTTAACAAATATTTGGAGTATTATCAAGGCACCCCCATTTGGAAAAGTCACATTAAATGCCCAATTTCCATGCCAAACCATTGAAAACAATTAACATGAGACAATCATCGACCACAAATAACTTAACTGGAAATTAAAAAAAACAGAAACCAAATGTGATAAAGAATTTAATGTTAAGTTAGGGGAAATGAGATTAAATAGAGACAACAACATCATAAATGGTTCCAACATCATAACTTTTGATTAAAACCACCCATAATAGGAATGGGAATGCCTCATACACCTAATACCTAATAAAAAAACCAAATCTCCAATTAAAACATTGAATTTAGGGTTTCCACCCCACTTGTATAGCCCTACCCCCACCCCACCCACCCCACTTGGACAGCCCTACCCCCACCCCACTTGGACAACCCATCACCTCCCCACCCCACGTGGACAGCCCTACCCCCACCCCACTTGGAAAACCCAGCCCCCCCCATACCTGGACACCCCTACCCCCCACAACACACTTGGAAAACCCAGCCACCCCCACCCTACCTCGACAGCCCTACCGTCACCCCACTTGGACAACCAATCCCCCCCACCCTACCTAGACAGCCCCTCCCCCACCCCACCTACACACCCTCCCCACCCCACTTGGACAACCCTGCCTGGAAACCCTCCCCCACCCCACCTGCACACCCTCCCCCACCCCAAACAACCCTACCCCCACCCCATTTGGACAACCCAGCCCCCTCCCCCACCCTACCTAGACATCCCCCTCCCCCACCCTACCTAGATATCCCCTCCCCCACCCCAAACGGCCCTACCCCCACCCCATTTGGAAACCCATCCCCCTCCCCCACCCTACCTAGGAATCCCCCTCCCCCACCCTACCTAGACAGCCCCTCCCCCACCCCAAACAGCCCTACCCCCACCCCATTTGGACAACACAACCCCCTCCCCCACCCTACCTAGACATCCCCCTCCCCCACCCTACCTAGACAGCCCCTCCCCCACCCCACTTGGATAGCCCTCGACATCCTCCCCCACCCCATCTGCACACCCTCCCCCACCTCAAATTGAAGCATAAATTAATCCAAATAAAAATCCAATTTTCAACTAAAATAAATTCCACCAAAAGTTCCATATCACCCCAATAAACAAACCCTTTACCATGTTCGAAGTGTAAAACAAAAAACATAAAACAAATCCAACGGTTCCGTAGACAGAAACCCTAATTTAGCCTAAATCAAAACATCAAACACCAAAAAAATAGAGAAATAACGCTAAAACTAAGGTAACACTTACTAATTTGAAGTGTGAAATAAGATTTTGTTTGATTGAAGATGGATCTTGGCGGGAAAGAGTGTCGTGGCCGAGAATAATTCAGGAGCTTGATTAGGTTCTGTCTGCAATCGGGATGAGTGGGGGTTCGGGTGGTCTGTATTTGGGGGAAATCTTTCCCAACGGTTTTTAAAAACCATTGGGAAAAATGATTTTTTTCCATCTTTCCCAACGGTTTGATGAAACCATTGGAAAAACTAATTTTCTTCCAATATTTCCCAATGGTTTCATCAAACCGTTAAGAAAAATCAATTTTTATAGATCAATACCAACAGTTAATGAAAACTGTTGCTAAAGATCACCTATTCCAACAGTTCAAAGGAACTATTGGTATACAACTGTTGGAAAAAACATGATTTCCAGTAGTGATGGAAAATGAGTTCCTTGAGATTAAGCAAAAGGATGATGAATCTGTTGGTATATACGAGGCGAATTTTACAAGGTTTGCAAGGTATGCATCTGGCTTTATCATCCAACCTGAAAGTAAAGTTGATCGATTCTTCAGTGGATTAAAACCAAGTCTTAGAAGGGAAATAACTATAAGAGACTTCAGTAGCTATGAAGAAATTGTGCATTGTGCTATCAAGGTATAAATGGAAGTTGGTGTTACATATCCATCTCAAGGTTTTGACAAGAAACGAAAGATGGAGTTCAAGGAGAAATCTCAGAACAATGGTGAAAAGAAGATGAATGTTTCTTTATGCTCAAAGTGTGGAAAGAAGCATGGTGGAGATTGTCTAAAAGTTACTAGAAAATGTTTTAAGTGTGGAAAATAATGTCATAGATCAGTTGAGTGTCGAAGTAATGGGAAAAAGGTAGCTAATGATGTGAATAGAGAAAAGACTACAGAGAACGCTCCACCAACACTTCAATGCTTCAAGTGCAAGGAAATGGGGCATTATTCTAATTAATGTACTAATCCAAGGGTTAATGATGATCGACATCAACAACTTATTAAGGCAAAGGAAAAAGGGAATTCACATGTGATCTCTATTGGCGATGTTGAATATGACAACGATGTGGTGGAATGATAAAGTGTTTATGTAATGGTATTACAAAATAATGTTGTAGTATCATGGAATATTGGAATATTTATGTATTGGTCTATTGTGGTTTTCAATAATTTTATGGTACCGGTAACCATGAAAAGTGATTTAAATATTTTTGGAAAACAGATGATATGCGAATAATGAAGGGATAATGAGAAAATAATATGTTTGAGAGTATTCATGAGCTCATGACTGATATAAGGACAAAGTGATATCATGGATTGAGTATATAGAAATTTTGGGATTTTGGTATGTGGAAAGAGTTAACTTTCGAAAGCATTCATGTTTTCACAAATTTTCAATTGGTATTCATTTTTCAATAGAATACATGATTAAGGTATTCACATATTTAGAATGTGACCAACAAGATATATCTTATAATATATGGGAGATAAATTATGGTATTCACATCCTTGTTATATGACATCTCTGGTAATCTTTTTCACTATAATATGAGATTGGACAGAAGTATTTTGGATAAGCCTAAAGATTGGAATGGATTATGTTGGACATAAGTTAGTATTGTTTAAGGATAGAACTTTTTTTTCGACATTATTGTAGGAATGCTATAATAATTTAGTTTTAGAAAAAAGGTCAACCTGTAGGACGGGCGACAACCTGTCGCGTCGGAAAAGGTTGTGGGAATCGAACCCACAACCGAAGTGCGACAGGCCTTTAGCGCCTACCTCTGGCCTACAGGAATTCCCTGGTTAGTAGAAATTAGTTTTATTAAGAAGTATGATAGTTGAAGTATGAGTCCATTTTTGGAATCATATACGGTTAATCTCACCATATGATGGACTTATGTATATAACTTTTTCAAACCTTATGTTTGAAATAGATGGAATGACCTATCATTCTATCGCATGATCTTCTAACACTTAACGAATGAAAAATTCAACTTCATTTCTTTAAGAGATGATGTGGAAATTGTTCAAGTCACGAACAATGGTGAGATTATACCAAAATCAAGTAAGTACTTCTTTTAATACAACAATTCTTCAACATTAGGGAAAAGATCTTGAAAACTAAAAATGTTGTCCTAGTACCCTCATACCCGATGAATCAGATGGTGCCTTAGATCATCACAAATTTATGGCTTTGTGATCGATGGATTTTTCATATCCATGTTCTCTACCACTCACCATCAGAACATGATGGTTAATATTTATCTTCTATATCCATATTCTCACCTATGTTCTCCTATGTGGAAACCCAGTGATGAGTTAATTTGGGTAACCGTTACGTTTCGTACTTTAGTTTTTAAAATTAAGTTTTGGTATTCCTTTTTATGATGTGGATTTCTATGAAAGAAACTTTTAAGTAGTAAACCATTTATAACCCCAACGAATTTCAAGGGCGAAATTCATTTTAAGGGGGGTAGAATGCAACACCCTGAGATTTTATGAGAAATATTTTTTTAATTTCTTTGATGTCTTATGTTGTACGCTACACCAAGAATAGCTTGTGCTATATGCAACACCATATTAGCTTGCAGTATACGCAAACGCTATTCTTGGCTTGTGTTGCACACCAGAGCAACCTTCCTCGATAGCATGTGTTGTACACAATACCGAGTTTCAATAAATGAGATATTATTATAATATTATTACGAACTAGCCGTTATGAATAGTATACCCACTTTTTGATATTATATAAATTTTATCTTTCAAAATGGACTTCATTTTTAGATTCAGAATATCAAAATTAGCTTAGGGTAAATTTTTGGTATTTTTCTGAAAACTTTCAGTTTCTGATGAATAGTGAGAACACTAAGTTACTATTTAAAAACCGACTTTTTTATTTAAATAATTATTTATTTTATTTAAATTTATTTTAGGTAAAAATAGATACATAATATATATATATATATATATATATATATATGTTCAATGTTATTCATTGGAGTCATTTTATAATAATTTTAGAGCTATAAAAATTTTATTGAACTTTTTACAGTCTTTTACCCACCTCCTAGAAGCATTTACAAATTTACATAAAACTTAATTTTACCGTTTCTGTGAGTTAAATTTCAAAAATCTGAGAGACACGGTTGATATCAGTAAGTAAAATGTGGTTCAATGAGATTAAAATAATTTTGGTGAATAGTAACTTTTTTACTTTTATTTACCATGGTTAAAAGTAAATAGGGTAATTAAGGGTAAAAATGATATTATTTTTACCCTAAAACATGTCCTAATTCTATTGGATAAGTGTAATTCGGCCAAAAACAAGCTTAGAAATAAAATATTATCATTTAGGTCCACTTGGATTAGATTAGGAAATTTATTATTATTTTATTTAAAGAAGAGTTAAAATAGTTAAAATCAAAGTTTAATAACTAAAATATTTTTAATATAGGGTTATACATAAGATAAATTCAACTATAAATATTCATTATAAATCTAAAAACATTTCCTACATATTGGTATTTTATTTATAATTTTTAGACTTTAAATAATTTATTTTATTTATGACACAATGATGATGCAATAATTACCTTATTAATGAAATATTAACATAATTGATGTTATAAATACCCAAATAAATGTAATTTTTGAATTTTTATGAATTAAACTAATTTTATAGGTTAATATGACATGTTAGTATTGATTCAATTAACTTTTTTATAACTAATAATGCTGTTATGATTTTCACAAAAATCAATTACCAAATAGTTTCAAAATTGACATAAAATAGTTTTTAAAACAAATATTATATTATTAATTGATATTCTATATAATGATCGACCAAATGACTTAGATAAGGTTATATATATTAATAATTAACCACTTGGGGTTTTTTGGCTTGTTATGGTAAGTTTATTAACCATATAGTGTAAGAATACATGAAGACACGGTAAAAGTTAAATTATTTAACTTAGAGTTAAATCTAAATGATAAGGTTAAAATGGTAACCTAAACTTTTCTAAAACCTATTGGTTGAGAGTATTTCAACCCATACCTATTTTATCTTCGAAATAAATCAATTTGGAACCATTATAAACCGAATATGACTTTATTATAAAATAATATTTTAAGTATTTCCTAAGGTGCCCATATCCTCCCTTATAAAAGGGCACCTCCTCCCTCTCCTCTTTACACAATTTGAGCCTTAAAGCTTGGCCAACCCCTGAAAATTTCTCTTCTCAACCTCTCTAGTTATATCATAGAGGTTATGGTCTTCTCAAAATACCCACTCTAGTTCCCTAAGAGGAATTTTAGAAGAGGCACGTCGAAGAAGAGGAGGTTCAGATACGTACGAAGCATATCAGACCTAAGGTAAGGGATTATTTCGTCTCACTTTTATTTCTATGAGACATATGCCTTAATCGCCATTTATTTATTTTGTATGGTTTCTATGCTTTACATGAATGTTTTATGATATTTATTTTAAAGGATATTATTTTTACATATACATGTAATTTTCTTTATTTTATGACATGTATTCCACCGATCGTAAATGGTAAGGGATAACTTTTCCAATCTTGTTTTTATCCAAGATTATTTATTCGTAAGTATTTAATGGGGCTATGTTTATCATCCATGTCCATGTTTTCTCAAAATGTTTTCATAAAATGTTTAATATTTTTTCATGTATGTTTAAAGTCATTTTTACCCTTTTTTGACTTTTACCACAAGCTATGGAAGTAATATTTCTTTTGTTTACCATACGAAATACTTTTTGACTTTTTTGGAAAAAGTACGAGAATAATGTTTCTTTTTAACTTATACGACATGAAGGGATTTTTACGGTTTCATAACACCTTATTTTCATGAAACTTACCCTACAAGATTTCATGACTATTTTCAAAAAAATCCTTTTCTTTTTAAATTGCATGGCATTTTGTGAAAAGAAAATGATTTTAAAGAAGAAATGATAATTTCCTCAAGAATTCATTTCAAGTTTTTTATCAAAACTATTTTCCATCTAAAATGACATTATTTAATATGTTTATGTTTCAAGTATAATGTCTTTATTATTTACATGGATTGACTTTTATTATGATGAAATGATATCCATTTTTTATATGGATTATGTTATGATGGCATGATGTTTAAGAATCCCATTCTATTACATGGGTTATGCTATGATGTATGATTTATGATTTTGTGGCACACAAAAGAATGATTTCATTATGAGATGGGTGGGACCTATATCTCCCTCCAATGAATTGGGTAAAGATTTATATCTCATGAGAAATACATGGCTAGAACGGTAAGTTAATCTGGTTTAGTGATACAAGACTGGAACGAGGAGTGAACTTGATTAAGAAAGGGACTTTGTCCACTAAGATGGTCTTGACAGCAATGCCTTGGCTACTATGGAAATCATATCATGTGAATAATGGTTTACCACAATTACATGTTTTATTCCCATGATATTTTATCATAATTGATGTTCCTTTATGATATATGCCTTACGTACTTCCAAGATTTATGTCATTGCTCAAGATTTTGATGTTTAGATTTTATGTTCAAGTTTTTGCATTCAAATGTTTATGGATTGTTTTATATTCTCTATATTTACCCTTACTGAGCATTTGAGCTCACCATTTTTATGTTTTCTTTTCCCCCAGATATAAAGAAAGGTTTTAGGTAAGAAAACAAAAGGGGAAGATCTTTATGGGAGATGTTGAAGATCTTTCACCATGATTAGAAGATTATGTTCCAAGTTTCCAAAGACACTAACATATTACGGTCCTTGAGTGTTGTTTTTTTTATGTATTAAGTATTCCGCAAATGTAATGTAATGTCCATGTACATCAAGTTTGGGGTCTCTATAGTTGGTATCAGAGGGAAGGTTTAGTTAACCTTTGGAAACTAGGATGCGAAAACTTTAGCGAGATCCCTAGAAGTATTTCTAAGGTATGTCTAGGGATGTCCCTAAGGTTAAGTATAAGTATAGGTTATAGTCCTAGAATTACGGTAATGATATTAGAATTAAACCTAAGATGTTAGATATTGAAGTTACTCCCCCTTTATTATGTTGTTTTCCTAGCATGATTTTTGCCTCTCACACTATTCTTTTTGGATTTTAGACGATGGCTGGAACCCGAAGGAACCGTGTTGATCAATGTAATGGAAAATGTAATGATTGACCTCCTGAACAAACCAATGTTATGGGAGATGAAGTGAAAAATATTATTGCTATACTTACACAAGATATGAATCATTCTGGACTTCCAAATGAGCAGATAAGGGAACAATATTCTATTGAGTCCTTCATGAGGCAACGCCCACCTTCTTTCAGTTGGTCTTCTTATCCACTTGTTACTGAACAATGGATCAGTACCATTGAAAAGATATTTTCCATACTTCACTATTCGGAACATGAAAAGGTCATTCTTGCTATTTACCATTTAGAAGGTGAAGCAGACCAATGGTAGAATCTAATTAAGAATACGAGGCCCTGAAATGAAATTGAATCCATGGAAAGGGATGAGTTAAAGAACTTAGTTTTTAATAAGTACTTCCCTCACATTCTTCGACCAAAGATGGAAAATGAGTTCCTTGAGCTTAAGAAAAAGGATGATGAATCTGTTGGTATATACGAGGATAATTTTACAATGCTTGCAAGGTATGCATCTGGATTTATCATCCAACCTGAAAGTAAAGTTGATCGATTCTTCAGTGTCTTAAAACCAAGTCTTATAAGGGAATTAGCTATAAGAGACTTCAGTAGATATGAAGAAATTGTGTGTTGTGCAATCAAGGTATAACTGGAAGTTGGTGCTACATATCCATCTCATGGTTTTGACAAGAAACAAAAGATAGAGTTCAAGGATAAATCTCAGAACAATGGTAAAAAGAAGATAAATGTTTATTTATGCTCAAAGTGTGGAAAGAAGCATGGTAGAGATTGTCTAAAAGGTACTAGAAAAATTTTTATGTGTGGAAAAGAAGGTCATAGAGCAGTTGAGTGTTGAAGTAATGGGAAAAAGGTAGATAATGATGTGAATAGAGAAAAGACTACAGAGAACGCTCCACCAACACTTCAATGCTTCAAGTGCAAGGAAATGGGGCATTATGATAATCAATACCTTAATCCAAGGGTTAATGATGATCGGAATCAATAACCTCTTAAGACAAAGGACAAAGGGAATTCACATGTGATATCTATTGGCGATGTTGAATATGACAACGATGTGGTGGAATGATAAAGTGTTTATGTAATGGGATTCCAAAATAATGTTGTAGTATCGTGGAATATTGGAATATTTATGTATTGGTATATTGTGGGTTTCAATAATTTTATGGTACCGGTAACCATGAAATGTGATTGAAATATTTTTGGAAAACAGATGATATGGGAATAATGAAGGGATAAAGAGAAAATAATATGTTTGATAGTATTCATGAGCTCATGAATGATATAAGGACAAAGTGATATCGTGGATTGAGTATATAGAAATTTTGGGATTTTGGTATGTGGAAAGAGTTGACTTTTGAAAGCATTCATTTATTCACTAATGTTTAGTTGGTATTCATTTTTCAAGAGAATACCTGATTAAGGTATTCACATTTTTGGAATGTGACCAACATGATATATCTTATGATATATGGGAGATAAATGATGGTATTCACATGCTTGTTATATGACCTCTCTGGTAATCTTTTTCACTATAATATGAGATTGGACAAAAGTATTTTGGATAAGCCTAAATATTGGAATGGATTATGCTAGACATAAGTTAGTATTATTTAAGGCTGGAACTTTTTTTTCGATATTATTGCAGTAATGTTATAATAATGTAGTTTTAGAAAAAAGGTCAACCTGCAGGAAGGGCGACAACCCGTTGCCTCAGACAAGGTTGCGGGAATTGAACCCACAAAAGTGCGACGGGCCTTTAGCACCTACCTCTGGCCTACAAGAAGACCCTGGTTAGTAGAAATTAGTTTTATTAAGCAGTATGATAGTTGAAGTATGAATCCATTTTTGGAATCATATACAGTTAATCTCACCATATGATGGACTTATGTATATAAACTTTTCCAACCTTATATTTGAAACATATGGAATGACCTATCATTCTATCGCATGATCTGCTAACACTTCATGAATGAAAAATTCAACTTCATTCCTTTAAGAGATGATGTGGATATTGTTTGAGGCACGAACAATGGTGATATTGTACCTAAATCAAGTAAGTACTTCTTTTAATTCAACAATTCTTTAACATTAGTGAAAATATCTTGAAAACTAAAAATGTTGTCCTAGTACCCTCATACCCGATGAATCAGATGGTACCTTAGATCATCACAAATTTATGGCTTTGTGATTGATGGCTTTTTCATAGCCATGTTCTCTACCACTCTCCATCAGAACATGATGGTTAAGACTTCTCTTATATATCCATATTTTCACCTATGTTCTCCTATGTGGAAACCCAGTGATGAGTTAATTTGGGTAACCGTTACATTTCTTACTTTAGTTTTTAAAATTAAGTTTTGGTATTCCTTTTTACGATGTGGGTTTCTATGAAAGAAACTTTCAAGTAGTAAACCATTTATAACCCCGAAGAATTTCGAGGGTGAAATTCATTTTAAGGGGGGTAGAATGTAACACCCCAAGATTTTATGAGAAATATTTTTTTAATTTCATTGATGTCTTGTGTTGTACGCTACACCAAGAATAGCTTGCGCTATAGGCAACACCGTATTAGCTTGCAGTATACGCAAACACTATTCTAGGCTTGTGTTGCACGCCAGAGCAACCTTCCTTGATAGCATGTGTTGTACACAATACCGAGTTTCAATATATGAGATATTATTATAATATTATTATGAACTAGCCATTATGAATATTAATACCCACTTTTTGAAATTATATAAATTTTATCTTTTAAAATGGAATTTATTTTTGGATTCATAATATCTAAATTATCTTAGGGTAAATTTTTTGTATTTTTCTGAAAACTTTCAATTTTTGATGAATAGTGAGAATACTAAGTTACTATTTAAAAACCGAATTTTTATTTAAATAATTATTTATTTAATTTAAATTTATTTTAGGTAAAAATAGATACATAATATATATAAGTTCAATTTTATTCATTGGAGTCATTTTATAATAATTTTAGAGATATAAAAATTTTATTGAACTTTTTACCGTCTTTTACCCACCTCCTAGGAGCATTTGCAAATTTACATAAAACTTAATTTTACCGCTTCTGTGAGTTGAATTTCAAAAATCTTAGAGATACGGTTGATATCAATAAGTAAAATGTGGTTCAATGAGATGAAAATAATTTTTGGTGAATAGTAACTTTTTTTACTTTTATTTACCACGGTTAAAAGTAAATTGGGTAAATAAGGGTAAAAATGATATTATTTTTACCCTAAAACACGTCCTAATTCTATTGGATATGTGTAATTCGGCCAAAAAACCTTAGTAATAAAATATTATCATTTAGGTTTACTTGGATTAGATTAGGACATTTATTATTATTTTATTTAAAGAAGAGTTAAAATAGTTAAAATCAAAGTTTAATAACTAAAACATTTTTAATATAGAGTTATACATAAGATAAATTAAACTATAAATATTCATTAGAAAGATAAAAAGATTTTCTACATAATGGTATTTTATTTATAATTTTTAGACATTAAATAATTTATTTTATTTATGACACAATGATGATGTAGTGATTACCTTATTAATGAAATATTAACATAATTGATGTTATAAATACCCAAATAAATGTAATTTTAGACTTTTTATGAATTACATTTCTAGGTTAATATGACATGTTAGTATTGATTTAATTGAATTTTTTCAAACTAATCATGCTGTTATGATTTTCAAAAAAATCAATTACCAAATAGTGTCAAAATTGACATAAAATAGTTTTTAAAAAAATATTATATTATTAATTGATATTATATCTAATGATCGGCCAAATGACTTAGATAAGGTTATATATATTAATAATAAACCATTTGGGGTTTTTTTGGCTTGTTATAGTAATTTTATTAACCATATAGTGTAAGAATACAAGAAGACACGGTAAAAGTTAAATTATTTAACTTAGAGTTAAATCTAAATGATAAGGTTAAAATGGTAACCTAAACTTGTATAAAACCTATTGGTTGAGAGGATTTCGACCCATACCCACTTTATATTTGAAATAAATCAATTTTTAACCATTATAAACTGAATATGAATTTTTTATAAAATAATATTTTACGTTTTTCCTAAGGTGCCAATTTCCTCCCTTATAAAAGGGCACATCCTACCTCTCTTATTTACACAATTTTGAGCCTTCAAGCTCAGCCAACCCCTGCCAATTTATCTTATCAGCATCTCTAGTTATATCATAGAGGTTCTGGTCTTCTCAAAATACCATCTCTAGTTCCCTAAGAGGAAGTTTAAAAGAGGCATGTCGAAGAAGAGGAGGTTCGAATACGTACTAAGCATATCGGACCTAAGGTAAGGGATTATTTCGTCTCACTTTTATTTATATGAGACATATACCTTAATCGCCATATATTTATTTTGTATAGTTTCTATGATTTACATGAATGTTTTATGATATTTATTTTAAAGGATATTATATTTACATATACATGTAATTTTCTTTATTTTATGACACGTATGATTCCACCGATCATAAATGGTAAGGGATAACTTTTCCAATCTCGTTTTTATCCGAGATTGTTTATTTGTAAGTATTTACTGGGGCTATGTTTATCATCCATGTCCATGTTTTCTCAAAATGTTTTCATAAAATTTTTACTATTCTTCCATGTATGTTTAAATTCATTTTTCCCTTTTTTACTTTTACCACAAGCTATGGAAGTAATATTTCTTTTGTTTACCATACGATGTACTTTTTGACTTTTCTAGAAAAATACAAGGAGAATGTTTATTTTTAAATTATACGGAATGAACAGATTTTTACAGTTTCATAATGCCTTATTTTCATGAAACTTACTCTACAAGATTTCATGACTATTTTCAACAAAATCCTTTTATTTTTAAATTTCATGGCATTTTGTGAAAAGAAAACGATTTTAAAGAAGAAAGGATAATTTCCTCAATAATTCATTTCAAGTGTTTTATCAAAACTATTTTCCATCTAAAATGACATTATTTCATATTTTTATGTTTCAAGTATAATGTCTATTATTTACATGGTTTGAATTTTCTTATGATGAAATGATATCCATTTTTTATATGGAATATGTTATGATGGAATGATGTTTAAGAATCCCATTCTATTACATGGGTTATGCTATGATGTATGATTTATGATTTTGTGGCACACGAAAGAATGATTTCATTATGACATGGGTGAGACCTATATATCCCTCCAATGCATTGAGTAAAGATTTATATCTCATGAGATAGACATGGATGGAACGGTAAGTTAATCCGGTTCAGTGATACAAGACTGGAACGAGGAGTGAACTCAATTCAGAAAGGGACTGTGTCCACTAAGATAGTCTTGGCAGCAATTCCTTGTCAACTATGGAAATCATATCATGTTCATAATGGTTTACCACAATTACATGTTTTATTCCCATGATATTTTATCATGATTGATGTTCCTTTATGATATATGCCTTATGTACTTTCAAGATTTATGTCATTGCTCAAGATTTTGATGTTTAGATTTTATGTTCAATTTTTTTGAATTTAAATGTTTATGGGTTGTTTTATGTTCTCTATGTTTACCCTTATTGAGTATTTGAGCTCACCCTTTTTATGTTTTCTTTTCCCCAGGATATAAAGAAAGGTTTTAGGTAAGAAAACAAAGGGGAAGATCTTTATGTGAGATGTTGAAGATATTTCAAAATGATTAGAAGATTATGTTCCGAGTTTCCAAAGACACTAAACTATTACGATCCTTGAGTGTTGGTTTTTTTATGCATTAAGTATTCCTCAAATGAAATTTAATTTCCATGTACGTCAAGTTTGGGGTCTCTACAATTAACCAATTAATAAAATATTTTTTTTTTTTGAAAAATGACATACATACCAGTAATGGTAACTCACCAATATCCCATAGATGGAGGGGTGAATGACTACTCCATCACTGGAGGTGAATCAGGTTATGGGATACCAATAACATCTCAATAAATGGGTAGCTTTCTAGTAGTCCTGAGTACAATGGAATCACTAGGATCCACAAAGGATGATGGTAGGGGTGGCACGCTCCGAGATGTTGATTGGCTAGGATCATAATTTTTTTCTTGGTATTCATGAATTTCAAATGGTTAAGGTATATTAAATGTATAAAAAATTAAAAAAATAAATGTTTTTTATAAAAAAAAAGAAAATAAAAACTATAACAATGAATATATGTACGAAACACATATCAATGAGAAATTGTAATATATTTTCTTTACCAATTTATACCTTTAATTATCTTCATATTCTTATCTCCATTATTATTAACCTCCATTGTGATGAGTCCTTCATTCTCACCCTCTGTTGCAAGTTTAACTTTTTTTGACATTTTTAGGAAAAAACTATTTAACGTTTTGTGGTTGATGAGGTTCACTATCACAAAGCACCAATTGATCTTCACCGCCCATATCATATAAATCTATCTTCTTTAAATGTAAAAAACACTCCAACATTCATGTATTTTTTCATCCACATAATAAAACATTTTCTCTTGTGAAGGAAATATAAATGGATCAAGCTATGCACATTCACCGGTATCCACCAAGTGAGAGAAGTTGAGAGATGTAAAATGTAATAAATATTTCATTATAACCCTATCAATATTGAAAAACTTTCATTTGAATATGACAAGTAAAAACATTCCATGATATTTTAATCAATTATATCATTCATCTTCCCTTATTATCCCACCTATTAATGTGTAGATACTCCACTATTTTGAAATTTAAATTCTTCTTAATGATAAATTGTATGAAACCCAAAGCCATGAATATCTTAGGAATCTAATATCTTATCCTCCCTTAATAGACCTTAATCCAAAAAACTTAAAATCATTCAATATTTTAGCTCGATTTCAATATTCTTTATCTAGAAAAAATATATAAGTTATTACTTTTAACATATAAAAAATAACTACATGTAAATAATATGAATATATGTATATACTTACATGATGGGAGAACAATTTGACAATATCTTTATTAACAACTTTTCTTAATTCCAGCTCATTTTGAGCTCGCCCCCTTAGTCACCCCATTGTTTTTAGTTGCAATTCTTCAATAAATGGATCTATAATAACAGTATTTTTTATCACATATCTATGTGTATGTATCAACTCCAATTCAGTCAGTGTACAATTTTACCCCTTTCCAGTTGGTCATACCATAGTTGGAAATACTGATGACTGATTTTATAAACAACAATTAGTGGAGATCTCATCAACACATCCATCATGATTGAATCTAGTCTCAATACCATCCAAATACCTAGAACATATGTTCAATCACTCTTTGGATATGTAACCTTCAGTAATAGAGCCTTCTGGTTGAGCTTTATTCCTCACATATGATTTCAAATAACCTAAGTACCTAATGAAAAAAATAAGAAACATATTAAAAAAATTATGCAATGATTTCATAAAATAGAATTCACCAATGAAAATAAAAATAATAGGAATGTTCCTCTCAATTGGATATATCCATCAATAGTGTACGGGTCAACCAAGTTTAGCTTCTTCAACCAAATGAACAGTTAAATGATTCATGAATGTAAGAATGAAGGGGGGAATAAAATCTCCAAAGGGAAAAAGTTTCAAAAAAAATTTCATGAAGTTTATCAAGATTAGTTGGATTTATACTTTTTACACAAAGCTCTTTGAAAAAGGTACAAAACTCAACTATAACTATAGTTACTTTTTTAGGGAACATATTATGAATTCCAATGGAAAAATTGCTCTATCAAAATATGTGATTCGAGAATTTTCAATCCATGTAACTTTTGATGGTTTAAGTCAACACACAATGATATGTTACATGAATATCCATATGGAACATTTACATTCTATAAAGTTATAAGAATAAATACTTATCCTGATTTTTCATTTTAAAAATAGATGAAGGATACTTTCAATTATCATTTTTTCCACAAACCAGGATTTATATTCATTGACTCCAAATCCTTATGAGCATTAAGGTGATCCTTTGATTTACCCTACTCATTAAGAAATGTAAAAATTACATTTTCATGGAATTTCTTCTCAATATTTATTATTTCAAAATTATGAAGTATCAAATTTAACTCCAAATAAGTAATATTGAAAAATATATTGTTTTTATTCCATTATTGTGTTCCATCTACTTAGGATATTGTAACTCGTATCCTTTTACCTCCTTATTTAAACTGGTGACATTTTCTAAATTATTCAATGACATTCATTAATTGTCCCAACATTTCTGAACCATATAACAACTTTGATTACTTTATCATTTCTATATCTCTATTGAATCATGTATTGTTAAACCTAAATTTATGAGAAGCATACATAAATTGATGATCACATATAAAGCACCGTTTTCTACTATGAGGTAATCATTGAGGTTCAAAATCAAAATCAAAAAATAGAAAATCCAAACATGTATGAGTTTTTTAACCAATTAAATTTCATATTCTAGTAAATTAACTACTGATTCACATTAAAGCATCATACATTTTGAGTAGTTTTCTCATTGAATCATCATATGTTTCCATGCCATCACCCAATAATTCACACAATTATTTTGTTAGAGGATAAATATGCACATCAATGTCATTTACAAGAATTTTCTTTCCAATAATAGTCATCAAAATAATTAAATAATTATTCTTCATACACATCTATAAAGGTAGATTATAAGGGTTACAAATAACTATCCATATTATATGATTAGTACTTAAAGTGCCAAGAAAGTTAAAAATATCATAAACCAATCCCAGACATACCTTCCTAGGATCTGAATAAAAATATTGATATAGTGAATCAAGAATATTCCATGATATTGAATCATTTTTATGTCTCATAAAGCCATCATTATTATCCTGAGCATGAAAATGTATGTCGTATAAAGTCTTAGTCAACATGAATAATCTTTACAAGCGTGGTTTCAAAGGAAAGTAATGCAACAACTTTGTAGGATTTTTCTTCTTTTATTTCTTTCTCGGGATGCATTGATTTATACTCTCATTGTTGTTCATTGACTTCCATCTTTTTGTAGGAAATCTTATGCATTCTTTTTTATCATACTCTTCTCCCTAGTAAAGCATGTAATCATTAGGGCATGTATGTATCTTTGTATAATCTAGTCCAAATTTTTTGATGACTTTATTTATCTCATAGAATGATGCAAGGATATTAGCTTCACTAAATGTATCATTAAGAAAATATAAATTTATGAACATTTATTTTTTTCATTCCATAGAGACACTTGATATGATACAACTTAAGTATAAAATACAACTTCAAATACTTGGATCACCCTTCATTAAATTCTGATTTTCTGTCTTCAACTAATTAATAAAACTCATTTTTTTGTCACTAAAACTTTGAGAAATATTACCCTTATAATGATCAACTGAATTTTCATTTAATATATTAAAATTTTGGATATTTTATTCTAAAAAAATAAAAGTTTCATTTAAGAAATTCCAAAATGAATTATCCTTTTTGAGTTGCTTTGTATTTTGTTTACAGTATTGTCATTGTTTTGAATTTACATATCATTTGATTCACCATTCCAAATCCAATATACATATTGAGAAGGAAACTATTTCAATATAAAATGCTCATATACTTTGTTTTTATTCAACCATCACTTGAATTTATAATCAGGACACAGAAATTCTATTCTACCATCCACTGATCGGTTTGCAATTTCATATTCTAAAAATACTTCCAAACCCATCGCATACTGAGGTGTGTTTTGAGGTAAATTAATCCATCTTTTATCAATAGGTATTGCATTGTCACTGTTCTACTTATAAATTTATATATAAAGATACAAATGGTTAATAAAACAAGTAAAATCAAAACTAAACATCACCCAACATCATAATTGACCAGGGTAGGGTCTCGATTCAGTATAGAAAAAATTCAACATCAAAATGATTCAATTCAACTTTATATATCTAATTTCTATAATTTTCATATTATTAATTTTTATTTTATTTTTTAAAAACAAGATTGTCTCTATAGATATCTCTTTCTTTTATAATTATGCAATCACCATTTGTATCTAAAAACATGAACTTGACACTATGATATCATGTGACATGGTCTCTTCTATTCTAGCTTTCAAATTATTGCGTTCATCAAATATAAAATATAATCATGGTAAATATTATTTAATTTAAAAGTAAAGTATACAACCCAAATAAAAAATAATATGATCAACATTATATTAATAAAAAATAAATTATAAAATCCAAAACATCACACCAATCAAAAACCACCAAATAACTTTCATATGCTCTAGACTTGGGAAGAATAAGACCCAAAAATGATAATTGTAAATATTTTAAAATGGAACTATACCTAGATAGAAAAAATGAATCACCCTATAGACTATCCTAAAGTAATGAATTTCACCCTTTTCCTCAAAAAAATTCTAGGGAGAAAATCAAAATAACACGAAACATAGTTTCAAAAAAGCAATACTCCAAAACTAGAATCAAATAAATCCAAATTAAACCAAGAAACATGCCTATAAATAGAACCCACCACATTTAAAACACCATTATAAATTTCCCATTTCCCCTTAAAAGAAAAAACATTAAATAAAGGTCTCAAAACATATTTCATAAATGTAAATATACAATAAAAATATTTTCTAATTTCTAAACATAAATATTTTTGTCTCATTTATAAAACCTAAAAATCATTTCTAAAACACCACTTCCTCTTTAAAATACCACCAAAATTTCATTATTAAATCATATTTGGTTATTGGAAAATATTTTCAAAAATTATTCACATAAAAACACCTTTTCAATTTTTTTTAAACCTAATAAGAAACCACATTTGATACATAAAGAAAAATTTAAAAACATTAATGTTTTAAATTAATTCAATTAAATAAAAAAATATATATAAAAATTTCCAAAAATGTTTTGAAAAAATTAACATGAAACCAAATAAATCTTTTAAAAGGATTAACGTCCTAACCAAAGTTTTTTTAAAAACTAAATTTCATTTTAGATATATCACATATAAAATAACACTAAAGAAACAGTAAATTAAACAAAAAATATCGTATTTATGCACTAGTATAACATATTGTAATCCATAATTACTAATTGTAAGATAAAATATGTAATTAAATATTAAATATGAAAATTATTGATATTATTAATAATTATAACATTATATGAATATTAATCATAAATTAACATGAAACTTAATAATATTCTTAACTATGAAAAATTATTCTAATTTTTAAACATTAAATTCTATTATACATATAATTTAATATTCCTAACAAGTAATAAAAATGCAATTTATTAATATTCCAGAAAATTAAACCCTAAATTTGGTGATATTTCAAATAATTACCCCTATAATATAAAAAATAAATCAACTAAAAACCATTTATGAACCAAAATCTCAAAAATATGGAAAATTTACCCCAATTCATGATTTAGGACGTAAGGAAATGGATCGGGTACCTGTCATTAGGGGTTGTTTAGGAGTGGCCGCAAGAGGTAAAGCAAGTGGTGTAAAGCGCTTCAGGGCAGAAAGGGACAGTTTGGGCATAGGGATGAGGGATTAGAGGATAGGGGTAAAGGGGTGTGGCAGTAAGGGACCGAGGAAGAGGGGTGATTGGGGGAGAAGGGGGGAGTGGCCATAGGTGAGGTGAGAGCATTGTGGGGTGATGAGGGCTTGAGGGAGAGTGGATTCTCTAGGGAGAAAGGGGAATAAGTTGGTGGGGGAAGCGGTGAGGGGTGGTGAGGGCTAAGGGGGAGGTTAGTGGAGAGGGGTAAGAGATTGGTGAGGTCTTGGGGGAGAATTGGGGAGCTTTGGTGGCACTCAATGGCGAGTGGTGAGGGGAGAAGGGGGGAACATCAACATAAAGGAATCGGGGAGGATAGGGGCTTAGGGAGGGGGCTTAAGGTGAAGAGGGAGGGGAGGGGTCAAATTTAGGTTTTTCAAAAACATTTAACAAAGATTTTAATAAAACATACTCTAAATGTTAAAATGAAAAAATATAGTGTAGTTTACTGTAACATCCTCTATATTATAAATTTTTTAATGTAATTTATTTAGCGGTGGTTATTAAAACCGTCCTGAATAAACTGCCGCTATGACCAATTTTTTGTACTGATATGATATTAAATTTGATGTCCTTGTCTAAATAATTAATATGGGATCTATGTAGGGATAAACATTACATACCCAATATTATTTCAAATTCAACCAAGGTGGGAATAATTAGCACTTTAGGAAGTAACCTCAGATAAAAATTGATCTAAGAGAATTTATATATCTTTGATGCTATGATCATTCAACTAAGTATTTTCATAGATAGCTCAATACACAGCTCATTAGGTGATTATTCAATATTATTAAAAAACTTTTATGATATAAAATAATGTAAATAATCATAATCAAATAAGGAATTCACTGATCTTGAATGGAGAATAAGTGTACCTCACATCACTTGATTATCAGGATCCACCTTAGATTTAGTTATTATATATTCAATCCCTAATTCCTTGGGTATGGGATGTTTTTGGGTCCTATAATATTTATTAGATATGGGGTTAGGTCCTTGACTCGCATAATTACCAAACTCCTAGTATTTGAAACATTGAAGAGTGGGAGGCGAATTAGTGGGTACCTTTTTCACTTTTATTGACTGTTTTTCATTCCTTATACATTCACAAGCTTGATGGCCATCTATACCATATTTAAAACCTCTTCCTAACCCTTATAATAAATTTCCATAACCTTTTTCCAATATGTCTATCATTAATGAAGTTTAATATTCAATCATTTGAATACTAATTAAACACCATATTCTATTTATTATCTCAGGAGTAATGAGAGTATTTATATTTCATCCCCACCTTAAGTGCACATCAGAAAATATCTTCATAGCTACCTAATTATGTTAGAGTTAGTTCCATTAGGATACTTGGTTTGTGGCCTCTAAATAATTATTTTATAATACTCTTAACATAAATAAAAATGTTGCATGTATACCTAATCGTTATTTTTATATTCAGTTCATAAGTTTCAATGGACTCATCATCCTTTTGTTTCAACTCAAATAATTCTATATCTATCATTAAGTGTAGAGTTCAAGGAAAATAAATTGTAAAGTACGCTTTTTGGAACTCTTCACATACCATAGAGTATACATATTCTTTATTAAATTATTAATCATATTCCACATTTGTTTGACCTTTCTTTCCAACTGATTTACTTCTATTAAAGCCTTCTCAAGTTATGAGTACTAGAGAATATAGATATATTTTCCATCACATTGATTCATTTCTCTATAATAAGTGGATCAGAAGAGACACTAGGTGAGGGTGTAAATTTTTGTTTGAATGACTATAACCTACTCCCCCATTAGTATTTGTGCTCTCAAAGTAATTTTCATTATTATTCATAGCTTGTGATATTTGGGTGAGAACTTCAATGGGGTTTTACACTCTTTCTCCTATTCCATTAGGCTTTTTTGTTGGGAAACTCAATACATTTTCACTCACATAAATTATTAATTTGGTTCCTTCTATTAAAGTCATCCCTAAAACCAATAGTGGTTAACGTGAGTGCTGAACATTTGACATCATAAGGGGATTATCATAATAAATAACATTAAATGGATTCAACTATAATACCTTTTCATATTTTACATCATCACATTAGCTTATAATTCCTCTAGTTAAACTTTTATCTACCATGGGTTAATTTATGCTAGGTTATCTTATACTTATCAACATAATACCTCAAACTATCTAATAAATCAATCCTTCATAGTGGTTCCTAGAGATTATATGATACACCAAGAATATTCTACAGGAGTTTCAAACCAGGTGTGCAGTTGGGCCTATTTTTCAAGCACTAGGTGACAATTGAGTTAATATCCAACATTAAATTTTTAGGGTTAATACTCCTAGGTACATATTTTCCAAATATTCCATCCCCATATAGTATCTATATATGTATTTATTCCTTAGAAAACAACTAAATCAGAAATTTACCAATATTTTAGGATATCATTCTATACATAGACTCATCTCTCATTGTTTTACTATGTTTCTGTAACCCTAATACAATAGGTAAACTAACATAAAAATTGTTAAACCCTACACTAATACAAACTAAGGCGACCAAATAAAAACATTCATTTATTATATATAATTTACATAATTAATAAAATATTATATAATAAACTTAACATCCTAAGATTTGAGGGGTCTAGTGTTTATGAAGATTAGCTAAATAAGAAACTTATTTAATAATGCTTAAGAAAATTTCCCCATAATTTATTCATAATATTTATTATTATAAATATCTCTCATCTTAATAGCACCCTCATTCCTAGGGAAATAGAAACATGTGAAATGGGTGATCCCAAATGCCTACTAAGGGAGAAATAAACATATCAGTATATTACCCATGGTGAGATCAGAACTATATAAGAAAAAATAAGCATGAGAGAAATTTATGATTAAAATAACATGGAACCATAAAATGGTTCCTATGGTGTGATTAGATAATAATTAATCCCATATGATCAAACATATAATATAGCATAAAGATTTTAAAAACATGTGACTTAAATCAAGAGCCAAGGAGTATAGAATTATCACATATAAAAGGAGTGTGGCACCAACATAATCATAGAAAATATAATTTTGTATTTTTTATCACCATATGTTTCCCAAAGTGGATAAGTCATTAAAACCTATTTCCCTTAGTATATCAGGTATCATAACCTTTTTTTCTATAGAAGATCAGGAATCCCAACCTATTTCTCATAGCAGATTAGGTATCATAACCAGTTTACCTTAGTGGATAAGCCATCACTACCTATTTCCCATATCAGAATAGGCATTACAATATGATTCCCATTTATAGATTTAGTATTACTACTCTTTTCACCATTATCCCATGAGATGTAATTATTTACCCAATTCATTGGAGGGTTTTAGAGGACCCACCTATCACATAATTATTAACAATACCCATGTGTTCCATAAGAATACATAAAATCATCACATAATTAAACCATGGGAATAATAATGGATTTTATAGTACATTTCAAAAGAAATCACATAAATAAATACATAAACTATATCAATTGATATCAAATTCATTCACCCAAAATTAGAACATAATTAAATCATTTAGAGGGCGATTTATAAAATTTAACATCATTGAAAACATGTCCCTTTTGAGATAAAGAGGAAAACATAATCTAAATCCAAAAAGTGAGTAACGAATATTATCTATTAAAGTAATGTATAAATATCACATCAATTGATACAAGTTTGGATTTTAAAATAATAAATGATAACATTATTAGTATATAAAAAAATTCTTGAAAGAAATAACCATTTAATATAAATCAAGAATTAAGAGAATTGGAATTATTCAAAAAAATATTAAAAATTTATTGAACATAAAATCATTTATGGAAGGGGATTTGGACTAATAAATATTTTTAAAAATGTAGATAAAAGTAGACATCATATATAAAATGAGATCATTGATTATAGGGAATAATTGAAGGTTGAACTACTAACTAAAAGAAAGGGACTTGAGTTACCAAAGGTCATTACTTTACTATTGATTTCCAAATGAGTGATTCAAACTTCTAAATCATACATATATACATCTTAATTAAATATTTAGTAACTATATTCATATATACTCATATTTCTAATATTTCTATTCGTGTGTTGTATTTTTATGAATGGTTTTTGATCATTTATACTAATTTTCTAATAGAGGCTTCCAGATTTATTATTTTCCCAAAGTTCATGATTAAAAAATTAATAGTACTATAATTCATGTTTTATAATTTTTTATAATGCTATAATTCCCTTACATTAGAGTTTTTTTGTTTCATTAAATCGAATTTGGTAACAGACTAGTTTTGGGATATTTATCTATATTAGTGGATTAGATTATAATGATAATTAATTAATTTTTTTTTTCATGAAAAATCACAATAATGATATATGGTAAACAAATATATCATATATATTATTGAATTATAAACTAAAACCATCCATGAAAGTGGTATAAAAAATAGAATTCATCATTCCATGGAGGCGATAGTCTGTACGCATGCATCGATGATAATTTTATATTTTGAGGAATATGATAAAGGATAAGTATTATTATTTATTTAATTATCTTAAAATTTTCATATATACCATACATATTTACTTAATTTCTCTTTTATACCAGCCATTTCTTTTAGGCGAAGGAAATGAAGCATGTTTATTCGTAGAGTCAGTAGTTTACACAAACACATGTTTTATGTTTTCATTTTTATTAAATGGAAAATGGGAGAGAGATTAGTTACTATAAAATCATTATAATAAAGTATCAAAATTGATAATATCATTTTATTAATTTATAATGGAATCTGAGGTAGGAGAAGTGAACATAAATAAATATAAAAGTAAAGGAGCAGTTAGAACATTATACATTACTACTTGGATTTTATCCATTATAAAGGGGGTTAAACCTTTGAGGGACAATGTTTTGAGAAGATCAAAACCTCTTTAAGGTAGATAAGAGTGTTTTGAATAGGGTTAGGTAGTATTTGGGCTGAAATTATGGGGTTTTGGTGTAAGGGTAAGTGAGGAGAAGAGAGCCCCATTTTAATTTAAAAGGGATAGAATTTCATTAAATACCCATATTTTTTTAATATTGGGAAGTAAATCATAATTAAAGTAGATAAAAAATTTAAAAAAATGGATAGGAGGAGTGTTAAGGTTGATAAAGTCCTCAAAAAACATTATCGCATATTTTTTTAACATGTTTTAGGTTATTTACTCATTGATTTTTACTTTTACCATTTGAGTGTTTACCATGGTATATTTTTTTACCTAAGTAACTTATCTTTTATGACTAAAAAATAATAATATTGTACTTATTGTACAATTTGGAACTAATGATTAAAAATATTGAATCCATTCAATTTGATTCAATTTCTAATAGTAATAAAAAAATATTTTAAAATAATAATTATTTAATGTATTTAAAAATAATTTCTTGAGAAAAATATTAATAAAATTTTGAAACATTACATATATGTTTTTAAAATAAAATAAATATTTATAAATTTATAATATAACTCATAAAATGCATATTTTTCTAAAAAATGGATTCATAAATTTGAAAATCTTACTTATAATCTAATAATTCCATAAAAGGTATGGTATTTGTGGCAAAATTATATTATAATATTAACATAAAAATAATTTTTTTAAAACAAATAAAAAAATCCCATCTTAAGAAAAAATATCCATGGTAAATAGAAAAATGAGGTTAATTTTTTTGAATTCACATCCTAAAATTTATAAATGTTATTTTTAATTAAAAACATAAAATATAGTGACAAAATATTTTTATAGGAAAAAAACTTCTGAAATTTTATCTATTCTTCTTCCCATTTACTATAAATTACTAGTGTTAATACTTTATTCAAGCCAAAATGTATTATTTTAGAAAAAAATTAAATTTATAAAAAAAATATTTTATTAGTTTCTTAGCTGAACTAGTTTAGTTGATATTTAAAGTGAATTTTTTTTATTCCATTATATATATATATTTATATATATTTTTAAAAATACCATTAACACTTATTATAACTACCAATAACATGGCTACATTAAGATGATCTATATTTTTTTTGATGCATCTAAGGGGAATCTATTGAACATAGTACATATTTAAGAATGATTATTTCACCCAAACTCAAGTTATTATAGGGACCACCATTCATCCCTAGAAAAAGTAAAATTATGTTCACAAGCTCCATTGACATTGGTAAAAGTTATATCACCCTTATGATTCATATATATATATTCATATGATTTGTGTAAAATAAATGATGGTGTAATTTTAGGGAACTTGAACCCTTTTGAAAATTAAAATTCTAATTTAAAATCCTTCCTCATGATTTTCACTATGTTGGGTCATTCAACACTCTTATATCTAAATAGACCAACCTTATCTTATGACTATATTACATGTACCACCATATTCATCCTACCTAATTCTATACAAGAGAACATGATTAAGAGAAAATTGAATTTTCTAGCCCTTTAACTGCGAGACTTTCCCTAGATAAAAATGATGGTATATGTGTTATCATATTCAACTTTAAAATATCTATATGTTGGAACATGTTTAAGAGATAATGTATTAATTCATATATATAATCCTGGCCTAATGTTTTTGGATTTCATGTTTTACCTGAAATATTTACACTCAATATTCATATGGATTTGTTTATCATGATATTACTCCTTTTGAGTATCATAGATTTATATGTATTGATAGTTGAGGGAATTAATGAGTTTATAAAAATAAAATAATTTGATTGAAAAATTTTCTTTTCATTAATAAATGATATATGGACATCCATAGACTTGGATCCTCTTCTTAATGGACAAAAATTTAAAGAAGGGAATGATATTTATGGGTCGCTACATCAGGTGTTCTACTGATTCTCAAAGTTTGGACAATAATCACTTTTATTCATCAATATCTTGACTATAATACCCCATTCCCAGATGGGTTTCCAAATTTAGGAGGGATTTTAATTTTTTTTTCAATTAATGGGTGGTTCCTTTTGAGATCTATAGTGTGGGTTGTGAATCCTAGGACTGAATTAATCTAAAGGACTTTTTAAGCAAGGCTTGAGTTTTTGGAGGGATCATGGTTGTTTGAGAGTGTTCTTAGGAGTATTTTTAAGAACCTATAGTTATTAGGAGCTATATGAAGTATGTCAAGTTTTAAAACAAGCTATCACATCATCACCTATTGGGATCGGCTATTTTGGGGTGCGAGATCAAAACTTTATAGTGTGAAAAAAAATCATGTTGTGAATGAACCCCAAGAAGTATTTCATATGTTTTAAAATAGGGGAGTCAGCCAAGAACCCCCTTGTTACTTCCCACACTTATATTCTCTTGTGTTTTGGGTGATTTTTGGCTCTCGAGTTCTCTTTTGACATAGTTTCTTGTTTGATTGAATCATCATTTTATCCTATATACTTGGTTTGTTATGGATAAACTTATCGATGCTCATTCCTCCATTGATTTTCATAACACATTGTTTTGGTCTTTTTTTTAGGTTTTTAGTTCTAATTCCACTTAATCATGGTGGAATCAGTAGATCATGATGTATATTTCATTGTACTTTTGACGAGTTCATCTAAATTATTCATCCACATACTATAATTTTATTTTTTGGTAAGGTATGTCTTTATTGTGAATTTATTAATATCATTTCCTTAAATCAAATTAATTTCTAAATTTGTGTGGCAGTAAAAATTGGATTCCTAGTGATTTAATTGGCATAATGAATGTTTGAAGTTAATTTTATAAATTAATTTCAATTGATTTATAGTGATTTAATTTTATAAATTAATTTTATAAATTATTGGTGATGAGTTAAGATCTCTTGATGGTTAGAAAATCTTGGAAATTCCTCAATGGGTTTTGGTTAAGCTTTTGACCTTCAAATTAAATAGGAAAGCTTCATAGATGAGGTAAGTGGTCCCAAAACTAGATCTATAGTTTTATGAATGATGCTTATATGTATGTGGGGGTACTAACTCACCAATATGGTGAGATCCCTTATTATTATTGAATTTATTAATTCAATTTAAATAGTTTAATTTAAATTAAAATTTTAAATTCATGTGAGCACCTATGATTAAAGAGACAAGGTGTTTGGCCACTGTGGACCTAGTGTACTCGATAGATGCCTTATTTGCTGAAGTTCAAGGCCTAAAAAATAGGATACAAGAATATATAGACATCAACAACATGGGGTTGTGATGAGAGTGAAGAAATATGACCCAAGTAGGATGGGTGAGGATCTTGAGAAATGTTAGGCCTAAGTAGACATACCATATATAGATTTTAGATGTTGTTGGTGAGGGGATAATCCTAGAGTGACCCTATATATAGATATGGACCTTGATATATCTCTCAATATTGTTTCCAGTGAGTTTTCCCCCAAAGGCCTATGAGGTTGTAAGAAGAATTTGATGATACTAAGGGAAAAGATTCCCTTTGAGAATCGGGTATTGACCCTATAGAATATGGGTAACTGATGATCCCATGAGGGATACCTCTATATACTTAGTGACTAAGAGACCCTAGTAGGTTCCTCTAGGATAGACCGAACCTGAATGGATGAATTTGGGATTAGGTAGAGATAGTAGTAGGTTCCAACATAGAACAAATACCAAACTTGTAAGCTCATGGGTATATGGATAATGGTTGTGGGTTTAGTCATTTATCCATCCCTTGGATTTGTTTTATGATTCCATATATTTCTTTTAAAGTAGTTATGGATTCCCAAATATACTTCCTATGTTCTAACTTATGATCATGATATGATATAATGGTTGTATTTCTTCAGTTTGGTAAAATATCTTGCGGGATTTTTTATTATGTTTGGTAAATTACCTTGGGTGGGTTTGGGTAATTTTATATATATATGGAAAAATCCCTTGTGGTGTTCTTGTTAACCTAGATAAAAAAACTCTTGTAGGGGAGGCAATATGATACGTATATAAGAAAACCCTCACATGAGAGGTATGTGATACTTATCCAAGAAAAACCTATATGGGTTTCTCTATGATAATTCAAGGAGAAAACTCTCATAGGTAGGGTCTGTATTACTTATAATAAAACTCCATTTGAAGAGTTTTTCCTTACTAATGGTTTTGAAAACTCCCATAGGGTAGTTCCGTGTGTCATGTAGTATTATATCCTAACTTGGAAAACTCTGGAAGTGGAGGCCCTTGATACTTGATATGAACACTAAGTAGACATGGGTCTTCTATATTAGAATTCATGTCATTATGACATTCTTAGAGACAAACTGACCCTGAATAAAGTAGGTATGGTCAATCAGGGTCATGTAGGCAAGGATTGACAATTGTTTAATATTATATTTTTTCCTACAGTTACCTATTCATTTATACTAATCTTTTCAGATGAATGCATCACATCATTGGAGGATCTTATGAGACCTCATTGGTGGTTACCTATTGATTTTTGTACTCACACCCTTATCATGATTTCATTGTACTAGGGAACCCCTGAAATCCTCCTTGATTGTAGGTTTTTATTAGGTTGAGGCTTGGGATTTCATAATCAGGTTGGAGAATCTTGTATGGGATTAGTAGTTCAATATGAGGAGTAGAATTAGGATTATTGTGGAATCTCTTATACTTTAATTTCAATGTTTTTTTATTTTCTTTAGTTTATTATATATATATATGATCAGCCTAGTGGGTAAACTATCATGTTTTCATGTACATATGGTTTTCATAAGTTACTGCATGTTTAATTTATTTATTATTTATTCCTATTAGGATGTGATGTATTTTCTTGAGGTTATGAATATTTTTCATTATTTTGATACTCTGATATAGAGTGTATTACCTCCCCATGGTACCCTCTTACACCCTCACTACTAGTTAGTATCCTCTTGTGTATAAGTGGCATGCCTAAGATCTCGTAGAGAACCAGTCTGGATACTATTCAAAGTGATATGGGATAGGATGTCATAAAGTGGTACCAGATATATTTTGCATTATTATTTGGTATTTGGTATACTAAAGACATAATAATGTTTTAGATCTTATTATAGAATCTATATTGCTATGTTATGAACATCTATTTTAGTGGAATTATAGGTTACCATGGGTATGGGATTGATGTTATAGAATTTTGATGTTATAGTTGCTTGATTATCACCTAGAAAAATGCACATAATGTTTGAGATTGATGATTTTTCATAGATTCTGTACCTTAGACCATTGTTAAGGAAATGGTTTTAGATTGGAATCTATGCATGTAGTGGAATGGGGAATCACTGTATCATTATCGGTATATAGGTATTTATATGAGATATATTCCTAACTATGTGTGATATATGTCAATAAATATAGAGGTACAATTATTTATTGTTTTTAAAACTAATCATATTGTTTTTTCCATATGATTACTTAGTAGAATTCTACTTAGATGGACAGACTTTTATATATATTTCTTCTAATTTCTATTCATGTGGATATATGGTGAGAAACTCTTTGAAGTTAACAATATAGTCTCTAAGTGTGTGTGATATTGAGTTACCCTTGTAAGTTGGTAAGGATCATGTGAAATTATGGGTAAACCCCTAGTTGGTGGTTATTATCTGGATTTAATTATTTAATGTTTCAATAACAACCAATATGGTGTTTTCCCATATAGACTAAAATTAAATTCTAGTAAATTGAGTAAGTGATTATTTTTTCCTTAATAGGGATCATATAGGATGAAATGGTTATGTATGTAGACCTTTACTGGTGTGATCATGATTATTAAGGGGGAAGTCCCATATGAGGATTCTCAGTGAGAATCGATGTTGTAGTTGGTTAAATATTTGGGCAGAGTTTCTTGATATATTTTATATGAGACTTTAAAGTGGGATATTTAGAATTTTTATGCCATGATTGTTTCTTGGAATGGGTAAAAAAGGTTTCCAATGAGTCTTTACATTGTGAGTTATGGTTTGGGCTAGGTGGGAGAACCAGATACCCTTAGATAAGACTCCACATTTTACTGAGTCAGTGAATTGTGTGATTGACGGAATCCCATGAGAGGGGCTGGACTAGTCTTAATAATTTTTTAAAGGTGTAGCGATAAAAGGTAGGTTATTTTTGTTGATCCCAATGAAAAAGTGGTGATACTAGGGAAATTAATAGGCATTGTCATTCCATGTGTATTTATTAGAATAACACATTGGGTGCCAGCACCTTGGGATGAGAGGAACAAAGAGTGTCGTAGGATCGTGACAGACTTTGAAGGGAAAGACCGTTTTGGTGACTTACCCAATATAATTTTGATATGTTTTATTAAATAGAACAAGTATGGGTATATTATTTTGGTTTTGGTATAATTTTGTGTGATGGATAAGCATGTGGTTAATATTTTCACATGTTGTGTTCTTAGTTTTGAAGTGGAGTTCCTAGAGTGATCCTGACTTTCTATGATTAGCATGCATGAGGGGCATGGCATGTGGATAGGATCTTGAGCCTATATTCAATGGTGTGTGACTCAAAGGAGGAAGAGTGATGTTTCTATGTATAAATAGTACTGGAGTGTACACCCATCAATTTTCAAATGAGATAGTGGTAACATACATAGTTTACATGTGGGACCTATTGAAGCTGTAATCAAGGAAGAATGAGTGTGATCTGAGGGTTGATGGAAATTTATTATATACTCCAGACATGTTTTCTCAAGAATTATGATAAAATATTAAATTTACCTCTAGATTAGAGATAGTGGAAGTGGATCAGGGGTATTAGAATGACCAATCAAAGTTGATACTTGAAATATGTTTTTTGGGATTGATGAGTGTGAATTAAGGGGAATAACACACACATAGTGGTGGAAATTTTTTAGGAGGTTCCCAATGAATGGTATAATGTAAGGCATATAGTGGGTAGTGTACCATTGGTCATCTGATTGTTTGACCCTATTTAGTTATTGAACATCAGTTAATGTCATAGATGGTGTTTTCAAGAGTTAAGAAGGGGAACTAAATTTATATATCTTATAAAAGAATAATTATTATTAAGCTTAAACATGTTAGTTATTATGTTAATTAATATATGGGTCATGGGTTTTAGATGCTGAGCATTTGATTCTTAGGAGATGATATTGATACTATTATGGAGGGGATCATTGTATTGGTTGTGGGTTAATGACCTTCCTATTGGATGGGCCATGGATATGGTGAGATGGTTGGTGTATGGTCAAGTTGGAATTGGGGGGCCGGTGTGTGGTTAGATATAATATAATTTGGTTCCTTGATAAATACAATACTTGGAATTTGGGTGGGTTTTTTGTTTGAGTTGGTGCATTGGCATTATTCTTGGTGTGATCTTGGTGTGGCTTAACAGTGATACATGGAATGAGCCATAATATGTTGCATGTTTCAGGGGGTGAAACTCTATTTCATTGAACGATTCAGTGGGTAAATATATTTCATCATGTGACTCAGGAGCTAAAACCCAACTCCATCACATGGTTCAGGGGGTGTATCATGTGATAAAAATGGAAATAAGGTTCCATTTTTAAAAAAAAATCATTGTGAAACAAGGATAGTTAGTTTCATGCCTCATAGAATGAGTGGGACTCTACATGTGGGGTTTTTATTGTAAATGCTAGGATAAAGGAAGATGTATCTTTTTAGGATGTTTTAGGGGATGTGACTGAACATTTTTAGTATAGTTTAATGGAGGAGGTCTAACTAGTTTTATACATGAGGTTAGACATGGTGAGAGGGGAACCCTGTTTAAACTTTCATGTGGGGTGAAGTTAGAGGGTTAGTTGACCACTGGAAGATGTGTTATCTCTAGGAGGTTCCAATGGTGGGTAGCACTGTGGATCATATTCGTCTATTATGAGTTATATCTTATGGTGGGGAGAAACATGAGGTGACCCTAGAATTATATAAACAAATATTTCAACATATTAGATAAATATCTAGTATATCTTATAATAATACATTCCCCATAACCGTAAATGTTTAGTATATTTGGAGAATATATACAAACCCATATTATTTATAAAATATCATCAACAGGTCCCAAAAATTTATACTCACATAGTACACTTCTTACACATAACCTACATAAAACTTTTCTTCATAACATGGGGAAAATAAACATAATAAATGGTGATACCATATGCTCAACAAGGTTAAAGACAATATATATCAATAAATGATCATAAATGAGCATAAGATAAAATAAAGTTATGATAAAATTATCATAAGATACTAAATTCACCCTCAATCAATCAAAGATATTTAATCATAAAGAATTGAATAAGGATTTATCATAAAAAATTTCTAAAATCATAAGAGTGTGGAATCATTGATAATCAATCATGATTCATGATAACATATCATAATCATAATACATTGGTTTTTGGAATAAAAATAATAATATAAAATCATTTCCTTAGTCATGAATCACTACCAAGGGTATCAATTTGGATTGGATCCACACCCCATTCCATCATTTCCTTAGTCCAGGTTCACTCCCAAGACTATCATAGTGGATATATTCCATTATTAAAATGTTTTCACTGCCCATTTTGGCCTTTATTCTCTCATAAGATATCATTATTTACTCAATGCATGAGAGGGATATATAATTCCAGTCCCACTGGTCATATATTGAAACCATACATATGTGTTCCACAAGATCAAAATATATTCATCAATTTATTGAATCATACCCCATGGAATGGAAATTGGTTTCATAAAAATTAAATCATTTCAACATAGCATAACCCATTGAAAAGAATTTTTTTCATAAACATTCCATTAATTCGTCATAGAATAGCCCATAGAAATGAAATAGGATTCATAAAGATTTTATCATATCTTAATTAACTGATGGGAAAACGGGTTTCATATAGTCATCTTTAAATCATCATAATCCATGCATAGTATGATAGTGGATGGTATTTTAAAATAATTTCATTATTAAATCATAAGAAACCTTAAATTATGTTTACATGGATGCAAAATACAATTAAAAGATCATTCGAACATTTCTTTAAAAACTGGGAAAATATCTACTTCTTTTTATATTTTAAAAACAAAAAATATTTGAATATTGAGAAATAATATTTTCATTGAAAATCACATTGGAAATTTTTTAAGGAATCTTCATTTTAAAGAATAGTCATAATGGAAGGAAAATAGGTTCATGCAAAAATATTAAAATAATGATTCATTTCTCACTTTTGTAAAATGTCATAAATAAACAATTTGGATATCATTCTTAAAATTTATTATTTAAAAAATTAAAATAAATTTAAATTTGGTAGAAAATTTATTTAAAAAATTATTTAATCATAGAAAAAAATATTCTTGAAATCATTTTAAAGGATATTGACATAAAAAAGTTTTTCGACCAAAGAGGAAATAAGGATGATATTACTTTAAAATAATTTATCAATCATTTTAAGTATAAAAGAGAGTAAAATGGAAACATTACTATAAAATTATAGGAATAAAATTAAGAGAATAAAATATATGGGTTTTAAAAGATACAATCTATAAAATTTCCATCAATATCAATTTAGCATATACAATACTGAATAGAAATGAGATTTTAGCGTAAATATCTTATCCCTTTGGTAAATTCTGAATCATAACCCTTAAGAAAGATAAAACTCCAATCATACATCAAATAAAATAAATAAAGAGATATTAATTATATAAAATATAAAAGTTTTATTATATTCACCACATGAATGAACCAAGTGGTGAATATGGCATATGTCTCACAATAAAAAATATGAGACAAGAAACCCTTTCCTTAAGTATTCTCTTGCTTCGTACTGGTTAAAGCCTCATTTATAGTAAATATATATTTATTATAAATCTAGTACAGATAAATATTTATACTTATAATAACATATATGATTTTCTTATAACATATTATCACCCATTTATTAATAGTTATTTATTAAAATCATTGTTCTATGTGATAAATACTTCGTTTTTTCATGCATGTTTTAGTTTGGATGTTTCATTCCTTGTACTTTGAATATGGTTTGATCATCTAATTTTTTTAATAATTTCATATGTATAATATTTAATCATTATATACACTTTTAAAACTATTCACATAATGTGGTTATTAAAAATTAATTACATCACTTCATGGAGATGTTAATCGCATGTACACAAGAGTGATGTTTCAAAATTTTGATAGGTAGAGCCCAAGAAAGGTAAAAAATAATTAACCTTTATTAAATAATTAATATATCAAAAATATAATATATATATATATATTCATTAAATATATCCTTATTAAAATTCATTAATAGCAGAAAAGAAAAATGAATCTCTTTACCTTGTGGAGGGGGTAGTCTATACGTACGCACGAGCGACGTTATCATTTTCAAATGGATGGGAAGGTAAGAATGTAGGTAATATTTTATATTTATAGATGAAACTTTATAAAATAAATTTCATATATAGATATTAAACCAATAATAATAACCAAACATGAATTATTTTGATGGGAAATGAATCATATCACTATTTTGTGGCGGCAGTCCACACCTACGCATGGGTGATAAATTCATTTCCCATTTTATGGAATAAAGGTGGAAAATGGATGTAACATAATAATAATAAAACATCATAATATTTTTTATACTAGATTAATTATTTTATGATGACATAATAGATTTATAAGAATTAAAATAATAAATAAACTTTAAAGGAATCAGGTATGATGGTTACCTCTTCTTTGAGAGACCTCGTTTGGCTTACTCCTTAGGCCTTAACCAGATGGTATTAGGTGAAGGTTAGAAGATATAGGAATAAGGAAAGGATTCTATGAAGTTATTAGTGTCAGGATTGGTAGATCTATTGTTCTAAAATTTTATTCATAAAAGAGATGTATAGGTGTTGTTTTATAAGTGAGGAGAGGGCATTCTTGGAATTACTTAAAATATTTAAATATAATTAATTTATTTCTCATGTATAATGATTCTAAATGTCCATGTATTTTAAAAAAAAGAATAATGTTGAAATATCCTCAATAATTTAAATTCATATGGGTTTATATGTCATTTTAATCCTTATCTTCTAGTTTAATCCTTTCTTTAACCCTTTTAAGCTGTAATCATGGAAACACATTTTTTAGAATTTAAAGATCATAAATTTATTTCTATGGTGAAAATGAAAAAAAATGGTCCATGGATGAAAATTAATACCATTTATCATCCCACTTTCCCCTATCAATATTTTTATTTTTTAAGTCATTCAATAACATATTTTTTATCATGAAAATTCATTAAATTCATTTTTGGGACTATTCATTTAAATTGGATTTAAAGACATCAAGATAACATTGAAATTAGAATAGAGAAATATAGTGACCCATGATAATGATATCTAGGATAAATAAAGAGGATATTTAAATGAGGATGATAATCCATTAGATTTAAGTTCTGGGTTATTCTAAAGGATATTATGGTTCTTATTGTTGATAAAAATGTTGTGACATGAAGGAAGAACCAGCATTGATGAAAATTGTTTTTCCATGATTAAATACATGTTGCAGTGTCATGATGATCTGTAAAACTCCATTAACTAAATAAGAATAAGAGTTAAAATGTGAAGATAATGTTAAGAGTGGTTTAATGTAATTATTTTTTTGAATATTTTATTTCTAAATTAAAAATTGAAGTTAAATATCCTTGTTAATTTTATAAGAAAATAAATTGGATTCTATTGTTAAAATGAATTTTCATGTTATAAAAATAGAATATAGAAGAGATATAGTGTAGTAAATAAATATATAATACTTCCTACTATGAAATTATAATATATAGAGTAATAATAGGAAGAAGTAAAAGAATTATAATGATAATGAATTAACAAAATTCAAATTCAGTAGCAGGACCTCTTGTTAGTTAAAAATAGATTTAATATTTTTGATTGTGTGGTAGAAATATACATAGTTAGGAGACACTCATATATAAAAATTAAAAGGATAAATCCTACTAATTTTTAATTCACATGATGAAAGTTGTGGGCTATATTATCTCATGTACATGTGCATCATTCCAAGTACTAGCTACTCATTTTGAGTAGAGAACTTTTTAAATTCGTTTCACCTACTATGTGTATTCATTAGAGTGTGTAACAATGGTCTAAAATTGATATTAATAAGAAAAAAAATTAAATGAAATATAAAAAGAATTTAATTCACAGATTCAACACCCCCTCCCCCCGCTAGTGAATTCCCACTTATCTTGAGGGTCATTTTCATATATATTTTTTAATAGATTCTAAAATGGAATAAAATTTCAGAATTTACCCCTATTACTAAGAAAATCATTTGAACCCACTAGAACTGATCAATTAATATTATTGTAGTAAAAAAATCCATTGATGATGGATCTTCTTTAGCCACTAAATTAGATTATAAAAGTGAGATAATATACCTTATCATCAATATCTCATCATCTTGGGTGATTGTATTATTTTTCTGGGTAGACCTTCCCTTACATTCCTGGTGGATACTTCTAAGAGTTCATGAAGAGATTCATATTTGTTTGGAGAATCCATACTTTTGGCCTCCTTCATGTATTCTTCAATCTCCCCAATCCTTACAACTTAAGCAATACCTATTATTATCATAAGGTTGGATTCAAAAAAATATTCCAATTATAACTTGAAATGACATACTAAGAAGATTAAATTCCCAATAACCAATGATGCTCATATAATACTACCATGATGTCTTCCTCATTTTGATTATAGGATCAGATTGAGTCTTAAGAATCTCCACTACCAAGCCATCTATCTTTCTAACTCAAATATCAGTCTAAAGAACCAGGACCCCCTTGATGATAGTAAAGTATTCCACATGGGACTTTGTGTCATCCCCCCTTTCTTTTTAGGGCTCTAATTTTATTCTAAGAAGCATCACAATATCATGGAACTACTAGAAAACTTCATCTTCACTACTTAATATGTAAGGAACTAATGTTTTAAGAAATAATATATTAATTCTAAGCAGAAATATTATATATGACTTAATAAGATACATGGATACAAATTATCAAGGATTGGTCAATTACTTAATGGGGCCCATTCGTCTACATCGTTATCCAAGATTTCCATATAAGGTTAAATTAATGAGAGGTAAGAATATTCAATTGAATAGAGTTAGATATTAACATTTTAGTGAGGAAATAAAATTAAAGTATTGAACACAAACCTCCATTATTGTGTGAATGTGCATGTCCAATATTTTAGCATTTCATTGGTTCCTGGACCATGAGGAGGGATATCTAGACTTTATTATGGGGCCAAAAATTCTATGGTTGGGAAAGTATATTGTGGGTTCCATACCTTATCCTATAACATCATCATATGTCCTGAAAAACTCCCCCTTATTATGAGGTTTCTAACTCTATAAAACTACCTACCAATGTTCCACCCTTGGTATTCTAAGGGGACATTACCAGTACCTCTTCTTCTTCCATCCTTTGTAAAAAAAATAGATTTGAAGATGTTAGAGGGTATTTTAACATTAAATATATTCATTTATGAGGATATTTATCTTACATCTTTGACATTAAGGGCTTCAAACCACTCTTCATAAATGGATTACTTGGTGACCCCTTTAACATTCCTATTATCTTATATCCCCTAAACATGTAGGATAGTTGGGGATTATTCTTCAACATTATGCTCTAGTGTTTCCATTCCACATATGTATTGACCCACCTCCTCTTGATTGTTTTCAAGAACGATTGTAGTGGGACCCTTCATATTCCCTATCTATAGAATTTCTATGACACCCTAAAGCATGAACCAAATATAATTATCCTTATTAATAGCCATCCAAACACACCAGAAATGGAATGTATCAATATATACAAACTGTATAAGACTCTAACACCATAACCTTCAATAGAATTCTTAGACATTAACCTTTAGTCTAGGAACTATTATTATGATTTTGGATTGATCACCTCATTACAGGATCTAGTTGCATTAACTACTCAATAATGAGTGGTTGGGTTTATTGTTTTATAAGGTCAGATGGTTAGATATTTCTACATTGGTATTCCCCTTTATGGACTTTTGATTCACATACTTAGGATTTTCAGTGGCATTAGGTGATGTTGATGTATGAAAATTTAAAAAACAACAATAGTTTAAGTCAAAAGAACCAAAATTAAGACAAAATATACTTTAAAGTTTTTTTGGTAAATAACAATCCAATCTATTGAAACACCTGAAACTATGAGGTTTCCAAACATGAATAGAACCCTATAACATAGTGACAAATTGATAAATTTTACCACCCCAATTTTTCCCTTCTATCATCCAACTTTATGTGGTCCCTTCTACTGTCTTACCTAATGAAGGCCCAGACCACTTGGTATCAAGGAACCTTTCTTAATTCTCCTCGAGGTGGAATCATCTTATACTCTAGAAATGTGTTTTCCACACCACATTGTTGAACCCATGTAGAACCCTACCCTATGGAATTAGAGCATGATTTTTCACAAGACCAAGTGGTTCCTTTTTCTGAATTCCTTTGACATGTGGAATCTCTACATGTCCCTCTATTTAGGAATATAATAATCCAAGTGTGAATATGAATATATAATTCCTTTTCCCAAAAATTATTGGATTTGAGAGGATGGGGATAGAATGAGGATAAAGAGACAAGATATTTCTAATTTTTGAAATTATCACTCACAAACCCATAGTTAGTTTAAAATGTAAAACCCCTAAATGAAAAATAAAAAAGTAACTTATGCTCATGAGGCTAATATTGTGAGTCATTCTCAAGAGGTCAAGAACACAAACAACCATCTGATTCTACAAATGTGTGCTAAACTTGAAAGGACAATACCATAATACATCCTTGTGAGGCCAAACTCATGAGACAAGTTTACAAGGACAAGCCCACAGTCCAACCATGTGAGGTCAGGCTCATGAACCAAGCTCATGAGGCAAAGCCCACAAGGTCAGATATACAGTGTTCAGTCTACAAGGTCATATCAGGAAGTACATTTTTTTAGAGCTAATACTATTTTAAATGGTCTTCTATTTAAGAAATCTACCTCCTTCACACTTAATTCCACACCATTTTGATCCAATTTGAGTGATCTTCATGGATTCCTTTCTCTAAGGTAAAACCCTTAAAAAGGAATACTTGAATCCTTCTCTAAAGAAACCCAATATATATGATTAGGTAATTAGTATCAACACACACCTTTTTGATCATGTATTACCTTAATAAGAGGTGTACCATGTGATTTACTTCCAAAATGATGAAACACTAATGGATTCATGATCTTATATTCCATTGAATATGAGGGTCATTTTCATAAGGGTACCAGAGGTGCTTCTCATAGCTCAGGTTTCCCAATCAGTATGATTGGTCCCTTGTATTTAGTTATCCTAGGTAACTACATAATCTCAATCAATGTACAAAGGTTGGTAATACTTCCTGAAGTAAGAACCTAATATTTCTTATAAGATTCCATATCCCTCATGTCCTCTATATCCCCTCCCTTGTTCATCATTGAAGGGGGAGGTAGTTGCAAAAAAGGGATTTCTCCAGGTGTAAGACCCAAATTCATACTCAATGATGGATTCATTCTCCTCATTTATTAGGGTTATCAAAATGGTCCTCCTACTAAGTGTAAACCAAAAGTTATCATGCCTTTTAGAAAGTCACCAATTGGGTTAAGAATATTTTGGAATCCATATTAATTAAGACTCATTCAAGTCTTATTGTACACTCTCATGTAATGTAGTTGATCTTTTACTATCTCATGTTTCTCATGCTAAGAATGAAACATGTTTTCTTAGAGATCTGAGTTAATTATGACAATATCCTAATTAAAATTTCACTGATATTGCCTCCTCCTAGGTATAAATCTATAACTTCTAGCTCAATAATGGATGTCTTATCCACCCAATGAGACTCAATATACCAAAGGGAAGTCCCCATGTTCATAAACCCAATAAATACATTATTTTTGAATCATTAATGAAATATAATTCTCCACAACACAATGTTAAATGAAATGGACAATGTCCTAGTCACACAATGTAAAACTCCATGAAAACATAATTACTCCATGATGTTAAAATGAATGGTATGATCCTGCCACATGACCTTAAACTATGAAACTCAAACTATGTGAGATTTGATTCCTATTAACCAGGATATGTAGGTAACCTTCCAAGGGTTGAAACCTAAGATCATTACATTGTAACAGGGACATATTCCTCATGAATCCACTCATTTCCTCTCTCACCATTCTATATTCCCTATGAGCATGAATATCTCATTCACCAAATCCATATTCCCTAGGAATCCTCCAAATCCGGCCATATCATCTAGAGGTTTATATTCCCTATATCTAATCACCATATTCATCTCATTCATGGAATATTCCTAATAAAACCATACCTAACCAGGCCAAGCCATATCCATTACAAAACCAACCCATTCTCAAAAAGACAACTTCCTTGTGAAAAATTCATAACATAATTAGTCCATATTCCATTCAAGTTCAACCAAAAAGGGATTCTCCTATGTAATCCCCACACTAACCATCACTAGGAATATTTATCTTAGTCATCCTTACTATAAAATGTTAAACCAAAAATATTGATCCTTGTCACATGAACTTAAATGGTATGATGGGACCCATTAGATAGCACCAGGTGACATGGGTTATGATTCATTTTAGAAGGATTTATAGGAATACCTTTTCAAATGCCCAATACTGATACCATTGATACCATTCATCTCTTTGGATGTCTATAAATCCAAAGTTCCTAGTTTTTTTGGGTTTAAACTGTAGCATCCCAAATTAATCATCACTAATAAGTTAATTAAATATAGATAACCTATAAGACATATGAATATTCATATCTATGCATAACTCTTATATATTTCATTCATTGATAGGGTAATGAGTTAGGAACTCAAGATTAGGTATGGATTCATGAATATGATTTAAATATATAGAAATTTTCTAATGTGAGCAATAATTTATCCCAAAAAGGATAGATGATCATGACCTCTCATCCACTCGACCAACACACATCCTTAATCATAAATGGTATGAAACCCCAATGGTCACCTTACATTATAAAGGATGTCCTTAATAATAGATATTTTCATAGATATAGTAACCATTTAATTTTTTTGGTTCTCCAAATGAATTCTAATAAAAACCCAATTAAAAAAAGTTAAACCTGGTGTCAATTATTTGATACTAAGAGATAACTAATTTTTCTACATGTAGGGCCATTTTTTATATCATGTCCCAAAAAAATGGTGAAACCGTTGCAAATATTTTGATAATCAACATTAATGAGTAATCCTTTTCTAATGAAACTGGTTGATTGACCATGTATTCTTACTTATGATGTTTCACTAAAAGGTTTTATTGTTTGTGTTTTTTATTTTTTATAGGATTCCTCAGAACAGATCCCCCTTCAAACCAAATCAATGGAACCATCCTGGAAATGATCAAGTGCCATGATTGTTACCCAAGCAATTGAATTCACATCTAATTTGATGCTCTCACCCATGAATCATCTCCATCAAAAAACATATAATGTGTTTGTGATAGAGTACCATATAAATGGTATAATCTCCAATATAGAGTTTGTGCAAGAGATTATTTAAGTCATCAAGCCTCACTGGTCACCTCCTCAATAGAGGAAGGCTACAACAAAGATGGCGGTGTCTGTGATCGCTACAAATCAAATTGGGAACTTTCCAATGAAGCGAGACAACACATATATACCTTACCTTATTTAGGTGGAATATGAAATCTTTTATGACTTCTCCACTATCCAATATCTACATAGGAGGAATGGGATCATATCCCAATTCCCATAGAATAAGTATATTAACACACCATGATAGAAACTGAATAGTAGTATTATATCCCTACTCAGGGTTAGCAATCATTCTAGAATTCCTTGGAAGCATCTCAATGAACAATTCTGAATATCATAAATCAACCCAAGGTCAGGCACATAATACTTCCCTCTCATTTGAAACCTATCATCATATCCTGGTAGAATATAAAGGATTGTACTAGACTCATATACCTACCCTCACCATGTAATGGGATAGTAACCCTATTCTCATCACAAAATCCCATCAATATACACTAATTTAAATAAAGGGGTATGCTCATATTCTTTCCCATGATTTATAGAGTTTACATTAAATTCTTATAGTAGAAACAACAACAGAAGAATCCCACCATTATATTCCAACATTAAATAGGGAAAAGGCTTATATTCATACCATGGATGATGTCAAAGTAGCAAAAAGAAATATTTTTAGAGCTAACTAGGAGGGGTCCATATGCCAATTTCTATTTAGGAGGATCTCTAGCATATTCTAGCGAAGAACAAAGATTGGGATCGAGCTTATATTCTCATTCTAACCGGTGTTGGTTAGGAAATTCTGTAAACATATTTGGGGTAAGCTCATATTCTTGAAAAAAATATTTTAATTCATCATATTATTCTAAAATTTTCTTAAATATTAATCTCATATTCCTCTATTCCATTGATATAAGGAGAGATGAAAGTATATTACAATGGAATTCAAACGTTATCCCAGTCACCTACCCACACTGGGGTAACTAACTGGCATAGTTGAATGTATGTAAAATAGAAGGCTCATATCCATGACTAGATAAAGTATACCTATCAATGTATTTAAACAAAAATATAAGTGTGAAACCCACTAGGTTATAGGTACAATTTATTTTGAGTTATATTTAACCTTGACTGCGTTCTCAAATTTAACATTTTTCAAGGGCTGAAACATGGTGTTTTTGGGTGAAAGACTATGATGCATGGTATGACACTGGTTTTCTAAACTTTGCAGAAACTGTACAAGGGGTGGTGTAGTTTTTTACTATGTAGTTTCACATGGTATGATAATAGTTTTTAAAATAGTGAAACATCCCAGATAAATCTTTGTGGCCTATTTTTGGTGGATAGTGTCACCTGCATGGTTGGTGCATGGTTTTCCTAACCCTATGACCATGTCCATCTCATTAAAATTTATAAAATTACTAAATTTCACCTATTATGTTTTTATTTTCTAGAGGTTTTTTTCCTTCTCCAACATGTGTATCCCTCCTCCCTTATATATAGATTTATCCCCCTTCTTCCTTAGTGGATTTATTCTCAGTTTCTTGGTATTTTCCTTAAGATAAATTAATTTGATTCATGATGTATTCTTCTTTCCCCATCCCCAAGCCTTGTTCTTCAATTTTTTGGATGTGTGGAGACATATGGGTGATGTTTCCCAAATATAGGATTTATGATGGGGTTTTTTGTTTTATTTATCATGGATTAGGTATGTACAGCTCGGTTCTACCTCTTCTGGGTGGTCTTCATCAAGGGAAATGATATTTGGACATAATTTGAGGCAGTGACACTATGTAATGTTGTTTTCCATGGAATTCCATTAATTTCTAATCACCTTTGGTTTTTATTGTTTGAATTTATATTTATATGATTTATTCTTGGTGTTTATACCATGTTTGATGTATTTTATGGATTGTATTAGCAATTTTGGTGTTTAATTTGTGGTTTTCCAAATGGGTGTGTCATGTATTCCAAACAAGTATTTGATAAAATGTCTTAAATATGTTTTTGTAGTTTTAAATAGATTTTTAAAGTTGTTTTAGAAATTATTTTACCTTTGGAAATGTGTTTTGATTAATTGGGAGTGGTTGTTTATAAAATGGATTGTGTTATGGAATATTTGATATAGGATATTTCTTGTGATGTGTTGGCATGGAGTAGCAACTGGGTTAACTAATGTGTGAGTGAGAGGTTTGTTTGAGGGACCATGTGAGACTTTAGAGGGATGACCATTCAAGCCTCTATTTGTTTCCAAGGGACCAAATGAGCCTTTGGGTAGGATGATAGTGTGAGATTACATGTTGGTTTTCAAGAAATGATGTGAACTCTTGGAATTTGGACCGATGAATACTATGAGATCTTACATTGTTTATCTAGCTAGAATAATTCTTTTCTCACCCATGATATAACTGATGGTTAAAGTCATTATAATACATTACTCATTCCAAATTGGTTTATATGCTTTATGTATCTGATTAATACCATTTGATGTGATGATGTTTATTATTCCCATTTTTTCATTTTCTATTTATATGTTTATATGATATTGATTTTATGTTCACCTTTATTATTAGTTTTGGTTATGTTTGAGCATGTTGTTATTTTTTTACTTGTTTTTCTATTTGATCCATGTTTTAAATTTGTTTTTCAAAAACCATTTTTTGTTTTTGAGAAATGAAAACCAATGGTGTTGTGAGGTTTTACAAGGAAATGGTATATTTTTAAACTGGCCTTTGTTTTAAAAAACAATTCAAACTAGTTTATTAGTTTTCATGAGTAAATTACTTAAGTAGATTCATATTGGTATCATTCTGGGATTCATCCCCCACACCTTTATTGGGCCCTTTTTAGGAATTTCTAGATTTCATTTTGTAGGATACGGGTAAAGTTAATGGAAAAATGTTTTAGGGTGGATCTACTTGATTACCAACATCCAATGTTTTGTTTAGGATATGTGGTCTCATAGGGATAAACTCACGTAAAGTGTTTTTTTATTTTTTACCCATTGGGTTGTACTCATCCCTTTATTTTGAGTTTGGGATGTTTATTTTGAGATACCATGTATGTTTATATGTCTTTTTATGCAATGTTTGTTCTTTGTGGTAAGTAATTTTTTTATGTTATCTATTTATATTCTATTGTTGAATATGATGATATTTTTTTTTGGTCATCCAACTTTATGGTTGAGTCGTTACAATTAATTGTGGTGAAATTGTTCCCAATTAATAATTGATTATACATAGTTCTTTTTGATAGCCTGTGGTGATCGAGAATATAGTTTGGGCCTTGTGGTGGATAGACTTGGTTGACATGTTGTATTGACTTGATTTGGTTCGTTATAAAATGTTATAATAGGTTTTGTAGCTTGGGATTCATTGGTATTTTTGATCTAGGACTGTTGGGACTCATGAGGATGGAATGGGAGAGTACATGTCTAGATCTTCTTCATGATGAACGTCATGTTTCCATGGGTAGTTTGGGATTGTGGTTTTGTTTTAAATTCAGTCATGGGTTATTTTCATGATGTTTTTTCCCTTATTGTTGAAGTTTATAGTGATTTCCATGTTAGGGATTTTCCTTTAGTACTTTTGTTATGGGTTGATGTTGAATTGTGTATGATGAATCTCTTTCTATGTTTCTTACAGACAATGCCTCCCAAAATGACCTCATCCAGGTGTATAGAGGGTGTAGTGGGAAGTACCAAATAAGAAAACCCTCCTGTTTATCCAGCTACAGTGGAATTTTTGAGTCGTAATACCTAAAAAATGGGATAAATGGGTATTAATGACAAAACATGGACCATGAACCATAGTCAAGAGTTTTCAAGGTAGAATCCACCAGTGTTCTATGGAGACAAAGGACCCAATGAGCCTAAGTAGTGTTTGGACTGAATCAAGTGGATCTTTAACTTCATGAAGACCCCTGAGACCTCTATGGTGGGATTTTACACGTATGTTCTAGAAGGAATGGGTAGGATGTTGTGGGAGTTTATGGTCTCTTTGGGGAAGCTTGAGGATTTCATTTGGACCAATTTCAAAGTGGGTTTTAATCAGTAATTCTACCCAAATACCTTGAGAGTAGTGAAGTCCTGAGAGTTTAAAAATATAGATAAAGGTGATCATTTAGTTTTAGAGTATTCCTCTAGATTCACTGAGTTGGTCCATGTATCATTAGATCCCCTCAAAAATGATTACCTTAAACTAGTCATTTTGAGATGGGATTGAATCCAAAGACCATATGAATGCACATTATTCTATGCTTATATACCTATTTAGAGATGGATGAAAATATAATGATAGAAAAGTAAGATTTTACTAGATATATAGGACTCGGTGGTGTTCCTTCAGTTGGTTGTAGCTAAAGTTCCTATTCCAGAAAGAATCATAATAGAAAAGAGTATCAGAGAGGCTGTGGTTGGAGTGTACATTAATCTAAGGGATCATATTATATGGATCCTATGGGGTATAAAACTATTGTATTTTATTAGTGTGGTAAGGGAGGACACACTAGGATGAATTTTACAAAGGCTCCAAGGATATTCCACCAATGTGGGTGGTCAGGGAATATCTATCACTTTTTTCTATTAGATCCTCTTGGAAACAATGTAGGCTTCACATTTTTGAAGGGTTATTAGGTACAGTCAGAGGATTCCAAGGGTGGAGGATCTCATCCTTGTGGAAAGTTGGATTCTCCCTAGGAGAAGAAGACACTAAGCCTATCTGACCTAGGGAAATCCCAGGAAACCTAGTTCATTCTAGAGGACTAAGATTTTGGTCCATCCACCGTTTGAGGTATTATGTTTATTGTTTCTTCTATATCATTAGTTTTATTTGACAATGCTTCATCCCATTAATTCATTTCACTTATATTTATCACTTCCTTAAGTATTCAGGTCTAGTTGATGCCTTATTTTATAAATTTACTAACTTCATTGGGTAGGAATAAGGATATAGGTTTTAAGTTCCCTAAGTTCCATGTTGTGGTATCTAGCATGGGTGTTGTTTAGGACTTCCTTATTTTGGACCTAGAAATATTAGACCACATAATCGGTATAGACTAGTGGATTTTCTTTAAGTTATTTTTCAACTATTATTGATATAGGTTCCAGTTAAATGCTCCTAAAAGGAGTACTCATGCCTTTTAAAGCTAGTGGGATTCACGATCGGGGAGAGAGGGACTAGTTTCTTCTGAGTTGGGGTTAATCTCGTTCCAACTATCAAGGTTATTCCATGAGACTATTAAGTAGCATTCTTTAGGTGAACATACAGTTATTGTAGAAATGTAACCAAACATGTTTCTAGAGGATGCATTTAGATTTCCACCTTAGTGAGGAATCAATTTCATCATCGATCTGATCCCCGAGATGAACTTGATTTCCATTTTGTCTTACTAGATGGCTTTATCCATGCTGAATGAGCTTAATGTTTATCTATAATATATTGAGGAAAAGTGTTTTAATCACCCTAGTGTGTCATCATGGGCTTTACCAGTGATATTTAAAAATATGTTGGATGGTATACTCTAACTTTGTATATAAAATCATAAGCTTAACTAGGTGGTAGTAAAGAATAAATACCCATTTCCTAGAATTGATGATCGGTTTGACCAACTCAAAGGGGCCTGTTGGTTTTCAAAAATCGACATGAGATCTGGGTAGCACTAGTTGATAATATGGGAGGTTTTTTTTATAAAGACTACTTTTTTATGTTTTTATGGACATTTCTATTATTTGGTTAGGTAATTTGGGTTTACCAATGCTCTGGCTATTTTCCTACAACTAATGAACTGGATCATTGATTACTTTTTTGACTCCTTTGCGGTCTTGTTTGTAGAAGACATCCTAGTGTATTCCATGATAGAGGATGAGCTTTCTAAACACTTTTGAGTTTTTTTTGTTTTTTTATAGATATTACTCTATATTCCAAATTACCCAAGTGCCATTTTTAGATTTAGGAATTGAATTTTCTGGGTCACATGATTTCAGAGGTAGGAGTTTCAATGGATATAGATAAGGTTTGAGCAGTCATGTTAGGTGATCAGTATAATAATGTGTTCAATATCTAGAGATTTATGGGTTTGTCTAGGTATTATAGAAATTTTTTGGTACATTTCCAAGATAGCTTCTCTCTTGATGTCTTTGACTAGGAAAGGGGTGATATTTAGTGGGATGAGAATTTCCAGAGTGTTTTTTAGAAGTTGTAGAACCATTTTACATCCACTCTTTTTTGGATTCAATATAATATTGGGAGAGATTATGTATCATATTATGATGATTCTAGTGTGGGTTTGGGGTATGTTCTGATGAAGGATGGCCATGTGGTAGCCTATAGCTCAAGGAAGCTACACCTACATGAGTATAATTATTGGACCCATGACCTATAATTGGTAGTTGTTAGGCATGCTCTAAAGACGTGGGGACATTACCTCTTCGGGGATCCTTTCATATTGTATTTCGATCATAAGATCTTGGATTGTATTTTCATTTAGAGGGACCTTAACCTTAAATAGATACACTGGGTGGAGTACCTTTATAATTTTGATTTATAGATTGTGTATATTCCCAGAAAGGGGAATGTGTTTGTTTGTGCTTTAATCAGGAAGACTCCAATGAAAGAAGTTCGGGAATCAATGAATTAGTGGAGTCTATTGAGCTTGTATGATAATCTAATACTGGACATGCAAGAGGATGGAGGGAAAGTATTCATGAACAGTGTGAAAATTACACCCTCTCTCATTGACTGGGTGAGGAATGAGTAGGTATCTTACCCTGAGTTCCTATAGATTAGCAGGGATTTAAATGGTTGGAGGCCTTAGGTGATTGGTAATAGTCTTCCAAAGGTTCTCTTATCTTTCAAAAGTATCTAGCAGTTCCTTTGATCTTGAGGTAGGAGGTGATGCATGAGTTCCATCATTTTAGTTAGACCATTAACCTAGGGGTTTCCACAATGTTTTATACCCTGAGGGAATAGTATTAGTGACACGGGATGAGACTTGTTGTGGAAAACTCTATTTCTAGGTGATCAACATGTCAGAGTATAAATTTGGAGAATTAGAGACTTGTTGGGTTATTGTAGCCACTTCCCATGCCAGTGTGGAAGTGGGATGAGATCTCTATGAATTTCTTGATTAGTATACCTCATACTCTGATTGGGAAATATGTAATTGATTTGATTTTAAATCTTATGATAAATCATCTAATTTTCTACCCATTAGCGAATTGATGCATGTAGAGAATATTGGATGGTTGTATTTTCGAGAGATTATTCAACATCATGTAGTTACCATGTTGATAGTTTCGTACTAGGATTACCATTTTACATCACACTTTTAGAAGGGAATCTTGGATGCTCTGGGAACATGGTTGAGTTTGAGCACCACATATCACCCATATATGGATGACCAATCTGATCAGACCATCCAAAATCTCAGGGATATGTTTTTTTCATGTATTCATGATTTCAGTGGTTCAGGTGAAAGAATCCTACTATTTATGATTTTTAAAATAATGATATCTATCAGGAATCGATCTGGATGGCCCTATTTTATGAATTTTATTGGTGTCCATGCTAATTCTTTTTGTGTTGGGATGAGATAGGCTAGAATTATTTGGTTGGACCAAGCCATATCTATGATAAGACTGAGAAAGTTTGGTTGATTCAAAAATGGATAGTGATAGATTAGAGTCAATAAAATTCATATGTTGACCTTCATTGTCATCCATTGGAGTTTTAGGATGGTGATTAGGTGTTTCTCTAGGTATCAGTTCCATTAGGTCACCGCCATTTGGGAAAGCAGGGGAAGTTGGAATTGCATTATGTCAGGTCATTTAATTTTGTGGAGAGTATTGGGAATGTATCTTATCGGTTATAGTTTCCAACACATCTGACCTTGATTCATCACATCTTATATGTCTCAAAGATGAATAGATACCATCTATACCCATATCGCATATTAGATTGGGAATATTGGGAGTTAGATCCTGATGCCACCATGGTGGAGCAGCCTATTTGTATTATGGATGTTCAGAACAAGGATCGACATAAGAAGGTGATATCATTAGTCCATGCACTCTAAAATCCTAGTAGTGATATCCATGAGAGATAGGATAAAGAAGGTTGGGTGATGGAGCAATTTCCTAACTTTTTTTCTTCTAGAAAATCCTGAGGACTTTCTAGGGGAACAAAGTTGCATGGTGGGGAGTTTGTGACACCCATCGGGTCACTAGTACATTTTATTTTTGAGATTTATTTATCCTTGAGTGTGTTAATTGTGTTCCTGAGTGTTAGGGGTCAAAATTGAAATTTTTAGGTGAGATAGACCAAGGTGTACAGTTAACACATGGTTTTTATAAACCATACAGAAACCATGAGAGGGATTCTACAGTTTTTGATAGTGTAGTTTCACACAATTTAAGTATAGTTTTTCAAAACATGTGAGAGCCTAGGTAAAGTCATTTGGACTTTTTTTGGTGGATTTTCATTCCTGAATGGTTGGTTCACAGTTTTCCAAACTGTGTAACCAACTCGTGCAACCCTATCCAGATCATTAAAAATTAGAGAATTACCAAATTTACCCTGTTGGTTTTATATATTTTTGGACTTCTTTTTCCTAATCTAGAATTTTAATCCATCCTCCCTTAGATGTTGGGATATACCCCTTATTCTTTGGATGATTTATTCTTGGTTTATTGGTTTTTTTCTTAAGGTAAATCAATTTTATTCATTATTTCTTCTTCTTCTCCATCTCTCAAGACATTTTCATCAATTTTTTTCAATTTTTGTAACCCTATAGGAGTTTTTGAAAACAAATAGGGTTTATTATGGGGTTTATAGTTTTATTTCTTTTGGATGAGGTGGGTGAGTCTTGGTTCTACCTCTTCCAGGAGATATTCATCAAGGGGAACAAGCTTTGGATTAAATCTGAGGTAGGTGTATATATTTAAGGAAATTTCTAATCACATTTAGTTTTTATAGTTTAAATTTACTTTAAAATTATTTATGTTTTTTGTGTATACCATGTTTGATATATTTCATGGATTAGATTGTTAATTTTTGTTTTTAAAGTGGGGTTTTCCAAATGGTTGTGGCTTGTATTCCCACCAAGTGTTTGATAAAATGTATGGTTTTAAATGGATTTATAATGTGGTTTTAGAAATTATTTTACCTTGGGAAATGTGTTTTGGTAAATTGGGAATGTGTGTTTATGAAATGGCTTATATTATGGATTATTTGATATGGGCACTTTCTTATTATGTGTAGGAATGGAGTTGTAAATGGGTTAACTGGGGTGTGAGAAAGATATTTGTTCGAGGGAATGTGTGAGAATTTACAGGGGGGAATGCGAGCCTCTATTTGTTCCCAAGGTAATGAATGAGCCTTAGGGTAGGAAGACTATGTGATATTCCATATTGGTTGTCAAGAGACCATGTGAGCTCTTAGAGTTTTACATGAGGGATATCATGAGAGATTACATTGATTAACTAGATAGAATACTTGATTATTCACTCATAATAGGCTTGATAGAAATATCCCTAGGTTCTCATTACTCATGTTGTATTGGTTTATATACTTTATGCATTACATTAGTTTCATTTTATGTGATGATACGTATTATTCCCATTTCTTCGTTTTCAATTTATATGTTTATAAGATTTTTATGTTATGCTCAAATTTATTATTCCTCTTGGTTATGTTTGAGAATGTTGTGCCTTGTGGCCTTGTTTATGTATTTGAACCATGTTTGTAAGTTGTTTTGTAAAACCACATTATTTTTGAGAAAGGAAAACCAAAAGGATTTTGAGGGTTTACTTGGAAATGGTATATTTTCAAAAGTGTTTTTCATTTTGATTTTTTTAAACTAGTTTATTTGTGTTCATTGGTAAAATACTTAAATAGATTCATGTTGGTATCCTACTAGGATTTTTACCTCACACTCTGCGTGTTCCTTTTTTGGGCATTTATAGATTTTTTTACAGGACATATGTAAAGGTAAGGGAACCATGTATCAGGGTGGATCATCATGATTATCGACATATAGTGTTTTATAGAGGAGATGTGGTCTCGTAGGGATGGACTCATGTGGTTTGGTTTTTGATATTTTGTACCCATTGGGTTTTACTTGTCCATTTATTTTTAATTAGGGTTGTTTATTTTTAGATATCATGTATGTGTATAATTCCTTATGTGGAATGTTTCTACATTGTGGTATCTCATTATTTATTGTATTTGTTTATCCTTATTCATTGACTCTGATGATGTTGGTTTTTCCATCCCACTTTATGGATAAGTCATGTTGGTTTCCTATGGAGAAATCATTCCAAAGAGATAATTGGTTAAGCCCAGTTCGTGTCGCTAGCCCATGGCGATTGAGAACGTTCTTTGGGCCATGTGTAGGATTATCTTGGGTGACATTCTAGGTTAGACTGAGTTATTTTGTTACAATAAGTGTCATCCAACAAGGATCCTATTTGTGAAGGCAACTATGCACAATGCTTGGCTTTGAATTCCTGAAAAAGAATACCCATAATGAGATCTCACTGAAAGAAACATGTAACTCAGGAACATGTTCATATTATTTCCCCAACCAACACTGATGTTATTGAGGCCTTGTAACATCTCTCACTAGTAGCCCTAAAATATACAAACTCCTCATAATAAAGGGGAAGAAGATGTAGTCACAAATTCCCACCCCGTAACATATTAATATGAATTACCAGAGGTCCCTCCCCATAGAATGTTCATCATGAAGGTCCTCCTAATGATGGTATATAAATAGGCCTTGAAAACTCTTCTAATTTAATGAATTGTCAAAATAATCCCCATGGCTATAAGATCAATCACCATTAAATTCATCTCCATGATAGTATTATGATCATCACCCAGCATGGAGTCCCCCCCATTGCATCCATTGTAAACATCGTCCTCGTATTGTTCTCTCACTATAACAAGATGATCCTCTCCTTATCAAAGTTACATTGAGAACACTACTATATCAAATGATTCTTGAATGTTCAAGGCTGGTCACATCAAGTAGATCCTCAATAATGTTATATACCATATATAAACCAAGGGAGAGTCTATGTAAATGGTCATGATTCATTATAAATTCAAAGCATATGTCCCTCGGTACAATGTAAGAGACTCGGAATAGTCCCACACCCCTCAATAAGTTAGTTGGTAATGACCAATTTTGTTAGATAAAGTGGAGGAATCAAATCCAAAATATGAGTATAGTGTTATGGTCCTGAAGAAAACACTAGCTAATAACATCATATCAGTTATTTATATCCCATGTCCACTATGGATTATGACATTTTGAAAATTCTAACATAAGAAAGCATACACATTCTTTTCCTACATCTATAGATGACTTATTTACATTTTATGGTGATATATATGTCACAATGAGAGTATTCCAACGAAATAATGAATAATATAGAACACTACCCTTGAATTGAAAAATCTTCCCTTTTAGTTACATAACACTCTAAGTCAGAAGGATAGCATGGAGACCTCCACTATGCCTTCCTCTATGCCTTGAAATCTCTGTGCTAACAAATCATAGACTCCCATTTTGATGTGAATATAATAGAATGGGGTGAGTATGGGGAATTTCATTTCACTTGATTCCTATAATTGTCGATTCCTCCAAGATGGATTTTGTGTCCTGTCATCCCCTAAGGATGGGTCTCATTCTTGGGGTCTGTATACACTTACTAGTATCTTCAATGGAATCTCAATGCTTCCAAATCTCAAAAGTGGCATACTCAATGTAGGAAAGTGATCGAGATTTTTCCATGACCAGATTCAAAAATAGTAAAATGGATTCATGTTTGAGGATAGAAAAAACACTAATTATAGATCATTCATCAGTGGAATGTAGTTGATACCCCAAGAATGCCCAGTATCTGGCTCATGATCAAATAAAATATTGAATGATAAAACGATAAACTTCAATATCTTCCATGGTATAAATATGGGAGAATCCCTAGTCCATAGATCCAGGGTAATTTTCATTAATTATACTACTTTCAAAACCCCAAGGGACATTAAAACCCTAGTGAATTCAGAAAATAGTGGTGGTGGAATCCAGACAACCCCATCCCATAGGGATGGGGAATTTATAACATCACCTCCTCCTTCACTAAGGAAGTTAGCCTTATCTGGGATGAGATAATCATCACAGGCACATCCATCCCAGTTCCTCATAATGTTTGATACATACTTATAATTTAATTCATGATCAATAAGTATGGTTAGAGACTCTTTTAGAATTATCATCCACATCCAACTTCTAGGAGGGAACTCAAGAGTAAATTTGAATCCCCATATAGGCCAAAAGGACAAAAGGATTATCAATAATGAATGTAAAAAGGAAGAAATTCATATATCCTCAAGAAAATATCTTTAGGAAGACATATATTCTTATTACTAGGTGAAATAATTATTCCTGTAGAATATTACACATTAGAAAATTTCATCAGTGTCACCCTTGATGTTAACTTGTAACTTAATATAGAAGTAAAATATCATGATGTGGAAGCTACTACTCAGAATGTAACCCACACTGAAACATTCAAAAAATGTATCTACACCCAGAACTAGAAGCAGGATTAGAATCAAAGGGATCCTCAAATATGAAACTTTCACAAGCTTTATGGTATTCAACTAATGAAAAGGGGTAGGGTTCTGAAATATCAAACCAACTAGGTAAGGATACTAAAGATATCACTATCCTAGAAAGTTTTTCCTAATATGAGGATAAGATAGAGAAACTGAGACAACTCAATGAATATTTACTTTAGGTAATATTACTACAGAGTACAACACCTAGGTGGAAGTCAATGTTTTCCCTTCAGTATATATCTCTCAAAAGAATTATGCTCATCTAGTGAAAGAAAATCACTGCCACCTGATAGGTTTTGGGTCCAAAAAAAACCATTGTAAAAAATAGATGATTCCAAAAATGACCATAAATTCGCTACAATAGGATTCAAACTAGAACTATTTCTAATTAATTACTCTCATCCATCTCATGATGGGTGTTATAAGTAGAAATGTGTAGATTGACCACATCATACCCCACCAATCACCTTCACTATAGAGTCTTCTCATCCTACCATCTCACTAAAACGGCATGACACCATTGAATATTTAATTTCTATATTAAATTCCATGGAATATAGTTGAGAACTAGTGAAACATGAAAGGAATAAATACCTTGGATATGTGTATCCAACCCCAAACCCAAATAAGTTTAGAAATATGACATTTTTAATCATTAATGGAACTATAAATTTGGAGCAACATCACTCACATATCAGTTTTCCAATGTAGACCCCTGGTGGGTACCCATGAGAAGGAAGAAGGGGATAAATTCATATTGTTATTCAAGTCTTTATAGGGTTATATATTATTCTATTTCAATAGTTTTAAAAAAATTTCCACAAAATAATAGAAAGACTAACATCAAAAATGACTTTATGACGTTTTTTCAATGCCAAGAATGGTGATGATCATTGAACTCTAAAATTTAAAATAGAATGATAATTAAAGGGTATTCAACATCATGAATAGAATGAATTTTTTATGTCATTATTTAATATGTATATACCATATGATAAAATACTAGATATTTGTGTGTAGAATCTCTATGATGAGTTACAAATACCACTAATCCCACTGAAATGACCCGAACGATTCCAAGAGCTATCAATTGTTACACAAAGGATGAAGGATTATATATGATGCATGAAGGAAAATATTAAACCAATTTCAAGAGCTGAGTGAAATAGGATCAATAAATTCAAAATAGTGAATTTTTTAATTAATCTAATTCCAATATCAGCCTCTATGCCTTCCCATAAATGAAAGTGACAACAATGATGCCCCCATTTGGATGAGATGAAATACTAATGATTCTCACCATTAAAGAAACAAAATAATATTTTTTTATTGATTTAAAGTATTGAAAGTTATAGATAATTCATTTTAGTTGTAGAAAATAATTTTCTAATGTTTCCAAATCCTAGAATACCCAATGAAATTGGTTTCACTGGCTATTCGGATTACTTCCCCTTTCATAAGATGCTATAACCTAAAATATAGGATTACTTTGTATTTAATGACATCCTCCAACATATAGCGGACTATAGAAAATTTAATTTGGGAAATACAATAAATTAGGTAGCTCATGTTACTTCCATTTCACTAGATGATAAAGGATAATGGTACAATGTCATGTGAAAGAAATAATGATGGTTTGATGACTGTATGACCTGAAAATTAGTCAATCGATCACATTAAATCCTTAGGGGGCATATAAAAAATATTTTGTAGCCACAATTCACCATAAAATAGATGAATTTATCCCTTTAGCATCGTATTCATATAAGATTTTTCCTATTCGATGCAAGAAGGGAAATTTGTAGGATAAAGAACTCAGACTGGTGACTAAGCCAGTCTAGACTTTTCAAAACATTCTTCCTAAGTCATTTCAGTCATGGGTATCACCCTACTGAATGGAACCCTCATCAAATGAAGAGTTGTTATATTTCTTAGTCAACATCATCAAATTTCTAAACCCATTATATGATGAAGAACTCACATATGAACTTAAATTAACTAGCCAAAATTTGGGGTGAGTGGTGAACAAGAAGATGAAGAGGATGAGGATAAAGGTGGGAAATGAATCTTGAAAATAATCCCTCTACATTGGTTAGGTATTCTTTGAATCCATGTATGCTATAAAAATAAAAATATAGGCCCTACAGTGGGATCAAAAGGGAAACAGATCCACTCTCGAGTTAGCCATAGCCTGGGAAAATCCCATCATTTTAGAGGATCAGCTAGGTAATACACACTATTCTAGTTATATCCAAATAATGAATAGATCAATATAGCCTAATCAAAAAATTGTATATATTTAATTAACTATTGGGAAATAAAATAGGTCATTCGCATAGCCTGTATCAACCTCTAAACCTCTAACTTGGGAAGATCGCCTAGTGGAAAATAAAGGCCTCTAGCCCAAAAATATGACATATTAAAGCATCTTTCAATCATCCTAGTGAATATATCAATATTGAATGCCTTTAAAATTTTATAAGATCTATGGGAAGCACTCATTTATTCCCTCTTAATACCTCAATTGTTCAAGTATGATATCTCAAAAGATGAGGTCAACCATTAATGGAATAATCCCATATAGTGTCATATAGTTATCTAATTTATATAGAAAGAGGTATAGGATATCATATATGGACACATAATACCCTTAATTTTTTTTAAAAAACATGATTTCACTAATATCCATCAATAAATCATTGATAATGGCTTTGGGATTAACCTCATACTAGTCTAGGCCCTCCAATTTTTTTGATACTATGAGGAAAACATGTCTCCCTCTAATATGATGGTCAAAGTACACGATAAGAGTGAGTAGAAACCCATTTTATGAATCAATATTAGAGCCTTGTTAGGGTATTTCTTAACTAACTATGAATTTGTGGCCATTCAATTAGGAATAGCATTCAATGATTAGGTGGGATTTCTATGGATTCATCATCATGCGTTAGTTTCTTCTTCGTACCATTAGTTCCCCAAGTACCCAGTTAATGGATAGGTTGTAGTAATATATGGTGAAAATTATCCTATAGAATATTATGAATCTTAGTATATAGATTTGGTAATTTACAAAAGGGAAGAGAAGAATCCAATGACTAGCCATATTACTTAGATTACCATCCCTAATAGTTTTGAAATGACTCATACTAACCTACTAAATGATATGGGAGAGGAGTATGTATTTCCCATTAATTAGGCCAATTTAATCATTCTAGATATCAAAATTTACATGGGTACCCGATCTATAATACTTATAATGGTTTCATATGTTTTATATGTTACATATAAACATTTATAGATAAAAGAGGGGTGAAATTCTGATAAGATTGACAATAAACCTAAACAAGGTGCCCCCACTATTGTCTTCGTATTATGGAAACACTATCACATAATCATGTGTATAACCTAAATATATATCTCTATCATCTATAGGAGATGAAAATTCCATAATTTCATTATAATATTCTTATGATTTCAGTGCATCCTCTATACCCTTTGATAGTAAGTTCAACCAAGAAATTTTTTAGAATTCCACTAGTGAGGAGGTCTTCAAACTAGCCTCTCTAAAACATAGATAAATCACATATTCATTATCATGAAATAAAAATTTACTATTAGTTACCACTTTTAATGAAATCAATATAGTATATGTATATGATGATGGTCTTATAGATTCCCCTCTAGCAATTGAGGTTGGTGTCTCTACCATGATCAATGAGCTCAGACAAATTAATCTTGAAAAAAATGATTTCCTCCAACCCACATTGATTATTGAATCAATTACACTTAAAGAGAATTAATTTTATATATCCTTGACAAAAAATCATGATATGTTCTCCTGGAATTGTAATAAAATTCTATGGATAAATACTGATGTTTGTTCCCATAATTTGGACCTTCCAAATGATCATCATGATTTCATGATGGCATCCAGAAGGATGCATCCATCCCACTCCACTATGTTTGAAGCTGTTGTTGATTATATTATTAAGGTAAACATAATTTGGTAACTTTAGTACCTAAAATTTCTAACCATAATTTTCCCCATCAACAAAAATAATAAGCATATCAATGATTGTATCAATTTTAGGGATATCAACCAGCACTTCCTAAAGGACAATTTCTTAGTCATGATTGAAAAACTCTTGATAAATGGGACCAACATATAATAACTTTTCATTATAGATTAATAATCTTGTTGTAACCTAATCTGAATGGCCCCCAAGGATGAAGAAGCTACTTCTTTTGACATACCTGATGGAATATTATGTTATCAGGTTATGCCCATTAGTTTAAAAAATTATAGAACCAACTACCTGTATTTTATGTAGTATATATTCAATATCCTTTTGGTAAAGATAAAAAGATGCAATTTCAATGATATAGTAGTAAATCTCGAATAACATCAAGATTATCTTACTGACCTTGAGGTAATTTTTCAGCAAACTAAGGTTTCATAGCTTCAATAAGAACCCATTGAAGTGTGTCTTCATGGTGATGTTTTGAAAATTCTTCATCCTCATAGAACAACACCGTGGAATCTAATTCATCCCTGATAATTATAGTTTTATCATTGAAATATTACCTCCTCCAAACCATAACGAGTTGATAGGGAATCATGGGTACCAAAAATACATCAGGCATTTCATGGCCAATCTATTTGGGAAATTCCTTGCCATCACAAAGGTGATTATGAAGGGAGTTTCTTATCAATTGGATAAATATTTTCTAGAAACATTCAAATATCTCAAGAAATTATTATTTCACTCATTGTTCCTAATACCAATAGTAGAATTTAAGAAACTCATATTATACCTTGAAACCATTGAGAGATTTTTTGGTTTCCTACTCGCATAAAAATGATATAAGGAAAGAAAATTATCTCTAAAAACTTAGTAAAACAATTCTAGATGTTGATACTTGTTATTCTATGCTCATAAATAAACAACTCACATTGATTTTCATAATACAATAGTCGAGGAACTACTTGTAGCACCACAAGTTCCATTTGACCTCTTACATTGATATGATTAAGTATATCCACAATTGTGCAATGTTTAATAGAATCCTAGATTGAAGGGTCGTTATCCTACAGTAATTAAATATTCAAGTCTTATCATAAATGGTAATAAAATGGTAGTTTCTAGAAAATTTTATTGTAGTACACCCTACCTATAGATAACCAAGATAAACATATCGTTATTTTACATTATTCCCATAATCTAAAAATTACATATCACAAATAATAAAACTACCCAAAAAACACAAGGTTTATTATCTTTGAGTACCAGTTATATAGGAAACTTATTTCATGCAACTTTTCAATATTTAGCTATAATCAAACCACACTATATCCCTTCTAGACTTCTCATAAGTTACACTCATCTTCATAACCTAGAGGATAGAAACATAATAAATGGGTGAGATAGGAGGCACAGTAATGGTAAACATAATATATTAAAATCAAATATTATAAGTGAGCATAAGGTGATCATATGGTTATAATAAATATACATAATAAAATCATACCCAATAAATCAAAGAACATAAATCACGGGTCATAGAATAAGGTTTGTAATAACATAAGGCATGAATAAAAAGTATGTGGAAGCATTAGTCAATAAACATTATCCATGAGAGAATAACAAATGATTAATAATATGTATAATAGTATGGAATAAAAATAAGAAGAAGAAAATATATCATTTTGAGAATATCTTAAAAAAATTTATGTACATGCATAGACTTGTAAGTATATCTTCACTATAATTATACCTGTAATGCCCCATACCCATAATCCTAGAGCTGGTGCATTTTTTTAATTCATTAGAATGATACAAGGAATCATCTCCCAAAGTACTGATTAGTTTAGCAATCTTGTAAAATAGATTGAAATCATCAACATTACATTAAAATTCAAAACATAAACTGTAACGCAGATAATCCTTTGAGAATTCCATTATTCCCCCAGCTTAACCCTATATATCAATCATAAAATAGTTCATAGCATCTTAGGAAAATAAAAGATAAGAAAGGGGTGAGCTCAGATGCTCGGTAAGGATAAAAAATATAGCAGAAGCTGTTATAATTAAACATAAATTTTTAAGGCAAAGTACAAAACAAAACCACAAGACTTTTATAACATTATCTCCAGAATAATATGGAAATAATAAATAAAATAATTCCATTTAAACATTCACATGGATACTCTACTAGTCAAATAATCACATGTAAAATCAATAACTAATCTCATAATGAGGGAATGCCTAATTTCGGACATCATAATAACTACGTCAAGGCCTCGTTCCAAGACCATAAACAAATATTATATTAGGGCCATGTTCCAAGACACTAGTTTATCTCATGATACCTACTAATGCATCAAGGGGATATGGTGGTCTTTGTCTATCATTTACTATGTCCAATATATTCCTCATATGAAAAGGTTGAAACATAACATAAACATTCATATTTAAAACTAGCATAAAAAATAATAATACTTTATCCATAAACCATGAATGGTATAAAAATAACATATCCATAGTGAAACATATCAAAAAATCTTAAATAAAATATTGAATATTGTATCAACCTAAAACAAGCATAAAATTCATCAAAGTATGTTGACATAGATGAAAATAATTTAATAAATTCATTAAAACTTTTTGAGGGTAATATCCATTTTTAATTTAAATCATTTAAAAATTGTAAAATTTTAAAATAAAAAATTTCTTTTGAAAATAACCTTGTAATATGGTAAGGGAAACATAAAAATTGTAAGGAAACATAATGGAGGAAAATAACTGCTCACACTGTATAAGTTAAAAAAATATTCTTTCCTTAATTTGTCAAAAGGGTCATAAAGTACCTTGTTTGGAAAACGACCTAAATATTCCTTTAAAAACATTTTATAAAAAGTAAAACATGGGTAAAAATGAATTTAAACATCCATATGATAATATTAAAACATTTTTTGATTTTTTTTAGAAACATGGGCTTGGATGATAAGGATGTCTCAGTAGATACTTACGCATCAACAACCTTGAATAATAATGAGATTGTAAAATCAACCCTTACCTTAAGTCTGATACTCTCCGTATGTGTCTAAAACTCATGTATAAAGGTTTTGAACATATTATTAACTTGTTCTAGAATTATAATAATATTTATTATGATTGTATTATGACTTTATATTACTCGTTTATTAAAAATTCCAAGTTAATGCAACATTTTGGGTAATAATTGCTTTCTTTATCTCATGTGTTTTGACTTGTTATTCTTGATCATATTACTTAGATCATGATATAATGATTTATATATCATATATATTCATAATATAAAAATTTATAATAGATAGATATATGAAATGGAAAACACAGTTCATGGAGATGGTAGGCCGTGTGTAAGAAGGAACGTTGTTTCCATTTTCTTATCATATTGAGTGGAAGTGAATGAAATATATGTACATAAAATTATATATATATATATATATATTATAATATTATAATTATTATGTCATATATTTCATACTTATTCTTAAAATATATTTTTATAATCATTCATGGATGGTGAATCGTGAAAGATGAATCTCATCACGCCGTGGATATGGTAAGTTGTACATACACACGGGCGACGGTATAATTTTCTTAATGTTTAAATGGTATGAAATTGGATGGAATATTAATTTTACCGAAAAATTATCATGTTATATTTATTATTTAATTCATTTATATTCATCATTATACCTGTCAAAATAAAGTATAAATGAAATATAATTTACACCATGGCCTCGAGACAGTAAGTCGTACGTACACATGTATCGTGATATTGTTTTTCATATGATGGGTAAAAGGAGGAATATAGTTGTCCCATAATCATAAAAATATCTCATAAAATATTATATTCTGGACTTATAATTTTATTATGGTAACAACTTTGGAAGAGGAAGTTGAAGAAGAAAAGAACTTTGAAAGAAGGGATAAAACGATTAACTCTTCTCCGGGTGTCTCCTTTTGATTTTCACAAAAGGAATCCTTAAGTTGGTTTTATGGCCAAAGGGTGGACTCTATTATGAATTAAGGTAAGTTTGGAGGATATTTTCATAGGTTTTGACCGACCCAAATGGATTTGGAGGTGTGAATAAAAGACAAGTAGAAGTTCCCTCTTATGGGAGAGGTGAGGGGCACTTTAGGAAAGTCTTGAAATATTAATTTATTATAAATTTATTTTCAGTTTCTAATAGCTCCAAAGTAATTTATTTCGAGGATAAGAGTAGTATGGGTATAAATTCTCTAAACCAACATGTTTTAGACAATTTTATTTCATGAATTTAACCTTATCTTTTGGATTTAACCCTTAGTTAAATAAGTTAACTCTTACCATGTGTTCTTGTAATTGTATACTATATGCTTAATATAGTTACTATAAAATTCCAAAAGAACCTCAAGTGGATAATTAATGATATTTTTAACACTTTATAAGTAATTTGACCAAATATTAGATTTTTATGAATATTATATCATTTAATAAATTATTGTTTGTGTTAAAAATTCATTTATGTCAATTTTGACACTATTTAGTAATTGATTTTTTTAAAGTCATAACAACTTGATTAATTCAATAAAAAAGCATTAAATCATCCCTAACAGGTCAATTTTATCCAAAAAAATTCTTTTAAGTCATAAAAAACCTCAAATTAAATTTATTTTAATAATTATAATATCCTTCATTTCAATCATTTATTAATGAGGTAATCAATGCATCATCATTGTGTCATAAATAAATTTATTTATATAATGTATAAAAATAATAAATAAAATACCATAATTTAATAAATATTTTTATATTTATAATTACTATTTATATTATAATATATCATTTATATAAACCAAATTAAAATTGTTTTAGTTAGGAGATATATGTTTATGTTATATTTCCCTTTTCTTTAAATTAAATATTATAAAAGGTCATCATCACACCCAAGTGGCTCCATGGGTCCTAAAATCGACCTAAACATGCTCATGGTTGGAAATATATCATCCAATAGGATTATTACACATGTTTCAGTAGTTTTATATTATTATAATATTATTTTTACCCATATTTACCTGATTTACCCTTTAACCATGGTAAATAAAAATAATTATTGAAGTTACTATTCATAATGTCTAAAAATAAAATATACCTATTTACACAATTTGAACCTTATTATTCCAAATATTGAATCAATTTTTCCAAATACAAAATATATAATTGGAAAAAATTAATTTAAAATTAATTCCCATTTTCAAAACTAGAAAGCGAGTTTTTAAGAAGTAAAAACTATCAAAATATTGACATGTGTTTATGTCCAATTTAAATGTGAAATTAATTCCAATTATTCAACATTGTATTAAATGTTATAAACATAATACAATTAAACTTTAATACCAATTAAAAATTTAATCAAACTATATAAATAATTTAGATGAAAATGTAGTTTTGAATTAAAATACAGTATTTTTCACTATTAATTAAAATATGAATTTCATCAGAAAAATGTCAAAATTTCAACCGAGAAAAATTTTAATATCCCACTTCCAAATAATAAGTTTAATATGTCAAATATAAATTATAAAATTGTAAAAAACTATATTTAAAAAGGTTTCTCCCTCAAAAGGTGGTAAAACTATATTTTTTGAAAAAATAATTCTTTTATCCGAAAAATTGAATTTGTTCTTATATCATATCTAGAAAACATATAAGATGAATTTAAACACTAATTTAAATATATTATATATATATATCACTAATAAAATCCATAAATAATGATTTTATTATTTTATAGACTCACTTATTTTCATTTAAATAGTTTTTAGAAGGATGTTAATATTATTCATACCCGTCATTATAATGACTAGGTTATAATATTTAGTCATCACTTATACTAAATCTTTCAGGAAATGAATTATATCAAAAGAACTTGAAATTGTGTGTAACACAATCCATTAATAGTGTTACATATACTATAAGTTAATATGGTGTTGCATATAGCCCAAGCTAATCTTGGTGTAGTGTAAGATATTGAATTATTAATAATAAGAGTATTGTAGAAGCTTGGGCTGTTACATTATCCCATCCTTTAATAAATTGCATCCTCGCAATTTTAAACTCGGAATAAAAAACTATGGGTTGGACTTTTGAAAATATATTTATTGAAATCCCACATTGAAAATTGATTAATGAGACCTCCATTTTAATATAAAGAAAGGGAAGTATGAAGGTCAGTGGGGATAACCTATACTAGGATTCCATGTAGGAAAATATCGATATGGAAGAAAAAACTAACAATCATGTTCTGATGGAGAGTGATAGAGAACATTATTAGGAAAAGGTTAACAACTAGAAAGCCACAAATCTATGATGATTTAAGTGACCATCTGATTCATTAGATAAGAAGGTACTAATATAAAATTTTTAGTTTTAAAGATCCTTTACCTAAAGTTGAAGAATATAAGAAAAAATACTTACTTTATTTCAGTACATTCTCACCATTGGTCATTCCTTGAAAAATTTCCACTTCATATTTTATTCAAAGAAATTAAATTGAATTTTTCATTCCTGAAGTGTTGGGAGATCATTCCATCCATAAATAGAATGATAGTCCATTACATCTATCTCAAAAAAATTAGCATAGGTCATCACATATGCATAATTCCACCTATAGAGAGATAATACATTAATCTAAAAAACTTTAACCAAAGTATAACTTATTTTATCCATAAATGGACAACCATAAAATCCTTCCAAAAACTAAAAATATATAGCTTTATAAAGAGGCGAACCAAATAAGCTTAGAATTAATCTCCCATATCTCATGGGTCAGTTCTTGGTTGTCACATTCCAAACATGTGAACACCATCATCATGTATTCTCTTGAGTCACAGTAACAACTTGAATTATTATATATCCTTATTTAAAATAAGCATGATTCCTTGTTCCAAAACATTGTGGATTATTCCTTAAGTCCTAAAATGATGTATACTTCATCAATGAAATTATAACCCTCTTGTTGATAAATCCATAATTAGTTCTCAAGAAACTAGCATCATCCAATTTACTTATTCAAATCCGACATATCTTTATCCAAACATCATTATCATAACATAAAGAACATATTAAGGGTTATCTTTACCTTAATCATATGTTCTCCAAATATAATCTTACCCTTAAATCAATTTTCTTATCCGTTATAACTATAAAACATATTCTTGAAAATCCTTAGTGAAAAATATAAACTGAATACTCATTATATAATTCAGTATTCATAATTCTTGGATCCAAGTACAAAAATACTTCAATACTTCCAATTTAATGGTAGGCATGGAATAGTTCCCTCCTTGGTTTAGAAGTAGATTCTTATGCCTGGGCATTGAGTTGCATAATTACCATGATTTCCACAGATGATACATTGAACTCCATAACAATTGGTCACTCTATGACCCTTTTTTCTGTAGATATAACATCTTCCCCTCCATTTTAGGTATTCCTCAAGGTTCTTATTCCCTTCCTCTTGACATGTAGGAATCCAAATCTTCTTTACTTTATGCTCCTTAAAATTTAAACATTTATCAACGTTAATCATCCTCCTATGCAATGTGTTAGGAAAGTCATAAAAGATAACATTGTTAATCATATATCATGATAACTGATTAGGCATAATCACAATATCTTTCTCTCCTGTTATTATCCATTTTTTTTGCTCAAAATCACTAGATTTTCCATCAAACTCAATGTTAATCTAATTCCTTCTGGTTTCCTCCATTGACTAAGACCATAAAGCACAGGGTGATAAACACATCTCATTGAACAAAACCACATAATAAAGGGAAGGTACTTTCAATCTATAACATCTTAGGTTTAATCCTATGTTATCTATGATTATTTCCAAATATCTAGGGGTTATTCTATAATTATTCTCAAAGTCTATCTTATGGTTATTATCCCTAATCTAAGTTTTCTAAATCTATCTCTAAGGTTGTTCTAAACTTCCTTTGATACCAACTATAATAACCTAACCTCTGAATCCCAGAGCCAATGAATTATTTTAATACATTGGCATGATATAAGGAATCATGTCCCAATGGACCGATCAGTTTAGCAGTCTTGGAAAATATATTACATTCATCAACCTTACATTACAATTAAAAACATAAACTACAACATAGATAATCCTTTTATAATTCCATTATTCCCCTATATTAACCCTATATATCAATCATAAAATAATTTATGGAATCTTATGAAAATAAAACATAATAAAGGGGTGATCTTAGATGCTTAGTAAGGATAAACAATATAGCGGAAGCTATCACAATTAAGCATAAACTTTTAAGGAAAGGTACAAAAATGAAACATGTGCCTTTTAAAACATTATATACCGAATAATATGGCAATAATAAATCAAATAATTACATTTAAACATTCACATGGATACTCTACTAGTAAAATAATCACATGTAAAATCAATAACTAATATCATAATAAGGGAATGCATAATGTCAGACATCATAACAACTACGTCAAGGCCTTGTGCCAAGACCATACACAAATATTCTATCAAGACCTTGTGCCAAGAGACTAGTTTGTCTCATGAGACCTACTGATGCATTGAGGATATATAGTGGGCCCCTCTCTTCACTTACTAAGACCAATGCATTCCTCATATTAAAAGTTTGAAACGTAATGTAAGCATTCGTATTTAAAACTAGCATACGAGATGTTAATACTTTAACCATAAAAAATGAATGGTATAAAAATATAATAACCATAATAAAACATATCACAAAACATTTAATACAATATGTATGATTGTATCAACCTCAAAAAAGCATAAAATCCAACAAAGGAAGATGACATAGATGAAAATAATTTAATAAATTCATTAAAACTCTTTGAGGGAAATATCCCTTTTTACTTTGAATTCTATAAAAGCTGTGCAATTTTAAAATAAAACATTTTATTTGAAAATAATGTTATAATATTTTAATGGAAAAATCAAAATGGTAAGGGTATATAACAGTGGAAAATAGCCAATTTCACCATATAAGTTAAGAAAACATTCTTTCCTTAATTTTTTGAAAAGGTCATAAAGTACCTCATTTAGAAAATGACAAAAAGATTCCTTTAAAAACATTTTAGAAAAGTTTAAACATGGTTAAAAATGACTTTAAAAATATATAAGAAAATATTAAAACATTTTTAGAAATTTGGGCCTAGATTACAAAGATTTTACAGTAGATACTTACGTATTAACAACCTCGAATAATAATGAGATTGTGAAATTAACTCTTACCTTAAGTACAAAACTCTCTATATGTGTCCAAAAGTCCTGTATAAAGGTTTTCAAAATATTATAAACTTTTACTAGAATCATAAAAATATTTATGATGACTGGTTTATGACTTTATATTACTCATTTTTTAATAATTCCCTGTTAATGCAACGTTTTGGGTAATAATCGCTTTCTTTATCGCATGTGTTTTTACATGTTATTATTGATCATATTACTTAGATCATGATAACATGATTTATATATAATATATATTCATAATATTAAAAATATATAATATATAGATATATTAAATGGAATATATTTTTCATGGAGATGGTCAGTCATACGTATACATGAACGATGTTTCCATTTTCTTATCATATTGAGTGGAAGTAAATGAATCACATATATATACATAAATACATAAATACATACATACATATATATATATATATTATTACAGTAAAATTATTTTTTCATATATTTCATACTTATTCTTAATATATATTTTTATAATCATTTTTGGATGGTGAATCATGGAAGATTAATCTCATCGCGTCGTGGAGACGGTAAGTCGTACGTACGCACGAGCGACAATATCATTTCTTTAATGATTAAATGGTATGGAATTGAATGTAATATGAGTTTTAAAGAAAAAAATATAATGTAATATTTATTATTTAATTCATTTATATTCATCATTATACCCATCTAAATAATGTATAGATTAAAAATATTTTACACCGCGACGTGGAGACTATAAGGCGTACGTACGCACACATTGTGATATTGCTTTTCAAAGGATGGGTAAAAGGAGGAATATGGTTGTACCATAAACATATAAACATCTCATAATATATTATATTATGGATTTATTATTTTAGTGTGGTAACGACTTATGAAGAGGAAGTAGAAGAAGAAAAGAACTTTGAAAGAAAGGATAAAATGATTACCTCTTCTTCGAGTGTCTCCTTTTTATTTTCACAAAAGGACTCCGTAAGATGGTTTTATTCATAAAGGGTGGCCTCTAAGATAAATTGAGTTAATTTTTTAAGAGATTTGGGTAGGTTTTGTTGGACCCAAAGGGATTTGTAGGTGTTAATAAAATAGAAGGAGGGGTGCCCTTTTATAGGAGAGGTGAGGGGAACATTAGGAAAGTCTTGAAATATTAATTTATTATAAATTTATTTTCGGTTTCTAATGGCTCCAAAGTGATTTATTTCGAGTTTAATATGAGGATGGGTATAAATACTCTCAACCAATAGGTTGTATACAAGTTTAGGTCTTGAATGTAACCTTATATTTTGGCTTTAACCCTTAGTTAAATAAGTTAACTCTTACCATGTATTCTTGTATTTGTATACTATATGGTTGATATAGTTACTATAAAATGCCAATAGAACATCAATTGTATCATTAATGACATTTTAACACTATATAAGTCATTTGGATGAATCTTATATTTTTATGACTATTATATCATTTAATAAAATAGTGTTTGTGATAAAAATTCATTTATATTAATTTTGACACTATTTATAAATTGATTTTTAATAAAGTCATAAAAACATGATTCCTTCGAAAAAAAGAATTAAATCATCCCTAAAATGTAAATTTTATCCAAAAAATTTGTTTATGGAATCCAAAAAATCAAATTATATTTATTTTAATAATTATAATATCATTTATTTCAATCATTCATTAATGAGGTAATCACTGCATCATCATTTTGTCATAAATAATTTTTTTATTTAATGTCTAAAAATTATAAATAAAATACCATGATGTAGGAAACATTTTTATCTTTCTAATTTATATTTATATTCTAATATATCATTTATATAAACCAAATTAAAATTGTTTTAGTTATGAGATATATGTTTATGTTATATAAAAGGTCATTATCACACCTAAGTGGCTCCATGAGGTTGTAAAATCGACCTAAGGATTCTCATGGTCATCCATATATCATAAAATAGTATTAGTAAACATATTAGGGTAGTTTTATATTATTATAATATTATTTTTTTACCCTTATTTACCTAATTTACCCTTTAACCATGGTAAATAAAAATAATTATTAAAGTTACTATTCATAATGTCCAAAAATAAAAGGTACATATATAAAAATTTTGGAACCTCCGATTCCAAATATGGAATCCATTTTTTCAAATTCAAAATGAATAATTAGAATAAATTAATTTAAAATTAATTCCTATTGTCAAAACCAGAAAGCGGGTTTTTAAGAAATAAAAACTATCAAAAGATTTACATGTGTTTATGTCCAATTTAAATACGAAATTACATCCAATTATAAAAAATGGATTAAATGATAAAAACATAATACAATTAAACTTTAATACCAATTAAAAAGTTAATCTAACTATATAAATAATTTATATTAAAAATTGGTTTTGAATTAAAATGTTGTATTTTTCACTATTCATTAAAATATGAATTTCATCAGAAAAATGTCAAAATTTGAACCAAGGTAAATTTTAGTGTCACACTTCCAAAGAATAAGTTTATTATGTAAAATAGAACTTATAAAATTTTCAAAAACTATATTTAAAAAGGGTTCACCATCAAAAGGCGGTAAAACTGTATTTTTTTTTTGAAAAATACTTCTTTTATCCGAAAAATTGAATTTGTTCTTATATCATATCTAAAAAACATATAAGATGAATTTACAACATTACATTAAATATATTACATATATATTTAACTAATAAAATCCATAAATAGTGATTTTATTATTTTATAGGATCACTTATTTTCATTTAAATAGTTTTTATATAAGGAAGTTAATACTATTCATACCCACCATTATAATTACTAAGTTATAATATTTGGTTATCACTTATAATCGGTCTTGCAGAAAATGAATTCTATAAAAAGAGAATTAAATTGTGTGTAACACAAGCTAATAATATTATTTATTATACTAAAATTTAATATGGTGTTGTGTATAGCACAAGCTAATCTTGGTGTAACATAAGCTATTGAATTATTAAGAAGAAGCATACCGTGGAAGCCTGGGGTGTTACAATACCAATTCATGACCTTGTGAGTATAGATAAACCACAATTATACCCACACACAGAATTGTGAGAATTTATTAACTACAATTATAATCTCACATAACATTGTGACCATAGCTAAACCACAATTATACCCACACAGAACCTTCTAATCATATCTAAACAGCAATTATACCCCTACACAAACTTGCAAGAATAGGTATTCCAAAATTAGACTCATGAAAAAAACATTATCTAATGAGACATAATACCTTGAGAAATTATTTTAAGGGCTATATAGGCCCCCACCCATCATCATCCATACAAATGAGTTCCACTTAAAATCAAACCATTCATCTTATCCCAAATAGCTTATAAAAAGAAAATAAATTTCACATATTTTCCAAATTGTATCCCTAAAGAACATAATCATTTGGTACTAAAAACACGGTATCCAAAAATTATTATTTAATAACATAATATAAGGGGATATTTATGAACTATTACTCTATAGTATAAGAATACTTTGAAAATGGAAGATAAATCATAAAAAGTATTTTTATTAAAAAAAATATTAATATCATCTTAAAAAGACACGATTTTCATGTCACTTTCTAAAAACAATTTTTTTTAAGATGAAGAGAAAAATTATTAAACTATTAACTCAAAAAATTACAATAAATATTCCTTGATAATAAATAAAACATATGTAAAAAACATAATTATAATGAAATAATATAAGATCATGGTATGGAAAATCCTTTGAAATATTTTAAAAATAATTTATTGAAAAATCGAATCGTTAAAAGGATAATGAAACCTTTATTTTAAAATGATTAAAGGGGAATAAAAGGATCAACGGATAAAAAAATTTGAGTTTATAATAAGGAAATGGAAACATTTATGGGAATTTAAAAATGGATATGATGTGGAAATCTATTTAAAGAACTGGGAATCATTATTGAAAACATTTCATTTTCAAAAAACAATAGATTCATCAAATAAGAATTATTTGGTGTGAAACAAGTTCTACTTATAATAGAAGTAGTAAATAAAATATAACATCATAATAGGATATAATATATCATTCTTGAAATATAATTTTCAAAGAGGAGTGATTATGACCTAATGAAATTTTTTAACACATGAAAACCCCTTACCTTAATTGGGGTTTAGTTGAATGTTCCCCAACCTCCTATAAAAGAAAAATGAATGTATTAATAATCTTTTATAGAACCTTATTCATATGAATTAACCATTTATATGATTGATTTATGAAAATTTATTATTAATATATTAGTTATTTATCACTTACTTTTATCATCGAGTGTTAGAAACTTTAATTATTTCACGCATGCTTTATGATTTCTATTTTGGTAACCATTCATTGATAAAAAGAATTATCATTAATAATTCATATAATATACTTTAATTTATTTTTTTAAATGACCTATAATTTTATAATCCCATTAAAATAGAGTTTTTTCACATTTTGTGAAGATGAAATCAGTGATGTATTAGTTTCAAGTTATTTATCAATATCAATTGATTACGGCATAAAAATCATTAATTTTATTATAATCCATATATAATTATACTGATGGTATTTATTAATCCTATATATAATATATAATTTGATACAATAACTTATAACCAATCATGAGGGTGGTAGTGACCCGCAGAATATATTGTTCTATGGAGGCATTAGTCTACATGTTTGCATAGATGATGATTTAATTTCCCATAAAATTGGAGAAAAGAATAAAATGGTTTATTAAATTTAGAACATAAATTTTTTTAAAAAAATTATAAATTTAAAAATTATATATTAAATTCAATATTTTTCTATCATTGTAATGTAGTTTAGAAAAACAAAACATATTATATCATGGAGGCAGTAGTCTATACATACACATGATTGACATTTTATCTTTTTATAGGGGGAATGGGAAATGTTGTTATTGTTTATTGACAAAATATATAAATATTAATTAAATTATAATTAGTGAATTAATCATAAAATATTGGTAAAAATAAATTTTAAATAGAAATATAAAAGGAAAATATGTTATCGAAAAGATTGAACACGCAATGAGAACTTTGGGTTCCTCTTAGAGGATTCTATAGAAATGGATTATGGTAATATATTGTAACCAGAAGCTTATCATAGTTTAATTGGATTCTAGGAGAAGTAATGAGGGATTATTTTCAAGAATAAACCTAATTTTTAGAGTGGTGTTGAAGGGTTAGTGAGATTCCCCTTTTATAAGTGGTGAGAATGGAGTTTTTGGAAATATTACCACTTAATATAAAGTCCACACATGTTAAACATGTAAATTTTCTCCAAAAAAATGAAATAATTTATTTAAGGGTGATATGAGATTAATAATATCTCAAACTCTCAATTTTAAACACGTTTTTAACAAGTTTTAAACCCTTTACCCCTTTAATTATTACTTTTTCTATTTAATATTATACAGTAGTAAGTAGTTTTTACCTAAGGTAAATTATTATTTATTCCCAAAATTAAAATGGTATTTATTAGATAATTTTTTCCTATTGATTACTAATTGATATAGTGTTAATATTTCATGTTATTAATAAACATTGTTACTTATAATAAAATTCCAATTTATAAAATATACATTTTTTAATCATAAAGTGTATTGAGAAAAAATTAATGATATATCTATACAAATTATTATTTTATTACATGTTTATATAATCCTAATTTATACTTACATACACCGATATAACCTCCACATAATACCTAAGTATAATATAATCTTTGGTTGGTGTATTGGGTGGTGGTTTAGCCAGCATTGAACTTGTGACAATATCCACAAGCTTAAACTTCCCCTGTATACGATTTATCTCAAACCATAATTGCTTGAGTTTTGCATGGACTTGGTCTATGAAAAACAATTATTATGTTACCTCCCATTCAATCTTATGAAAATGGTCTTTGTAAATAATACTTGGGATTTTTAATTACATTTATTCCTACTTCCTTTATTTATTTTTCAGTAAGGTTACTTCAATTTATATTATCTAATTTAATAGATACGTTTTAACATTGATATTTAATCTTAAAAGTATATCAAGTATTTCTTTCATTTGAGTTTTGTATAGTGTATAAAATAAACTATCAATACAATTTTTATTTTTTAAGGAAAATATATTTCAAAATCATAGGGTTCTACATTCCTCCCCCCATTAATTAATTACATCAATGCAATTTTAATTCTTACTTACTAAGTAAATATTTAGGGATATTATTAATATAGATATGACTCAAGATTTGATTTATAAATAGGTAGAAACCTCAGTAACCTAGGTAGGTCTATGAAACACATATATTCCATCATAATATAAATATCACATTATGGGGTTTCTTTCTAACCATTTAAGATAAATGATCCTCATGATTAGGGTTAAGACCTAAATAAGGGAATAAATTTTTCCTAGAGGGTTAATCATCATTATTACAGTGATAAGTGATCATAAGTTGATTTGGGATATGAAATATGATCACTCTATTTCATTACTATAGATTTTTTGTGGATATGGTTAATAAATTTCAAAAACCCCATTAAATTTCGATAATGGATGGATGATGGGATTTGTGGGATTCATATTCCCATAAACATAAATTGGAGATGGATTATATAATTCATATGTAATTTTCATACCAACATGAGTATTTATATATAATTTTATATCCCATCACTAAAATTTTCTAGATATAAATAATTATCTAGGACTTGAACAAAATTGGACCCTTTCAGTTTTGATTTAGTGATGACTGTATCATTCATTCCTAATTTTCATGTCTCACTTCAGTAGTTGTGATTAAAATTGATTTCCCTTTTTTCCTTAGCTTAGGAGGATAATTACATTTATTATACTTATTAGTCATTGGGTTAGGGAACCAATTTTTATATTTCCAAAAATAATTTCATTTGGGTAACTATAAATTATTCTCCTTCATTACATTGGTTGTCAAATTCACCTTCCTAATATAATAATGAGCTTAAAGGTCAATCCTCCCACAATTAAAACATTCACCAGTTACTTTTTGGAATTTTCTCAGGTTCTTCCATCAAAAAAATTACATACATGTAGTGTAACATTCCTTAATCCATGAGGTCTTTCATTGGAGTTTCCTTGAAAATCCATCTCAATTTTCTTGAATTCAGAGTCACTAACTTCCATTTCCACCTTAAGTGCACATAAAACAACCTATTAATTCCTATAAAAGTATATTATAGATAATTAAATTTGAATATTTTGTTTTATACCAGAAAATAACTATTTTATATTACACTAGGGGTCAACAATAGAATTGGAGGTGTTCCTTGTGAGTATCATAAAGCTTACTTCATATGTACTCACTCATTCCTCCTCATTTATTTAAAATCTAAGAATTCTATTTCTATTTTTTTTAATAGTTCATGGAAATTATATAATTAAAAATAAATTTCTAAATTATTCCCATTATATATATGTTAATTATTCTTAATTTATCTTATTATTAATGATCTTACACCATTTTTCAACCTTACCTTATTGATGATAAACGGTTAAAATGATCTTCTCACACTTTTAGGATTGGAAAATGGAAACTATATTTTCCAATGAATTGATCCATTGCTCAAAAATAAGTGGATTGGAAGAGGCATTGAATGTTTGTGGGAATTATCACATGATATTTTCAATATCAAGTTTCTATTTCCTCAGTGTATTTTGGAGATCAACAAGGTTTGTGTTATTTATCATAAACTGGGATATCATTATCAAAATGGTATTCACTTTATTTTCCATCCAATTTGGTTACTCATTGGGACAATCATTTAATTTTTAATTGCATCCATTTTTGAATTGGTTTATCATTAATCCATCCATTTATAAAATCAATAGTGTTAGTCAAGAGTGATCAATATTTACATTATAAGAGAATTTTGAAAAACTCGACCTCAAAATGTGTTACACTTTGAAGTTATCACATTAGATTTTAGTTCAACCTAAATCACTCATGATTAAATCTATGTTTATTTAGGTTTGGTTCTATAATATTTCATAACCATATTCATTAAAAAATAAATATTTCATAATTTCTTGTAAAGAGAATTTGATTAACCAAATAATATAACCTATGAGTGTCAAAATAGGTGTCCAGTTATGCATCTTTGTCATGCACCAGGTGACGATTGAGTTAATGTAACAACCATGAATCCAAAAACCCATATCTGACATATATATTATTACATTTACATATATTTAAAGGTTATAATCCAAAAATAACAATTGGTTTAATAGCCATTTAGAACCAAATATATACATGATACCCATTTTACATTGGGAATATAATATAAAACATAACAAAAACAAATATTTAGAATTCTTGAAACTCTTTCAAAGATTTCATATTCATATCCTGGGAAACTAAAAAAAATATAAGGGTGATCTCAAATTCTCAATAAGGGTTACGTACATTAGAATCTATCATGAGTAAATAAGGAATAAATAATATGGAAGGTAAATAACTAAAAACACATTCCATTTAATCAATAACTTGAGAAAAATATGCATCCATGGATAATATCAATGTAATAATCTCATGGATAATAATAACTAAATTCTCATTAAAATAAATTCTTAATATTGTATTCCATGATATTAAACGTGATGATATCTATAATGTCAATATATTACACTAAGATGATTTAATTGATGGGTAGGTATACCCCAAAACCCATTTTATTTGGCCAAATGATTTTTCATAAGAGAATTATCTATGCATTGAGGGTATATATAATTTTGGGCCCCACCCATCACTACATGTCTATAAAATTCCTCATATATCAAATTATTGATTTAACTAATAAAAAATATAACTTATCAATAAACATCTATATTGAGTAAAGAATACAGATTTATCAAGATCTTCTCTAGTAAATCAAATAACTTTGATCATAAAACTTCATATGTAAAAACGTGGTATATGGTTTCAAAATTAATCATATTAATGATATAAAGAACATGGATATTTAATAAAAATGTAATTTCAATGATCATAAGAAATTTAGTGTTTCAAATGAATATTAACAACCATAAATTTAATAGGGGAAAAGATATGACCATCAGTTCACCAAAAAATATAGGTTTTATAATAAGCTAATATCCTTTGAATAAATATTTAAAATGGAAGTGAAATATTAAAATAATCATTAATTAAATATTTATATTTGTAAAATGATGGAAAATTGTTAGAATAAGCTAAATTTTGTAAAACGGTTATGGGGGTGGGGAAGTCTGCTAATGCCATAAATGTTAAAAAAACATTCATTTTGAATTTTGATAAAGGAAGTAGAATATGACCTTGTCAAAAAACATTATAAATATTCCTTTCATGAATTTTTAAAATTATAGGATAATTTAATATGTCCTCAATAAATCATTTGAGTAAATAAAATTAATTTTTTTAAAAAATAAAAATATAGATAATGAAGAAAAATATAACCTATTAAAAGAGAAATAAAATCATTTTTTACTAAAATATTTCATTGTTATATTGAAGTAATAAAAAAGAGGAAAATTTAGAATAAAATATGTAAAATCATTAAATATCAAGAGGATAATATAGCATATTTATTTTAAATATGATAGGTTATAAGTTTCATTCTACGAGAATATAATCAATCCCAGCAATTAGGATTATAAAAAAAACACTTACCACTTTGGTAGCATTTATAATACAACCTATTAAAATAATAGACATGAATTTAATCATTAACCATTTTGAAGAAATACGTATTCATGTTAGATTAATCAATGGGGTTATCAAGCCCCATGAAAAATCCACTAAGAGGGGGGTAAATTAGTAGTAACATTTTAAAAATTAATTCAACATATACAAATTTTTTAAGCCTTGATATATCATTCAATGAAGTTTCACTTCTCCCGTATGAAAACAAATGAAGGAAACGAATAGAAAAAATGGTTTTTTTTCATGGTTATAAAAAATCCTATTTCTTGACTTGATCAACCGGTGGTTGCTTCAAGGATTCTATTACCACTATAATTTTTTAGTATTTAAAAATTCCAAGAATTTATATACACTATTTGGGAAGGAAACATCCAATCTTATTCAGTTGATGGAATTCTTTATACTAGTACCACAGGTCTTCAAAGGTATTGTTCATATAATCACCACTAGTTCTTCAAATATAATTGATAAAATATCTGAAAATAATCTCTCTACTATAGGGGTTGTCATTTCATCCACTCAAGAACTTGTTCCCCAATATAGGTTTTCGATTGCTACTTGAATCAATAATATTCTATGCACATCATCAAATTACTCTTCAATAAAATAAGTCAAAACTTCCACTACACAAGTTCACTATTTCATGCGAAGTGCATAACCTACCCAATGTTATGCAAATCATCTAAACTATTCATATGATCATGTGTATTGCCTCAAATGTATTTTCAAAAGTAGTAAGGTTCTTTAAAAGATCTCAAAACACTATATGTGGTTCCTTCACATAACCATTATGGATTTTTTGTAGGTTCTTCTCAAGTACCTTCATATAATCATGAGGTATTATGAGGGAAGTCATTAGTGTTATAGAAGATGTGTTTGTTGGTATTATTTTACATGAAACAGTTTTTCCTCAGGTATATCTTCAAACACCTTATCAAGACTTGAATGGATCATGGGTCTCTTCTTTATAGGATAATAGATTTGTTTATGGGTTATTCTTAGGTACTTTTTATAAGCAATAATTTCATCATGTGATAAATACATGTAACATAGGTTTTGTCCTTGGGTTCCTTCATGATACAATAGATATGTCTGCAAGTGTCTCATTTGTGAGATGGTTTTGTGTGATTGAACCATGCGAACCTATTCTTCCTTCAAGTGAATAATTCAATAGGATTCTCACTTTTCATCATGTGTATGGTTCACATAATGGCTCTATTTCTAGATATATCACACTATTCTCTATAATAGCACACATTCCCTCATCCAAGCCTCAGTTTTTTAGAGTATAATTCTTACACTTTCCACATTGTGTTGATGACCTCTTAAAATGCCTAAGGATCACGAGTTATCATGAATACCAAAAATATTAGCTAAGCCATGTAGTGTTGGAATGATAACCCGATCGTTATGATTGTGTCACATGATCACTTTTTTTATCATGAAATGCCTCATTGTAATTCTTCTATTTACATGGTGATTGTTGAAATGCCTATATGTGATGGATTTTCTATTCATGCGATGTCACTATGATCATATTTTTTTCACATGAAAACTTCTTTCATTGCTGAGATAAATGTCACCACGTGGTCATGTCATCCATTGATTATCAAGTGACGAACTCTTGGTAAGTCATTGGTTCTTATGATGAAATAATGTGGCATCATTGTCCCTCAAATATTCAGTATGAATGAAAGATTAAGTTTCATGCCTTTATTTAGTTTGATCAACCTTGTACCAATCCTTTAGTTTGAAAAGTGAGGATGGTTAGTTGTCTTGAGCTCGCATGGAAAGTATCCTCATTGAGATGTTAAATACAAAATGATTTTTCAAATAAGTGATGTGCAAGATTCGGTAAATGAATTAGATCATTTCCATCAAATAGATATTGTTATTTTAATATCATTTAATGGGAATATGAATGGAAAACAACATCCCATGTCCCACATCAAAAAACCGAAGTAGTAGTGCTCCACTATATAATAAAATAGTGTCTACCTACCGTTTGTGCTAGCTACGGGGGATCATCACCTTTCCCACATGCACTGAATGCCACACAGTCCACGCCTCACTTATGTAGGCACACTATAACCCTATAGGACTTACACAAGTTCCCAATCATGCCTGCATGCACACTTTTATGGGCATTATACACAATCCTGCTCAAGGCATATAGATATCCCTTTATCTCTCTATCTTGCCTCCTTGGGTAGGCTCTCCCATGTGGGTTGACCCTTAAGGTCTCCCTATGAGTGGTTGATGACTAGGACATGGGGGATTCAATGGGTTGGTCTTATTTTAAATATGAGGCATACTCTTATATACTTATAAATAATCTAAGTATAAAAAAATTCCAAGCCTTCTTTAAAAATAAATTCCTCAAGGCAATTTTCAAGACAATCATTATAAAGAATCCTTCATCATGCACATATAATTTCATGGTAATATTATTCTTCATATTATAGTAAAAAAGTGTCATCAATAACAAATGTCTTTTAACTTAAGATTAATTCATCAATCATTATAGTTTTAAAGAGAATAAATTCAATGTCATTATATGAAATCATAACAATTTTCTAAGCGTTTCCACTTCATTCACCACCACATATTGACTAATTGAAAAAAATGAAACCTAGGATAAAAAATATCACCTTTTTTATTTATTTTTTGTCACTATCAACACACATCATATGTCAATACAAGGTTATGACTTTCTCCCCTTATAGAAATCCAATATGAAAAGGGTAAATGGGGTCTCCTCAACTCATTTTTCTCCTCAAAATCAGGATCATCTCCCTTAACTAAAAATTTATAGAATATTTTTGAAAAACTTCAAGAGAGGAAGGAACTCACATGGTTATCTTATAAAAGAGCCTTTATTTTATCAACTCAAGTCTATTTGAATCAAGAAAGTGAAATCATGCCCATAAATTCTCAAAACTCATTTAATAGATTTCTAAAAAAAATCACCCTTTGTCTCATCCTATTGTACCCACTTTTAATAACAAAAACCAAAGTCTTGTGGGGGTTTCGACCAAGGGTTTTAATGAATTTAAAGGGTATGAACACCCATGTTCAACCTTAGTGTCTCAAATATATCCTTAGGAATAGACTTAGTGAAGATATCTTCCTATTTATATCAAGTTTGAATAAATTCCAACTTAATGTATCCATTTAAAACATTCCCCTTAATGAAATTAATTTGGGTATAAATATACTTGTATCTTGAATTTTTATGATATTTTTAGAAATATATATCAGACTTTTATTATCACAGTTAATTTTTTGGGGTCTTTAAATTTTATCTATTAAATGATCTAATTTTTCCTTCATGTAAATCATTTTTGTGCATGCACTAGTTGTAAAAACATATTCTACCTCTTTAGTACTTAGTGTTAATGAGTTCTATTTCTTAAAGTGAAAACTCACACAACTATCTCCCAATAATAAAGATACACCTAAGCTGGACCTTCTATCATTATAGTCTCATTCCCAATCAGCATTTGTAAATTGAGAAAGATTTAAGCTACACCCTTTCTTGAAAAGAGGCCCACAATTTATAGTCTCATTTCTGTATCTGAGAATTCTCTTGGTATCCATAAGGTTTGAGTCCTTTGGATTACTCTGATATCTAGCATAGAGACTCACAATATATAAAATATTAGTTCTAGAATTTGTGAGATAAAGTAGACTCACAATAAGTTTTATGAATTCTATTTGATTAAAACTTTCTCCATTTGGACCTTTTGACATCTTCATAACCACTTGAAAGGGTGTAGACCCCGATTTTGATTATTCCATTTCATATTTCTTCAAAAATTCTTGAGAATAATTTTCTTGGGATAGTTAAGTAAAACATTCTTTTTTCAAGATTTGTAATCCCAAGAAGTATCTCTTCTCACCAGGCATAGACATCACAAACTTCTATTTCGTTTTGTTTGAAAAATCTTGAAAATAATTTTCATAATCACCTAAAAATTTGATATCATCAATATATAAAAATAAAATAACTGTACATGTATTCATTTCTTTTATATATAATTTTCTATACACATTTCCTTTGAAAATTCTTACCTATTTCATATAGTTGTCTAGATTTCAATACCAAGCCCTTGGTTCCTGTTTTAATTCATAATTATCCTTCTTAAATTTTCATACTCTCATGTCATCATTTTCAAGGAAAACCCTATTATTTTTCTCAACATACACTTATTCTTCAAAATCACTATTTAATAAGGATGATTTGACATCCAGTTGATAAATTCTATATTGCTTTCATGTTGCAATAGCAACGACCATTCTAATGGATTCCAAAATTACAATTGGAGAAAATGTTTCTTTGAAATCAACACCATCTACTTGTGAGTATCCCTTGTATACAAGTATAGATTTATTTCTAACAACCATTACCTAATAATTTATCTTGTTTCTATAAACCCACATGGTTCTAATGATTTTTTTTTCATTTGGTCTGTGAATAAGTTCCCATGTTGAATTATTTTCAATTTTGATCATCTCTTCATTAATAGCCTCAATCTATTATTTATGTCAAAAGTATTATATTACAGATTTAGGCTCAATTTTAGAGATAAGTGATGTTTGATTTTTAAACCACAATCTTCTTCTAGTATGATATGTTGTGTTATCATTGTATCTCATCTTTCTTATGGTCTTTATAGGTTCATACTATTCTCCAATGATATTTTCTCTTTACACATGTTTCTTCAATCATATTTAATTTTTGTTTTTAGATTTAGTAATATCCACTTAATCATATGTCTAGTTTGAATCAATATTTCCTACAAAGGTTTCATCTTGAGGTTGTTTTTCACTATCCTATTCAGGAATAAGACTTTAATTAACATCATCTTCTTCAAAAGTTATTATATTTGAATCAACCTTTAAGGATTATTTTAAATGATTTTGACACCATAACTATTGACCATTTTGTAAATTTTCTTATTCCATCATTTATATCCTTTCCCATTAGATAGATATCCCCTAAAGACACCTTACATAGATTTTTAATCAAATTTCCCTAGATTTTTGTCTTTGATTGTGATGATACAAGGACTCACAAATACTCTAAAGTATCTAAATATAGGATTTTTCTTATACTTAATTTCATGTGATGTCTGATCTATATTTATAATAATAAAACATTGGTTTTGAATATGTATAGTAGTACACACTACTTCCTTACAAAAGAATTTTGATCTACCAAACTCAGAAAGAATATTTCTCCCCATTTTCATAATTCATCGATTCATTCTTTCCTTAACACCATTATTTTGTGGTGATTAGGGTGATCTATATTGATGTATTATTCCATATTTTTTAAGATATGATTCAAAATAAATTCCAGTATATTCCTTCCCATTTTCAGATCTCAATTTCTTGATGTGAATAATAAGCTCTCTTTCAACTTCTCTCTTATATATCTTGAACATATAAGATTTTTATGAATTGTTCTTTAACAATAACACCCTTTTCATTATTTTGAAATCAATAATGAATCTGATAAAATAAAAGAAACTTTTTGTAGATTGATGTCTCATTTTTTCACACAAATTTGAATAAATTAACTCTAGAGGCCCTGTTGATTGTTTTTCCACTCTCTTGTGTTTTCCTTGTACTATATTCCCTTTCTCACAGGTTGTAAAAACCTGATCATTATCTTGGATTAACTGATTAAAATACCTAACCATATTCATTTAGATATCTTAATGAAATTATTTTGATTAATATGGTTTATCCTTCTTTGCCACAAATTGTGTTCTTCTTTTTACCTGAGAAAAAAAGGAATTATTGGTGTCTCCAATGTGAAATAAATTTCAACTAGTTCTTTATCCACTTAAAAAATACATAAAAAACTCTCTTGATAATAAAAATTTTCTTATTAAATAATACCTCATTTACTACATCACATAATTGATTGAAACTCAATAACATATGTTTGATCCCATCAAAAAATAATACCTACTATGAATTTAGTCTAGATGGTTCAATTTTATGTGAAAAAATACATTAATTTATAATGAGCACTCATTTCCAAAGTTCAAAATACCTCCATTATGTTTTTCAATATTTTTCAAATTCATTATGTCTCCTGTCATATGTACAGAATAACCACTATAAAGAATCTAGGTTCTTCCCTTTTGATTGAGTTTAAATAAACTTCCACAACTAATGATTTTTGGTCTTGATTTTAGGTTGAATCTTCTCATATTTAGAAATGTTTTCTTATTGATCAGGAAGAATAGTTATACACTCTTTATCACAGTGACCTTGCTGATAACATCTTCCTCACATTTCTGCATGTCCTTCAAACCTGTCTTATTTATAAACCACATAAGAGTTACCAATATTTTTTTTGTATTTTAACAAGTCTGATTCTACTGCTTTTTGAGAGATTCCCCCTAAATCCTAGAACTTTTTGAATCATGGGGAGAGACATGTTGTATTAGCATACAATTTATTTATGTCAATAAGTCTCACAACATTAGTAGTTGTCCCTAAATTCTGATATGAAAATAAATTGTTGAGTCTATCGTTGAATGTCATCCAATAATTTTGAATAAGGGCCTACTATCTTTTTAATATGTTTTATGTAACCTTGCTTCCTCTAGTCATTATCTATCACCCCAACTAGGGAAAACTTCATTTGAGAGTTTTTTCCAACATATTTTTTCCCTAAAATACTCATGAAACTTATACTATTAGGTTGTATAGAGTTAATAGTTTCAAATTTTATAGGTTCAGATTTTACCAAATAACTATTACATCTTTTCTGAGAGTTGTGAGATGAATAAAAAATTCCTTCAACAAATTTTACATAATCAATCATCAACATTCCATGATTATTCTCGGCCTTAAGGAATCTTTACTCTGACTTCTTATAATCTTCCTCCAAAGTAACAATATTCTTTTATGATACTCTTATAATTATTTCTATATCATCCACTTTTTCCTTTAGTAGTTTAATCTCCTTAGTGTACTCACCTTCCTTTTTGTGAAACTGATCTTCAACCTTCTTCGATCTGTCAACTTTCCCTTTTATATTTTTTAACTTATTTCTTGATCATAGTGTTTCTTTCAAGATAGAATTGTAATTCTATTTTCAAAATGGCAATCATAAAAGCCTAATTTCCTTCATCTTATTCACTATTAGAATAATAAGATTTTCTTTTAATATATTCCATAAAGTTAATGTATTTTTTAGAACCATCATCTTATGAATCATCATTTTTGGACACGTTCTCTTAAACCTATTTTCTCAACATGATTCTATTTTTCTTTCCAAAATAATTATTTTTTACTTTTATTAAATTTCTTGTATATTTTACCATGTTTTTTTACTCCTATTGTGATTTTTATTTTTCTTCTTCTTTATCTAATTCTATATCTTTCTTCTTCTTTGGACAATTAGTATAAAATTTCTAATACCATCATAACTAAAACATTTAATTGTTAGCTTTACTTTGTAATTCCATTTCCCCCTTTTAATATTTTTCAATATGAGAGGAAAGATTTTATTTTGATTCTTATAACTCTCATAATCTTCATCTAAATAACTTTGGGGTTCAATAAATTATTCCTACTTTATATTTATATTGTTAATAGATTTGAATGAAATTTCTTAATTTTTTTCCTTTTTCTATAATGTAAAACCTTCTCTCAAAACATAGTTCAAAGGATTATTGTTAAATTCATCAAGTGATATGTTTAGTATTTCTTCCAAGGATGAAATATTTTGGTCAAATCTATCAAGAATGTTTCTCATTAATTGTTATACCATTGTTGAACCATCCAGTTTATCACCAAAGACTATAATATGACTAAGAATTTCATTTACCCTTGTGAAATAGTCATCAACATGTCCATCCTCATAAATTATTACATCTTCAAATTTGGACCTACAAATTTTTAATTTCTCTTCTTTGATTTTGATGTTTTCTTCAACATATTTTCTAGTTTTTTTCACATTTACTTGGTTTTCTGAAGTCCCATAACCTTTTTATACACTTTTTATGATAAAGATGATAGTATATAATTTCTTATTTTCCCATAAATCTATATATTCCTATTGTCTTTAAAAGTCATGGAACTATCTCTTATAATTAGTGGATATCCAACAGTGACAACATCACATACTTCAAACCCCTATAATATAAAATATAACATCATTTTATTTTTCCACCAATAAAAATTATTTCCATAAAAATATGAAACTCCTCTACTATTCAAATAATTATTAATCTCCATAGTATACTTCAAAAGATATAATATTAGGGGGGCCTAATTTGATATGATACCACTTATAGATCCCAAAGTCAGATCCACTGAGAGGGGGGGGGGTAAATCAAGGGTTATTTTTTTGAATTAATTAAACCTATGTTAATGGTTAGAGCATCCATATCTCATTAAATGAATTTTCAATTCCCTTATATGAAAATAAATGAAAGCAATGAAAATCACACAAGGATTTTTACAAGGTTTGAAAAAATACAGCCCCTTATCATGATCAACCTAGGGCTATTTCATGGATTTTATTATCACAATAATTTTCTAGTGTATACAAACCCCTATAATTTAATTATAGTGGTGGAATTATTTATATTGGTACCAGTAATATTCAATGGCATTGTTTATACTGGAACCAGTAGTTCTTTAAAGATAATCGATAAAATATCTAAACAAGATCTTCATACTATATCAGATATCTTTTCATCCATTGAAGAACTTTTTTCTCAACGAATTTCTTCAACTACTACTTGAATCAATAATATTATATGCACATCGGACAAGTACTCTTCAATAAAATTAGTCACAACTTAAACCACACAACTTCACTGTTTAGTGTGAAGTGCAAGACCTATCCAAGGCTATGATAAACACATGGCATGTTCATGAAATCATGTGTGTCTCCTAAAATGTCTTCTAATAAGCTATAGGTTGCTTCAAATGATCTCAAAACACTATTTGTGAGTCCTTTGTGTAACCAAGATGATTGTCCATCAGTTATTCTTAGGTACCTTTGTATAAGTAGGAGATGATATATGGTAAGTACTTCTCGTGATAGAAGATGTGTCCATAGGTAGTCTTTCACAACAAATAGGTCGTCCTAAAGTTTTTCTTCAAACATATTCACAAGACCAAGATGGCTCACTAGTTTCTCCTTCGTGAGATATTGGATTTCTTTTGGGTTCTTCTTAGGAAGTTCTCATAAGCAAGAATTTATTCTCATGATACTTTTATGTGATACATGTTGTGTATGTGGGTTTCATTGTAGGACAATAGATATATCTATGGGTGTCTCCATCGCTAGATGGATTCATGTAATTGAATCATGTGAATCTCTTATTACTTCACATGGATAATTCATGTGGATTCTCACTATCTTTTGTGTGTATGGTTCACATGATGGATCTATTTTGAGATCTCTCACACTATTATTATTAATAGAACACTTTCCCTTATCCAAGACTTTATATTTATAGAGGATAATTCCTATAATTTTCATGCTATACTGAGGACTTATTAAAATGCATGAGCATCTTATGATCTCATGAATGTCGAAACTCTCACAAAATCTATGTAGTGTTTGAATTATCATGTGATCCACGTGATTGCTTTTCATGATCACTTTGTTGGTCATGTGATTCCTTAGTGGACTTCTTGTGTTTATGAAGTTATTGTTGAAAGGCCTTCATAATATGGCTTCTACTTTCAAGCGATGTCACTTTGATCATCTTTTTTTCATTTGATAACTTCTTGTGATGCTGATATAACTGTCAGAATATGATTAGGTGATCCATTAATTATGATGTGATAAACTATTGTGACATCACTTATTCTTATGAGGTCTTATTATTACATTACTATACTTAAAATATTCAGTATGCAAGTAAGATAATTTTACATTCCATAATTCAGTTCGATAAACCTTGTATTAAGACTTTGGTTTTAAAAGTGATGATGGTTGGTTATCTTGAACTCTCGCGGAGAGTATACTCATTGAGATATTGTAAACGAAAGTATTATTTGAATAAGAAATGTATAGGATTAAACAGACATATCTTATCATTTCCATCATATTTCTATTGTTCATTTCATATCATATATGTGATAGATGAACAATATGTGGCATCCCATGTCCCATATTGAAAAACAATAGAATATGCACTCTACTTTATAAGAAAATCATTGTCTACCCACCGTTTGTGCTGGCTATGGGGGATCATCACATGTTACACTTAAACCATACACTACACAGGATACAAATCACCTATGCAGTCCCAATATCACCCTCTTGTCCTTGTACACAAGACCAATTTTTCCTATAGGGGAACTATAATGGTCCTTATACATAGTCCTACTCAAGGTTTATACATAGCCCTAAATTCCACCATGTTTCCTTCTTGAGCAGGCTATCCCACAGTAGTTGATCCTTCAGGTCCACCTATGAGTGGTTGAGGTCTATCCCATGGCATATTCAATGGGTTGGCCTTATTTATAATGTGATTCACACTCATATGTACTTATAAATAATATATGTATAAAAAATTAATTTCAATCCTTCTTTAAAAATAAATTACTCAAGAAAATTTCCAAGCCCACCATTGTTATGAAGCCTTATTCAAAAATAAATTCCTCAAGACAATTTCCAAGCCCACCATTAATATGAATCCTTCATCATGCACATATAAATTCATAGTAATCTTTCTCTTCATATTTTAGTAAAAAATGTTTCATCAATGAAAAAAGTCCGGAAACATAAGGTCACTTCACCAATCGTTAGAGTTTCCAAGTGAATACATCCATTGTCATTAGATGAAATCATAAAAATTCTCCATGAATCACCACTTAATTATCCATAAAATATTAAATTATTAACAAAAAATGAAACCAAATATCAATGGGGGTAGTATATTTCTTCAAATAAAAGTGAATAAGTGCATAATAACAAATCTGACTCAGTGGAGTGTAAATTGAGATGAAATCCCTTACCTCACACTTTTCATTAGTAGAGCATGATTTTATGTCTGGTATAATGGTTTTAAAATTTTAATTAATTTATAATAGAACCACATTCATATTTACAATATCATATATGATCCTCTTATAACATATTATCACCCGTTCATTAATAATATTTCATTATTACCATTGTTTTGGTTGTTAACTGCTTTGTTTTATCATGAATGTTTTGTTTATCAAAGTTAATGTTCTTATTTACAAGATATAGTTACATAATCTCCAAAATTACATTAATTTTATAAATAACATATTTAATAATTAGATAAAAAAATTTAATCGTTATTTAATGTTATAAATGGAAAATGAATCACATCGCTTTGTGGAGATTGTAGGTTGTATGTACTAACAAGAGAAGATATAATTTCCTTAATGGGTGAAAGGGTAAGGAAGTGGATGATATATTAATTTTATAGAATCAATATCATATAATAAATATCATATATATTCATTATTTCCATCATTTTTACTATCCATATGAGTCGATGAAGGAAAACAAATTACATCGGTTCGCAAGGCGGTAGTCCGACATACACATGAGTGATGGTTTTGTTTCCCATTTGATGGAGAAGGAGATGGATAAATATTATTTCATCAACATAATACCATCTAATTTTATGGGATATATTATTGTTATTATATTTTAGGTGTTAATACATAATTGAATTTGGTAAAATAAGAATTAAAAAAGAAAGATCATGGTGAAGACAGTTACCTTGTCTTTGAAGGACCACCTTTGGATTTCTAATTAAGGACCCCAGGGTTGTAATTTTTGGAATATAAAATTGACTAGAATGTGTATAATTACATTGGGGATATATTTTGGTAGGATTTAGTCAAGATAAATTTCTTTATAGGTGTTAATAAGTGCGGGGAGGGTAGCCCTTTTATAATTGAGGTGAGTGTCACACTTGTAATTTTTCAAAGTTATTCAATAATTTCACATTACTTTCATGGAAATACGGATAAAAATGGCTCATATTTTAAGGGTAAAAGGATAAGTTCGATATAAAACAAACCAATGGGGTTTTATCAAGTTTTTAGGTAATTTTAACCTTTATTTTATACAATAACCCTAGGTAAACCTATTTTCCCCTTAACTGTGGTTATTACTTTTTATTGTTTTTACTATTAATTATGAACAAAACTTATGTTGACCATATTAGATAATATTAATTATTATTATTAAAAATATTTAATCCATTTGGTAAAATTAAATTCATATAAATGGTATAATTTAATTTAAAAACAATCCAGTAAGTTGTGGTGAAAAAACAGTTTTTCAAGAAATGCATTTTTCAAGCATAATATGGTATTATATTAACTATATGATTATTAATAATCATTAGATGGATTTAGATTAAAATATATATATATATATAATATACAATTAATTAAATCAAAACATCATTAAATATTATTTTAATTAATTAAAATGTGAATACATTACGCCTTTTGTTAAATAGTTTTAAAAAAAAATCAATTTTTACCTCCAAATGATCTTATCATTATTTATATAAAATTTATATTTAGTACATTTTTAATTACACATATTATAAGAAATTATTATAAATTAAAGGATTATTAGTTATATACTATATTTTTAATTACCCATAAAATCTTATTTCTAAGGGAAAAATTCAAAAATTCATTCTAGCCTTATTTTGACTAAGTAAGTTCAAAATATTTAATAATCCTATAAAATTAGAATTTTGTGTCATGAAATATTAAAATTTTAATTGTATTATAGATTTATTAAAATATAATATTCACTTACTATAACTGAGGCTCATTTTTTACATCTGTCACTCCTATAAAAATTTTATCCTTGAAATTTTAATGGAGATTACCTTTTAAACAAGTACGGGTGGTTTTTCATTATAGCATCCATTAGTTTCCACATTTCTTACTCTATTTTAAGATTTATCCAAGTACCCTTACCAGTTGATTCATACTATTCCTCAATAATTTCTCTCTATTATAATGAATCTAAATTTTCTCTTCATAGTAAGGTAGATCAGGTTCTAATTATTTTTCTTTTGAGGTGACACTACTGGAATGGAGAGCTATACCAACAGTTTGGTGCCAACGGTTTTAGAAAACCGTTGGCATATGTGGATTACAGACCTCTTTCCCAACGGTTTAATGAAACCGTTGGGATATCTCACTATGGGACAACTTTTACCAACGGTTTATGTAAACTGTTGGGAAAGCTTGATTTCAACCAACTTTTACCAACAGTTTACATTAAACCGTTGGCATATGTCATTAAAACTAGGACTTTTCCCAACGGTTCAACAAAACCGTTGGGAAATCTGGAGGAAATCTTTTCCCAATGGTTTTTAAAAACCGTTGGGAAAAATTCTCTCCAAATACAGTGAGCCCCCAATTCTCTCTTCGTGCGACTGCAGCCCTAAAATTGATTCTCTCCCGACGCTCTCTCCTTACGGGTATTGGAAACTCCATCCATTCTCTTCAATAAAACAACTTTTCTGTTCAAGACATCAAATCTGTAAGTCCTACCTCAGTTCTAATTTTCTTCATCTATCTTTTCTATTTTCTATTTTTATTTGACCTAAATGTGAGCGATCTCTCTATACCCAGATTTAGAAACTCGTTCCACTTGATAGATCCATCTTAAATCAAATAATTTTGTAGTTCTACACTCTAAATCTGTATGTACTACCTTTGTTTAAATGTTTTGCATCTATAATTTTCGTTTTCTTTTTTAATTTGGTATAAACCTTTTTGTGATGTTTATGGCATGGAATACCCAACAAGTGCACTTTGATTTGTTTTTTGTCTTTCGTCAATACTTATGTTTCATGATTGTATGGATCAACATTATTTGAAGTATACATAGCCAATCCTTTCCTGTATTTAGTGAACCATATGAACCAATGGAGGTGCTGGTGAGATGTATCCCCACTCAAAGATGATAAACAGTTTGTTTAGTCATATTGTCTCGGGGTATGTAATGGATATAAGTATGTTTCATGTGAAGTGATTGTGGACGGTTGGGGTAGTGGCGTAGGTGGTTTTCCATTTTTTTAGTGGGGTGATATGGTAGTATCTATGGACTTTAGTTTAGTTCAAAAAATGGATATGTGTTTTGTATTTATAGTTTTTGTTTAAGGAATAATGGGAAGGTTACTGATATTGAGGATGAATTGGATGTTGGTTGGGTGATGGATTGGAATTGTGATGTTGTTTGGATTGGGTTTAGATAATTTTCAAAGAATTATATGGGGATTTCCTCTCTTTAACAAATCCCCCCTCCTCCTGGACCATGGACACCCCCCTCTTGGACCCTAGACACCCCCCTCCTGGAACATGGACAACCCACCCCCTCTTTCTTGAAACCTGGATAGCCACCCCCCTCCTGGACCCTGGACAGCCCCCTCAACCCTCCACCCAAGACCTTGTATATTCCCTCCTACACCCTCCACCCAGGACATTGTATAACCCCTCCACCCTCCTCCATGGTCCCCGGACAGCCCCTCGGACATCCCCCCACCCTCCCTGGACCCCGGATAGCTCCCCGGATAGCCCCCCACCCTCCTCCTTGGACCCCGGACAACCCTCCGGACTTGAATAACATTTTCCTTTTGTACCATTGTGTATGAAAGTTAATGATACTCATATGCATTATGTATAATTCTATTACAATTTGATTAAATGTTATACCTCATGGATGATATGTAATTGTAGGCATGTTGATTTCACATGCCTTTTTTATTTCTATGATCATGCAATGTTATTTAGGATTATTCTATTTTTTTATGTCTTGAAATATATTAATTTCTTGGTAAGCTTATCAATTCATGCTCATCAAATGCATGTGATTATATTCTTTAATTTGAATACAAATCCTTGTTGTACATTCTCCATGTTATGTGAATTATGCCTTGTTTGATTTGGTTTACTTGTTAATTGTTAGGATAAGACATGGGTTACAAGTTATGGACTCATGGATGGACTCGTCTTGCTTAGGGAGAACGATCCATGAGTCATATGTGACGTGTATGAGTCAACCCCGCCAAAAACTGAGCCACGGTGTGGCCGGGACTACTCGAACTGTATCTCTTTTGTTAAAAATGTACTAAATTGTAAGTGAAATCAAAAACTGACATACGGGAAACGGACCAAACGCCTTCGGATTCTATTGAAACGTTAGGACAATGATCCATGGGTCATATGTGATGTGTATGAATCAACTCCGCCTTAATCCGAGGCGCCGTGTGGCCGGGACCACCCAAACTGCCTCTCTTTTGTTCAAAATGGACAATATTTTACGTACATACGCCAAACTGATCAAACAGATTCTGATTGTGTTTAAACTTTATGAAAATTATACCTGGATCATATGTGACGCGTACGAGTCAACCCCGCCTCAATCCGAGGCCCGGTGTGGCCGACACCACTCAAAGTGCCTCTCTTTTTTTAAAATGTATTTAATTTTAAGTGAAAACAACAACTAATATACGAGAAACCGACCAAACGCCTACAAATTATGTTGAAACTTTAGGAAAACAATTCATGAGTCATATGTGATGTGTACGAGTCAACCCCGCCTCAATCTGAGTCCTGTTGTGGCCGACACCACTCAAAGTGCCTCTCTTTTGTTTAAAATGAACTTAATTTTAAGTGAAAACAACAACTGACATATGCCAAACTGACCAAACACCTACGGATTCTGTTGAAACTTTAGAAAAACAATCCATGGGTCATATGTGACGTGTACGGGTCAACCCCGCCACAAACCGAGCCACGATGTGGCCGAGACCACTCAAACTCTCTCTCTTTTGTTCAAAATGGACTAAATTGTAAGTGAAATCAACCACTGACATACGGGAAACGGACCAAAAGCATTCGGATTCTATTGAAACGTTAGGAAAATGATCCATGGGTCATATTTCAGGTGTATGAATCAACTATGCCTTAATCTGAGGCGACGTGTGGCCGGGACCACCCAAACTGCCTCTCTTTTGTTCAAAATGGACAATATTTTACGTACATACGCCAAACCAATCAAACAGATTCTGATTGTGTTTAAACTTTATGAAAATCATACCTGGATCATATGTGACGTGTATGAGTCAACCTTGCCTCAATCCGAGGCCCGGTGTGGCCGACACTACTCAAAGTGCCTCTCTTTTTTTTAAAATGTATTTAATTTTAAGTGAAAACAATAACTGACATACGAGAAACCGACCAAAAGCCTACGAATTATGTCGAAACTTTAGGACAACAATCCATGCGTCATATATGACGTGTAAAAGTCAAACCCGCCAAAAAATGAGCCACGGTGTGGCCAGGACTACTCAAAATGTATCTCTTTTGTTAAAAATGGACTAAATTGTAAATGAAATCAACAATTGACATATGGGAAACGGACCAAACGCCTTCAGATTCTATTGAAACTTTAGGAAAAGGATCTATGGGTCATATGTGATGTTTACGAGTCAATATCGCCTCAATCCGAGCTACGGTGTGGCCGAAACCACTCAAACTTGTTGGGTCGTAGAGGATGCCAAGAGGGGGGGTGAATTGCCTTTTCAAAAATAATTAACAATTTAAAACAATTACCAATGCAGCGGAAATAAAAAAGGCAAGACATGATTTGATAAAGAAGTTCGGCTTAATTCCCAAGCCTACGTCTCCGCTCCCAACAAGAACCGTTGAGAGATTAATACGTCAGCTTTCTTTTTAATGGTTGTAGCAAGAAACCCACTATCCGTTTTAAGGTAGGCTAGAACACCTTCGTACAACTTGCTTTTTTATTATGGTTGTAGCAAGAAACCCACTAGTCGTTTTAAGGTAGGCTAGAACACCTTCATACAGCTTGCTTTTTTATTATGGTTGTAGCAAGAAACCCAATTGAAAGAAAGAAAGGAAATGAGAGGTTTGTTTTAATCCAAACCCAATGAAGAACTAAACAAATAAAATAATACAAACACACGGAAGCCTTGAGCGCCAAAAGTGTGAGAGCAGCTGATGGAGAGGGAGCTCAAGCTTTAAGGATGACAATGGATCACAAGAGGCCTTGGAGATTTGTCGTTAGAGCGTCAAGACATCAAAATATATTTCGGGTGTGTTCCCGGCATCCATGGTTTCTTATTTATAGGAGAAATACCCATAAACACTTCAATATGGCCGTTGGAGGGATTCCGGAGCCGTTGGGGGTCAAAAGTAAAAGTCTGGTCAAAGCCCAACGGCTAGTTTGACTGGGCACACCGACTGGCCGGTGGTGTCTCACCAGCTGGTCGGTGGTCCACCGGCTGGCCGGTGATGAGCTCCCGGCTGGCCGGTGGTCCAGACAGAGCAGGATTTCTGTCTGGGTTCCACCGGCTGGCCGGTGGGCAAGAACCGGTTGGCTGGTGCCCATACCGGCTGGCCGGTGGGAATCCACCGGTTGGCCGGTGGACTCAGAGAGTCCACTATCAGCCTTCTTAGGCCAACTCCTGGGCAACCTTTTTCCTAGCATCAAAACACTTGAAAACAAGTTAGAACACGATAAGAGTGATTGTGATCATTAAAATCCAATAGAGAGGGGTACAACAAAACTATCTCTCTTTTGTTTAAAATAGACATAATTTTAAGTGAAAACAACAACTAACATACGCAAAACCAACCAAACGACTTCTTATTCTGTTGAAACATTACGAAAATGATCCATGGATCAAATGTGATGTGTACGAGTCAACTCTGCCTCAATCCGAGCTGCGGTGTGACCGGGACCACTCAAACTGTCTCTCTTTTGTTCAAAATGGACTAAATTTTAAGTGAAATCAACAACTGACATACGGGAAACTGATCAAACACCTTCGGATTCTATTTAAATTTTTGGAAAATGATCCATGGGTCATATGTGATGTGTACGAGTCAACCCCACCTCAATCCGAGGCACCGTGGGGCCAGGACCACCCAAACTATCTCTCTTTTGTTCCAAATGGACAATATTTTATGTACATACGCCAAACTAATCAAACGGATTCTGATTGTGTTGAAACTTTAGGACAATGATTCATGCCTCATATGTGACGTGTATGATTCAACCCCGCCTCAATCCGAGGCCCGGTGTGGCCGAAACCACTGAAAGTGCCTCTTTTTTTTTAAATGTACTTAATTTTATGTGAAAACAAAAACTGACATATGGAAAACTGACCAAACACCTACATATTCTGTTTAAACTTTAGGAAAACAATCCATGGGTCATATGTGATGTGTACGAGTCAACCCCGCCTCAATCCGAGCCACGGTGTGGCTAGGACCACTAAAACTTTCTCTCTTTTGTTGAAAATGGACTAAATTGTAAGTGAAATCAACAACTGTCATACAGGAAACTGACCAAATGCCTTCATATTCTGTTTACACTTTAGGAAAAAAATCCACGGGTCATATGTGATGTGTAAGATTCAATACCACATAAATCCGAGGCACGGTGAGGCCGACACCACCCAAATTGTCTCTCTTATGTTAAAAATGGACAATATTTTACATACATACGCCAAAATGATCAAACAGATTCTGATTGTGTTGAAACATTAGGATAATGATTCATGGATCATATTTGACATGTACGAGTCAACCCCGCCTCAATCTGAGGCCTGGTGTGGCCGACACCACTCAAAGTGTCTCTCTTTTGTTTAAAATGGACATAATTTTAAGTGAAAACAACAGTTGACATACGCCAAACCAACCAAACAAATTAGGATTCTATTGAAACTTTAGGAAAACGATCCATGGGTCATATTTGATGTGTATGAGTCAACGCTACGTCAATCCAAGCCACGGTGTGGCCAGGACCACTCAAACTGTCTCTCTTTTCTTCAAAATGGACTAAATTGTAAGTGATATCAACAATTGACATACGAGAAACAGACCAAATACATTCTAATTCTTTTGACACTTTAGGAAAACAATCCATGGGTCATATGTGACGTGTACAAGTCAACCCCGCCTCAATACGAGTCACTGTGGGGCGGGGACCACCCAAACTACCTCTCATTTGTTCAAAATGGATTAATATTTTACGTACATATGCCAAACCGATCAAACGGATTTTGATTGTGTTGAAACTTTAGGAAAATGATCCATGGATCATATGTGATGTGTACCAGTCAACCCAACCTCAATTCGAGGCATGGTGTGGCAGTTATTGAGTCACAAGTGATGAGACTCCTATGAAAATACCTTTTCACCATATATTATAAAAGTGGTTGTCGTATGAAGATTGAAATGGGTATAAATAATATTTGATTTATTGAAACTCTGATTCAACTATACTGGATGATTTTTGTCATATGAAGATTCAAAGGGGGAATTATTCACCATGACTCTAATCAAATAGGTGGTGTAATCAAATAGGTGGTGTTATTTTTTGTTGTTTTAAGTCTGTCACTATTTTTAGTGCTGTTTTTTATGCAGGTGTATGCACTGGAGGGGCTACTGGAGGGGCTGCTGTGCAACAATTTTGGAAATACTGAATACCAACGGTTGTAAACCGTTGGTATACTTTGAGAAAGAATTATACCAACGGTTCAATAAACCGTTGGTAAAAAACCATACTTAAACATATCCCCACGGTTTCATTGAAACCGTTGGGAAAACATCTATACCAACGGTTTACAACCGTTGGTATAAGATCAAAACCATTGAATTCCCAACGGTTTTATGAAAACCGTTGGGAAAAATACTATACCAACGGTTGTGAACCGTTGGTATAATATCAGAATTATAGTATTCCCAACGGTTTAGAACCGTTGGGTAAACCTATACCAACGGTTCTTGTTGAACCGTTGGAAAATCCATACCTAGAGTGGGCTATACCAACGGTTTACTGCAAACCGTTGGTATATATATTTCCCCACGCCTTACTTCCCTACGGTTTGGACAACCGTTGGTATAGAATATACCAACGGTTCTCCAACCTATACCAACGGTTCTAAACCGTTGGTATATCCTTTATTTCCAGTAGTGTGAGCACATGCATTGGGTCTTGAATTTAATTCCTTAATAATGATATATGGAACACATCATATACATTAGATAGGCTCAGTGGAATTTTCATATGGTAATACATATCTCCAATTCATTCTAGAATTTTAAAAGTTTCTATGTACTAGAGGATCAATTTCCTTTTTTTAACAAACCTTATAACACCCATCCATGAAGATACTTTCAAGGAAATAAGATATCCCAATTTCAATTCCAAATATTTTCTCTAGTTATTAGCACAATTATTTTTAATTCTTTGATATTATTTAATATGAGTCTAAAAACCATTTATCTTTATCATTATATCCTCAAAAATTTCTGGTACTACACATTTACTTTCAACAAATTCATCCCAACAAGTTGAATTATGACATCTCTTTCCATATAATCCTTCATAAAACACAATTTTAATACTTAAATAGAAACACTTTTTATAGGAAAACACTACCAAAGGTAGATACTTATTCCATATACCTTTAAATTAAAGTGATAATAACCTCAACATCTCTTCTAATGTTTGAATATTCCTTTAAGAATGTCCATTTGTTTGAGGGTGGTAGGTGGTGCTCAAATGAATCTCAATATCAAGACCCTTATAAAAAATATTCTATAATTTTGATGTAAATTAGGCATCATAATCAAACACAATTTAAAGAGTATAACCATTAATTCTTACAAAATCATTAATATAGAGTCATGAAAGGAACTCAAGATGTAAATCTTCTCTTATATCAAGGAAATTTACAAATTTGTTCTGGTGGTAAAAAATAACACATATTTCATCATTATTTCTAGGAGTCATTAGTATTCCTATGATAAAGTACATATTAATTTCATTTCATTTTCATATATAAATAGGTTTAATCTACATGAATCCTATAGGATACTGTATCTAAACCATTTACTATTGAAAAAACTAGCATCCTAATACATAATCTATAATTTATTACTTCATTTTATCCTGCAAAAAATGTTCCTTCAAATACTAAAAATATTTGTGCTACTAGGGTGTATAGATAAATTTTATGTATTAGAATCATCCAATAATTACCCTTTTCAATAATTTATGGGTGAAACACATAGTCTCTTTCCAAATTTCATAAATCCATCTTCACAAATGAATTATCCAAAATTCCCATCATTCACATATTTAATTTTATTTTCAAAATTCTCATCATAGAATTAGAAAAAATTAATATTTTCTAATAAATATGGTTTGGTAGAAATTTTAAAAATGAGTGATTTCTCCCCTTAATAATTTCTATATCCATCTCTACTAGATCCTTGAACACGGGATCCTTGTTAATCCTCTTTTTCATAACTTCATGATATTTCATGCTCAATACATCCATTATCTTATTTACCTTCCCTAGGTGGTAGTTTATTGATAAATAATAATCATTGAGTAATTCAAGCCATCACATTTGTCTCATATTTACCTATATTTATGAAAATATGTATTTTATTCTCTTATGGACTGTGTATATCTCACATCTTTAACTATAGAGATAATGTATCCATATCTTCAAGTAACAAATTATGGATACCAACTCAAGATCATGAATTTGATAGTTTTGTTCATGAGTATTTAACTTTATTGTTCCACACGTAATGAATTTATCATTATTCATAGGGACACAACCAATTCTCTTCTTAATTGCATCATTATATATCACAAATCCATCATTTTCAGATGATAGAGTCAAAATTTAAGAATTGACCAATATTCTCTTAAATTCTTAAAAATATTATTGGCATTACTTTTTCCATGGGACCTTAACCCCTTTAAATGTAATCTTGTTAAATAGGTTATCCAATTGGGAAATTTTTTGAACAAATTGCCAATAGTAACCTACCAAACCAATGAAACTGTGTACCTCAATTATGTTTGTTGATGTATTCCATTATTTGACTACATTTTTCTTTTAATGATAAAAATATATTCTATCCTTGGAGACAATATGGCCAAAAAAATGAAAAATTGTTAATCCATAATTCACACTTGCAAAATTTCTTAAATAACTCTTTTCCTCTAAGAGTCTCAAGAATGATCTGCAAGTGATTATCATGGTCCTCATTTCTTTTAAATACACCAAAATATCATCAATGAAAACCAAAAAATAATTTTCAAGGTATTCATCAAATAAACTATTCATTAGATCTATAAAAACATATGATTCATTAATCAATATAAATTTAATTTCATTAAAATTGTAATGTACATACCTCATTCAAAATGTTGCCTTCAGAATATCTTCCTTCTTTACTCACAATTGATGATAACCAGAAAGAAGTTAAATATTTGTAAAATATTGAGCTCCATGAATTTGATCAAATAAGTCATCAATACATGGTAGGGGATAATTTTTCTTTATCATAATATCATTGATTTCCCTATAATCAATGCACAACCTCATGGATTCATCTTCCTTAATAATGAAAAGAATATGGGATCCCTATGGTAAAACAATAGGGTGAATAAATAATTTACCATACAACTACCCTAGTTGTTTATTCAACTTCACTAATTCTATAGTGTCTATTCAATAGGGGTTCATTGATATAGTTATTTCATCAAGGATTAAATCAATGGAAAAATCCAACTTCACTCTCTGGTTAATTTCTAGGAAATTCCTCAGGAAATTTATAAACATATTTCTGTATAATATTTACATACTCAATTTGAATATTAACCTTTCTATTTGTTGATTGGTTTTGACTTTATTTCTCAATAGTCTCATTTAGATGTGTTACTGGGGGTGGAACTATACATAATTCATATGATGAAGTCTCTCCTCTAATGATAAGGAATTTCACATCTTCATCATAGATTATAATTACCTTCTCTTTAAAATAAATTTTTGCATCATATTTTAAAATTTATCCCATAATAAGGATTATATAAAATTAAACCATAGGTATAATAAAAATTTCCCAAAATAAGTCATTTTTCTGTGCCAAAATATAAACTTCCTAGCACATATTGTTCTTAGTGAAATTTCTACTATGATTTTTGACATATAACTCCCTTCTTAAGATTCTAGTAAAATAACTAATTTTATTAGAAAATATGGAAGATAAAAAAGAGTGTGAGGATCCAAAATAAAATAAATGATTATCTAAATTTGAATCTATCACCAAGGTACCTTCTACCACATCTTTTAGAGCTTCAAACTCAATTATAGTGATTGCAGAAGCTTTGTCCTCTCCCCTTGACCACTTCTATGGTAGATTCCATTGATGTTGGGGGAATTGGTTTCAATAATAACCCATTTCTTTGTAGTTAAATAAATATATATTAGTTTTCTCTTTATTTCCCTTTGGTTCATGATCTAGATGACCCTTTTTACCACACTTATAACACACTCCCATGCCCTTTAGGCGTTTTCAAGGATGGTTCATTCAATAATTTTCACAAGATGGAAATTGATTCATTTTCTTCATATTAATTGACGTGTTCCATTTTTCTTAGTGTTTAGAGAACCCATTATTCACTTGATTCCCATTAAATATATAGGATCTATATAATTCTTATCTATTTTGATGATGGATAAAAAAATCATCATATGATTAAAAATTTTGAGAAACCAATGCCCTTCAGAGGCTTGGATTAAAACCTCTAATGAAATGGTCATTATTGAATTTCACAATGCATGTCTATTATATAGCATACCTTGATAGTATTTTAATGGTAGCCTCATTCTCCAAAACAATTTTATATTAATTTTTCTTTATTATGTGGAATATTCTCTTTATTTTAGTTCATTTTCTCATGAGGGAAATTTTCATCAAAGAATGTTTCATTAAAAGATATAAATTCTATGTGTTCTATTTCATATTCCACCCCAGTATTTTAGATCAAAGACCAAAATCGATCAACATAATCCATGAGAAAATATATCACCGATATAACATTTTCCTTTTCATCACATCCCAAAGATAAAAATATGTTTTCAAGGGACTTAATTCATTTCTATACTACCACTAGATTAGTAGTCCCACTAATTATAAGGTACTTTATAACATAATGTGATCCAATATAGGTGAATCATGATGTGGAATAATAAGTTTTGCCATTAGGTAAAGGTTATTCATAATAACCTGGTTAATCTACCAAACAATATCCATTATTTTCTTAATTCCAATACGAGCTGTATTGGCTTTATCTATAAGGAAATTTCTCTATTGACCATAAGTTTTTATACTATTCTATATTCCATGAACCATTTCTAAACAATGGAATATACTAGATTAGATAAAAAAATATGAATTTTAAATCATAATATATAAATATAATCTGATATAACAATTAATATAAATTGAAATTTTAGGCATTTTTAATTTCATAATCATAACCTTTGTTTCCTTGGGAATATCATTAAACCATAAAAATATTTTCAAACCCTTCATAATAGATTTAAAAGAAAATACAAATTAACCAAATTATATTAGTTTGTATTATCAAAACATGTGTATAGTAAATTAACATGAACCATTCAATAGAATAATGGTTGATATATACTTAAACTAACTCTTTTCATGAATATTACCCCTAGATTCATCTGTTCAAAAACTACATCCACTTGTAGTATCAAAACAAATATGTATTGATAGGAAACCCCACATAATCTCTACCTTATAAAAAAAATTAGGATATTATTCCACAATTTATCATAACCTCAAAGTCTATCATTGGGTTATGTTCCCTAATCAATGTTTTCCTTATTCTAGTTCCCAATGTTTCTATAGAAAAAATTGATACCAACTATAAAAACCCTGAATCCTATAACCGAGAGTCGACGTCTACATTATTACGTCAGCATAGTTATAAGGGTTATAATCTTGAATGGACCATCAATTTTCTTATATTTATGAACCAGATACGTACATTAAACCTATTTCACATTTGGAATATAATATAAAACATAATAATATAAAATGATCGACTTCCTTAAAATTCATTAATAAAATTCATATTCATATCCTGGGGAAAGGAAAAAAAATGGGTGAGCTCAAATGATAAGTAACAATTACATAAAATGGAATATATCATGATTAAATATGGTATAAACAATATGGAATGGTGAATAATTGAAAATACATAGCATTTAGTCAACAAAATAATCACAAAAATGCATCCATGGATGATATCAATGAAATAATATCATTGATAATAGTAAATGAATTTTCAATAAAGGTAATTGTTAATATTGTATGTCATGATCTCAATCATCATGATATCTAAAATGTCAAGAACTTATTCTAAGATAGTTTAATTTATGGGTAGATATACACCAAAACCCATTTAATTTGGATAATTGATTTTTCTCATGAGACCTTTCAATGCATCAAGTAGCTATATAATTCCATTCCCCACCCATCACGGCATGTTCAATGCATTCCACATATGTAAAATGATAGATTTAATTCATGAAAAATATTCCTTATTAGTAAATATATGTATTGAGTAAATAATATGGATTTATCAAGATTTCCCCTAGTCAATCAAATATATTTCATCACAAAACAAAATTTATAAAAATGGTATATGGTTTATGAAATAATAATATCCATTAGAAAAATAACATGGATAATTAAGAGAAATGTAGGAAAATTCTGCCTCGGAGCAGCTCCTCCACTCTCTCTTGAGGAGACTAGGGTTTCTTGTTTTTTCTTTGCTTCCCTTACCCCTTCATCTTGGCTCGATTTCATTGTTTGCCTCTTCCAGATCAGCTGGATTTAGCATGGCTTGGTGTCGGCGTGGCGCGGTAGGGATCCGACATCGTTTTTGCCTTCTCAATCGCATCGATGTTCTTCTAGAGTGTGGCCCAATGTGTCTTGGTCGTGATGGCGTGCTCAGAGTGGATTTGTTTTAGTTTGGAAAGGCCAAGTGACACCTCCAGTGTTCTTATAGTGTGTCTCGAAGGTGGATCTAGAGTGGCTAGGAGGGGGAGGTCCTAGGCTTTAGTGTTTCTATCTTTTTTTTTGCAGGTTTTTTGATTTGGTAATGTTCATGAATGATGAGATGGTGTTGATGTTCAGATGGTTTGTGTGGTGTCATTATCTTTGGAGGTTCCCTACCCTTCCCTATTGTCCCCATCTTTCCATGGCATGTGTTTTGGACTTTGGTGTGTGCTTTTGTTGTCCTGCTATGTCCGATTCCAGTCAGGCGTGGCATTTGTTTTGGACTTTGGTGTGTGATTTCCGTCAGGTGTTTCTGAACATTACACATTGATAGCAAGTCAAGGGAATAATTTTGGATATAACTAATGGTACAGGGGATTCTCATTGCTGAAAATTACCTCCACCACAACTACGATGCCCATGCCACATCCTCTTCCTTCCCTTCACACCACTTAAGCTACCACTTGGTGGAAGTGAAGGGGAATATTGACCAAACCTTACTAACATGTCCATATCAACCATCATACCCCTTTATACCATCTCTTTATAGGTATAAAGACTCAATATAACTACATGTGATCTGATATTTGGTCGCAAACCCTACAGGTACTTCTAATCCTTCAACTGATCATTCTTTACTATATCCAGGGAAACATGAACCAGACCTATAAACCTATTGGTGTATGCCGAAATCAAAAAAAGAATAATTGAGTAGATTATTATAAAAAATCATAGTACAAACAAAAAAATCCATTATCAAAATAGATCTTAAGATCAAGAACTCAAAATATGAGACACACATCCCAACATCCCATGGTAACTTGAGTCTTGTCATGGTAATAGTTTCCTAGGAACTCACCACAACCTACCTCTAAAGTACTACAAATCCAATATCTAGTCGAATAACTTCCCAAAACTATGAACTAAACTCCTTTGATACAAAACATTAACAAATCAACCAGGATATCCACACAAACTGGTACTCAAATAGATCTATCACATACTCAAAGGGAATTCCGGATCCCCACAGGCTGGAAACTAAAACTTTGGCATAAAAAACTACATGGAATGATTTCACCCAACCTCAAGTAGAAAACATGGAATATATATACACACACAATAAGAAGAAATAGTGGAATAGAAAAATAGGAAATATATTCCATAGAAAAAAGGAAACAGTAGAATAATATCATCCCAAAAGTAGTTACACAAACTCCAAGGTATGAGTCCAAAAATAATGGATAGAACCAAAGAAGAGAACCATCAGATCCCTATGATAAGTAGGAAATGTCTCGTTATCTCAACACTATCTACCCAACTTAGCTGACAAAAACCTCTACATCTCACTATGTGACCTTGCATTTCCCTACATCAAAAGACATAACATGGTCTACGCACCACCAAAGGGGTGTGCAAGGTGTAAGCTAACATACCCAGTAGGATCTTACTTAGGTGTTCCATAATAAGTCTCTATAAAATAATCCAAAAATTACCATCTTTAATAAAATAAAGGAATGATAATTAGTTAAACATTTTTATATCAAAATCATGGTAAAACATTTCCCCTTTTCTATAGTTCTAAATAATATAGGTAAAATAGTTTCAAATAATATCACATATATCAAAAATCCAAATAGTATAACTCAAAATCCTACGTAACATCAAACCAAGGATCACTATAGGTTAGGCTAGCAAACTAATCATACCACAAAAAATGATTATTGTGCACTCAAGTCCATCTAACATAGTCCCATGGATCAGTGTAACACCCCAGGGGTGAACCACCTTAACAATGTCAATATCATGTCCCTGGAACAATGAGCCTAGAGAGCAGAGGAACACCCCATGAGTGACCCCCCTTCAACAATTTCATGCAAAATAACCCTAAGATACACCTTCCATATAAGTACCCAAGGATTCCCATGTGATCTATTTTCCAAACCATTTCATCAAAATCCTTCTTGAAATCCATTTCACAAATGTATTTCATAGTGCTTTGAAAAAACCCATTTTCTATTTACCCAAACAAGGGGGAAACCATATTTTCACAAAAAAACATCTATACAAACACACAACTCAATCAATAAATCATTATGTTTTGTTTATAAAACAATTTATAAAAACATGAGAAATCAAGTATCATCCAACATAGGCTAGATATAGAACCACCTACCACAAACATGGGCCGCACATGCCCACAACTAGATCAAAAACCATTAAAAGGAACATAAAACAATAAGTGAAGGACCTACCTATGATTTCGACACTTTATAATCATATTCCATAACAACTAAGATTAAGAGATAGGTTTGATCACACATACTTCATAAAAAAATACCAAAAACATAACAACTAACAATGGACCAGCCCCCGGAAGAAGATCACACGGTGAATAAAGAATGGATCAATAAGAACATCACCACAAGATAAATAGATCTTAAAAAATAATATAAGGGTGTCATTGTGACCAAAACAAACAAATAATAAGAAACATCACTTAGAGAGATTCATTTCTTCCACCATATAGACCAATCACAAAAATGAAATGATAAAAAAGGAGGATAGGTCCCCCAAATCACTTGGACGAGCTCCAAGGTTTTGAGATAGAATCTTACATGTTGAATGAAAAGAAAATAATATGTGCAGTGTGGTAAAAACTACAATCCCCAAACCATTCATGGTGTGAACCCTTCCACAACCTGAATTTCAGGATTTACAAGATTAACAGAAAAATGTGTCACCTCATATTAAAATAACACTAATTGAAATTTTCATGATGTGAACCAGTTTCATGGAATGTAAAAATTTCATGTATTGAACCAATTCCTGATATATTCTCAAAAAAGGATTCAAGTCATGTAACTAGTAAATGACCTAAATGTTTCAAGTAGGAAGATTCTATAGAAAAACTCAAAAAAGATCCCAGATCAACCCAAACCCCAATGGACATCCTCTCAATCCTTTTACAAATTTATACACAAAATCAATTAATTAAAACAAACTTGAATCCCTATACTTTAGATAATTTTCCCTAGAAAATTATCTTTATCCTCAGATGGCCTAAAACAAACCCAAACCAAAATGGAAATAAAAATAGAGAGGTTAAATACCTGAAAGAAGGTATTGGGGTATTGCATTAGCAGAAGTCTAGTCATGTTCACAAGGTCCCTTGGCCTAGGAAAAATTTAGAGAATTCATATGTTATCTCATCCCTAGAATTACATTTATAAGGATCCATGTGAAACATACAACAACATAACTATAGGGTACTCAATCCCTCTTGAACATTGATTTTTTTTATTTTAATTCCAATTCCCCATTTTTATCCTTATAAAATTGATTCATCTCATTCATCATATAAATGGATTATCTCTATTTTTTGGTGATGAAACTTATTTCTAAAAGACTCCATGAGCCATGTCTGGGGGGAAATAATTCAAATGAAAAACCTCTAGTGTAAAACGATTAAACATACACCTATACTCTCCCATGACCTACACCTAGGAGGAAAGAATAAAAATGGAGTAAATCTAGTGTATGCTGAAAACACCAATTCCTATACCTATCTATGAGCCATACCTAGGAGGAAACTTCACCTTGTAAACTATTTGGTATCCATGAAGGATCTAATTCATTATAATACATTGTTCAAGAAAATTTATGTTATCTTGATGCTTCCATTTTAATGTTTCAAAAATAATCACGAAGTAAAGAAAAAATTAAAGCAACAACAAAAGGAATTTGAAAAATGATTGAGGTCATAATATGTTTTTAATATTTGATCAAAAAAAGGATTATTAATATCCATAATTTGGAATCTATCCTTGTCATTTCATGTTAATTAAAGTAAATTAAAACAATCATGTTGGACTTTAATAAATCCTATAGAAAATATTAGATAACTTTTGGTAGAAAAAACTCATGTGTTGCTAAAAATTCACATGTTTTGCGACATTATCCTTGATTAATGGGTACCTTTTCTCAACATGAGAAACCAATTTTTAGATATTTTATTCGCATACCTCAAGTTCTATGTTAGTTTCCAATATATTCATTTTTACTCTTTCCACATGATCCTTATATTTAGGGATTTCTACAGTTTTTTGAATCCATCAAATTATGATGTTATGGTACTTCGGTAGAAAATTGATTTAGATATTTCATAGCACCATCTCTAGCATCCACTTGGTGGTTAACATAATAAAAAGTGGGGAGTTATTTTTCATGTGTATCCAATTTCTCTCAGGTAGTTAGGACGTATTGGATAAAACTATATAGGTGTTGATAATCAAACATACTTGCACCCAGACCATATAAGAGGTAGTGGAATCTGTCTTCCTTATCACTTATCTCTTCCAATTCAATATTCATAATGATGGTGTGGATTTTTTCACCAATCCCACCTCCACATGACTTGATATTCAACAATGGATTCAGTATCTTCACTCTAATTAGTTACCATCATTGGTATATAATTATGAATTATCTTCATAAGGGAGGAAATACATCTTTTAATAGGTACAGTAGAGTCATTAACTACTACCCCTTGGAAAATTCCATCGACTTAGTGAATAAAAATAGTAATCAATGGTAGAACATTTTCGATCGACACATTGGAACTAAGTTCATCAATGAAACTAGTAACTCCATTCACTCACATTGAGATAACTAATTCCCCAATGATATTATAACTTAAATATGATAGAACCAATTTATATTTTGAGTTTTTAGTAATGGAATGGTCTTGTGAGAGCTTATGCAACTTAATTTTCTTATACTTATTGGTTGTTATTTAGGGTTCACACTAAACCCATAAAAGTGTTTTATTTAAAAAATAAAAAAATACAATTGGGGATGGGGTGTACATAACTAACCTATAAACATGTTCAGTTATCACTATTAACATAGGTACACTACGACCATGATCATGGATACTCATGGAAAAAAATTGTTTTTGTATCCTTTTTTTCTAGAAGTGATGCTATGGATTTGATAGTGTTAGGTGGACCAAAGAGTTTCTGAGGTACCACTTGTATATCTTCTACCTTGTTTTATACTTTGTTTGATTTTGGAGCTTTATATTCAACAATTGTTTCTACTTTATTCTAATATCTAGGACTCATGATAAAGAGACTTATAGTCCCTTGGGTGTTAACCATGTTAGATGTAGTTCAATATAGAATGTTTGAGATGTATTAAGGTTGTGATCTAATTATGGAATAGCATCATCTATTGGTATATTTATTTTCATTTTAGATAAAACCATATGATGTAATCCTTAGAATGTATTAGTTTTATTTTATGCATAGTTTGTTTGATTTCTTTCAAATTAGGCTTATCATATTTGATTTGAAGTATGTGATTATAGTATTTTATAGTGAGTAGGATCATCATATGGGAAAATATTTTTTGATAATCATTCCTCTCAACCAATATATTTGATGTTTATATCAATATATGTTAAAGAGATGATGTTTCTAAGAGTTATTGGGGAGTTCACTGATGTTTTTATTGAATAAATTATGACACTACCATATTATTTTGATTTGGATTTTGGGATAGATTTTTATCCTATTTTCTATTAAATTTTAATGCCTCCTTGTCATATGAAACCTTCTATGTTATGTTAGTTTTGGATTCATATCGATGATCTATTGGAAAAGGGTTTCATCAGATGAAGTGTGTCTCTTTGGGTAGATATATTATTTTCTATAATAATGTGGATGGTAGTATAAGGTTATTCATAAAATAATGATTGTTAAATTGGGTTTAAATGAAGAATCATTATCCCCTCCCAAGGATTGGTGATCATTTCAATCATTTTAAGGAATCTAATAAGTTTTTGAAGATTTATTTGTAGTTGATATGCTATAAAATGTGGGTGAAGGAGAAACAAATCCTAATGATTTCTTCATGTGTCATTAGAGACACTTTAAGTTTTTGGTTATTTTTTTCAATATAATGAATACCCCTATAAATGTTCATGGTATTGATGAAATCTATGTTCCCTAAGATCTTTAATTGATTTGTTGTAGTGTCCAAAGACTAAAATCTTATATAATAATGGTCATAATAAGATCATGTTGAGAATTTAATAACTGTTCAAAAAGTTTCTCAATGTTATCATATCAATGGGAAGTTTTCAAAGTACAAGTTTTAGACCCATGAGTTTCATTCTATTAGGTATATCATGTCTTATCAAGTCATGGTAGTCAATTATTTAAAGGTTGATGTGGTTTTTTTGGAATAACCCAGTAATATTTTACAATTCCATAGTTTTCTCATTTTTATAGGTTACTATTGGAGTTTTATGATTTATTTCTCTTAGAACGGATCCCCTTTTATAACCTTGACTTGAAAGGAAAAGGCCTTTATATGGGATAATTTTTATTGGGTAGAGTTTAAATACTCAAAGGAGAATATGATATGTTTTCCCTTCCTCTATTTTCTAGATAATTGAGTCATATTTGTGGTGTTTTATGATGCTTCTATTATAAATTTGGGTTGTGTTAGAATTAATTATAGGGTGTGGATCTATTATGGGCCTAAATAGTTATCTCCTCATAAATATAACTATGCTACTCATGATCTGGAGCTTGTAGTAATGGTGTTTTCCCTAAAGCGATGGTGTTGTTATCTCATGGGGTAGTGTATTTTGTTCTTGGTGGAGTATAATAGCTTGGGGTATATCATTTATTAGTGATATTTGAATCAATGTTATTAGAGTTTGATGATGTTCTTATAGGATTATGACTTTGAGATCTCCTACACTCCAATGGAAAGGAAATTTAGTGTTTCATACTCCAAATTGGAAGTCAAATAAAGATGTTATTCATGAATTAGGTGATAGATAAAGGATGATGGGTAAGCTTTTAACTTTTCATATCAATATGGAGGAAGTCGGTGTTATAGATTTCATGTATCATATGATAAAGAAATATTATTTGATGTAGAAGGTGGATGAGTCTTAGTTAGGAGATACCGAAGAGGAGGTGTGGATAGATTGTATAGCATATAGAGATTCTCCTAAGGGGATTTTAATAGATGATCAGTATCATGTGTTATTTCAAGGGATTCTATTTGTTTAATCAGTAGCATGAGAGGTGGGTTTTCTTAACAAAGTGAGACATGATTTGTTCACCTAACCCATATCTATATAAATTTTATTGAATAAAACAAAATTTACAAAGCATACATGATGTGTAATGGGCTAACACCATCAGAAAATTGAAAGTGGTAAAATAGACAAGAGAAATGTACAATATAAAAAAACAAAAAAGGATTGGTTAGTCTTCAAGAGTGTCCATCCATCAGCACTTGAGATCCATAATATATAAATAATCTTAAATGAATTCATTCTATATCAGTAAATTGAAATTATATCTCTTGAAGTTTCAATGTAAAGGGAAAAATAATGAACCAAGATCATTCCAGTAGACTAAAAACATATTCTCCAATATCACCTACCAGTAGAAGAGTCTCTCACTAAAGAAGATATCATGAGTCATGAATGAGTATAGACTAGTAGTAAATGAACATTTATGTCACTAGATGCTATGATTTTGGCCTTCTATTCCAAAGAAAATCTAAGAATCACAAAACCAATAAGGGGGTTATAATAGCACTAGGTCCCCTTTTTGAATATCATTAGTAGGGATTTCAAAACAAAATTCATCAAAGTGAAGTACAGGATACCAGAATTTCTCAAAAAAATATATAATTTAAAAAAAACTCCCCATCAATTCCTAATCAAACCCAAACATTCCTTCACAAGAAATTCATAACTCATATCTAAGATTAGAAGAAATAGATAGAAAAGTAAACTAAATAAAAACAATCAACTTCAAACCTTAGTAGTCTAAAGAACACTGAACAATCCACTAACCTTCATCGACAATCCACATACTCAATATCCCAACACCTTAATATTTAATGCTGAATCACTACCATAAAAACAGGATTCCAAAAAATACAGACAGAAACAAGTCAAAACCTCCACAAACTAATGATAACTATAGATTTTTCAAAACCAAACCAACATTCATCCAGCACTTGAAAGTAGGAAAAATCAAAGAAAAACTTCCTAGATAAAAACAGAAAAGCCAGCAGACAACTAAACATCAATTAAAATCCATGTAATCCATCTTTAGAAAGGTTAAAATAAGAAAGAATAATTTCTATGGAATGCCCCTGAAATTAAAATATTAGTATTTCATTTATATTCCTCTACCATCTTAATAAACATTCATTCTCTAATTTGAAGGTATGTCTCTATAGTAATTTCACTAGATCTGTATCTTATTAGCCAATAAAAACACATATTTTGATTACATTTTAATGGTATTAAATGTTTATTTTTGATCTTATGGGCCTGAGTTAGTGGATTTTAATTTTGAACATCCATTCTATTCATTTGTGCACTCCATGCCTAATATGCACCAATTTAGGCCCAATGCTTCATCTGATTTCAAAGAATTTAATTATCCATATTTTAATTTTATATTTTTGAAAATGGATATAAACTTAAATATGACCATTTTTCATTTAGGGATCAATGGAGGATTCATAAAGGATGATGCGGATTTTTGGAGAAGAAAGGAAACAATTCTGGAGAAGGTAGATTTGATATCATCCCACTGATCAGACTGTGGGGACCACAATATAGGCCCAATGAAGTCCAAAATTAATGGGAGACTAGAAGACATATAGAGGAACAAATAATTATTTTGGAGCCAGTGCTAATTCGTCCTAAATGGTGGTTATTAAGTCATCCCAAGTTGAAGATTCAATTCTGGGCCAGATTCTGCGGCCCACAAAAATAGCCCACTATTTATATCATATCTCGCGAAAGGTTTATTATTATGGGGTGAAATTTTACTTGATTTTAGGGTCCATCTGGGGTGTCATTTAAGTCTTCTAGGTCCCACTCTAATTCGGCGTTCTAGAAGGTCCTTTAGGCACGTCTTTCCGGTGGATGAAAACTGGCTGCAACTTCGAGGCAAGAGTTGAAAAGTCTCTTATGCATTAAATGTCCACCCACCTTTCTCCAACAAAATTAATTAAAGGAACATGGGATGATGGGATCTCGTCCAAAGGCTTATAAAATTCCTATTTAAGGTAGTAGGGATGGAGTATTTGTGGATCTTGGTGCTTTCTTTTCATTGTAGTGTTATTATGCCAATTTGCCTTCGTAATGTTCTTTCTTCTCATGTAAGTTGTTCGAATCACCTTAGTCCTCAATAAAAGTTCTTCTTATTCTCTTATTCTATTCTTATTCATATCACCTTGATACCGTTTCCTCAAGGTGTGAAATTTTTCACACCAAACCTTGTGATTTTGTTCACACAACGGTGGATTGATCGTTATTTGTGTTGTTTTTACTTCTTCAATTCCACCCTCGTAAGTCTACTTTCCACTTCCATTGAGAACTTGTCATCAATGGAGGGCTAGCTATTTTATGGTTTGATCCAAGGGAGTAGAAAGGTTCTGTATTGAATGTTATTTCTCACTCTCTAAATGTTATTAATTTCTTTTAATTGAGTTTCTTTCATTCAATGATTTTTATTCTTCTTCTTCCTTATTGAATTTATTCACCCCACTTTGATGTGCTAATTATATCCTTTACCTTAGAGTGCTCATGAAAATGATCCTAAAAGTGTATAGGTGATTATCATGTGTTGTGAAGTTGTTTAATTAGTAAGTGATTAGGTTAGTTTGAATTCATTGCATGAATCCTTCTTGAGTTAATGAAATTAAAATCGTAAAAAAAAGGAATTCATTCAATCCACCCTGAGCAATAACCTGGGATCAACTCATTTCCTCATAATTTGAATTCACGTAGATCTTTTAGTGCTCTTTAAAAACCATCTAAAATCAACCCAAGTTGGCAACTTCATAGCCAAAAATCCATCTCTTTTTATTGAGTGTCTAAAGGTTCTTCTTAGGTCTCTGAGGATTCGACAACCCAAGATGCACTGCAAGCGACCGCTTGACCCTTAAAACTTGGGTAAATTTGGGCGAAACCAAATTTTGGCGCCATTTCCGGGGACCAAGTAAGTTCCTTAGAAAAAAACCTTCTTTCCTAGCCCCCATTCTTCTATTCTCACCCAGGATCTCTTGTCTTTTCCCTTTCTTGCTTTTTTTTCTTTTGGTGTATGTCTGCCTTCACCCGCGATAACTCAAACAGACTAGTTATGGTGGAAAGTCATAGGATAGGGGAGTCAAGTACACCATTGTATCCAAATATTCTTAATACCCCCGAGTTAAATATTGAGTCAATTTTAATAGAGTGTATTCAAAGAAACCAACTCATAAAACCAGGTGGGAACCAAAATGGAAATCCAAATGAGGCAGCCCCAAATTTGGGGAATGCAGTCGATCAAACCCTGAATGACTATCTTACACCTACCTGGACCAATGCACCCTCTTTCATTAGACATGCTTCCCTAGGAGATGCCCACTATGTCTTTAAAACTCATTCCCTAAACCACCTTCCAAATTTCCATGGGATGGAGTCAGAAATGTCTTACCTTCATGTCAAGGAGTTCAATGACATTGTTGAAACCATGTGCTCACCACATCAACTTGAGTCAGCTAAGATGAGGCTCTTTCCTTTCTCACTTAAGAATCGAGCAAAGAACTGGTTAAATAATCTGAGACCTTCATCAATCCACACTTGGAACCAACTGAAAATAGAATTCTACAAGAAATACTTTCCCCACCACAAAACAATTGCACTTAAAAAGAGTATCCAAAACTTTTTTGAAAAAGAGGGAGAGTCATTCTATGAAACATGGGAGAGGTTCAAAGACACCCTAAACATGGTTCCACACCATGTTTTTTCTATTCCTGAACAAGTAATAATTTTCTATGAAGGTTTGGGCCCAGGGAACAAACAATTCATTGACATGATGTGTAATGGGACCTTTAAAAACAAATCCCCAAATGATGCTTACGAGTATCTAGAAATCCTTGCTGAACAAAACCAAACATGGGGAACATCACCTTATTCTAAAAATCCTCAAAGAACTGTTGGAATGCATACACTTAGAGAAGAGGAAAGCCTTAGGGTGAAACTTGCAGCACTCTCTAGGAAGGTTGAAGAGATAGACCATAGGAAAATCCATGAAATCCAAACGGTAGACCCTGTTTGCACAATCTGTGACAAACATGACCACAAAACAAACAACTGCCCAACCATTCCATCCATAAAGGATGTTATTTTAGGAGGACCACCTGCTGAAGTCAATTCCCTAAACTTTCAAAAGCCTCAACACCCAAACACATTCAACCCAAGGTATAATGACCACCCAGGCTTCTGATGGAAAGATAACCAATAACCTAGCCAATCACAAGGACCAAACCCCTACCCTACACAAAATTTTCAAAACCATAACCAATTCCAACCACAACCAGTCCAATACCAACATCCTCTAGTCCAATACCAACAACCCATCCAACAACCAAAGTATCCCCCTGGGATAACCCAACCAACACAAGCCCCTTTCCAATCTGTCCCTCTCCCAATCCTTGAACAACTGTGTAAACAAATGGAAAGGATGAACTCAGAAGTATCTTCCCTAAAACAAGAACTTCAAACCATCAAAACTGGAAAGGAACCCATGCCCACATAGGCCATTCCACAAAAATCATCAAGGGGAGAGACAAGTTGCACTCAAACAACTCATGAACAACTAAAGGCTATGACAATTTTGAGAAGTGGGAAATCGATTGAGAAACCTGAACCAATAGTTCAAAACCCACCTAAAGATTCAAACTTTAATGAAAATTCAAATGAAACACATAAACAAACTGAAGATACTAATAAAAATGTGAAAGAAGCAACTCTTCAAAAAACAACCCCACAACCTGCCCCATTTCCTCAACATATGAGGGGGAAAACCAAGCCTGAATTGAGTGAAACATTGAGGGAAATATTCTCAAAAGTCAAGTTGAGCATTCCACTTCTCGATGCAATTCAAACCATTCCTTCATACTCAAAGTACCTTAATGACTTTTTCGCTTTTAAAAGAAAATTTTCACATAAAAACCAAGTCCTTTTGGCTGCTAATGTGAGTACCACCATTCAAGGGACCATTCCTCCTAAGTAAAGACTCGGGTTGCCCTTATATCAATGTTGAACTAGGAGAGAGAAAAGTTGTCAAGGCCTTATATGACCTAGGTGCTAGTGTCAATATCATAACCTATGCTTTGTACTGCCAATTAGGCCTAGAAGAGCTCCAACCCACATCTGTCACACTTCAACTTGCTGATCGTAGTATTAGGGTTCCAAAGGGGATCTTAAAGGACGTTTTGGTGAAAGTTGAAAATTTCATTTACCCAGCTGACTTTATTGTTCTTGACAATCACTGAAGCTTAGGTCATAGGGATAAAACCCTAATCATCCTTGGCCGTCCCTTCCTTGCAACAATCAACTCTGTTATCCGAGTCCGAAATGGGAACATGACAATCACCTTTGGAAACATGAGTCTAGACTTGAACATCTACAATGAAAACTCTCAAATTGGGGATGATGAAGAGATCCATGAGGTTAATTGGATAATTAGTTTTGATAGTGAACTCAAGGAACATCAAGGAATTACCGAAGGATATTTAAGTCAAGAAGAGATTGATTTTCTTTGTTCACATGAGGGAAATTTGTCTCTTTGGCTTGAATCTCTTTCATATTGCTCTATTGATGATTTTCTAGAATCACCAATCAATGATACCATGGTTGAAATCAATAACATTGAGTCCATACCCATTCATGAAACTACTCTAGCTAATTTAGTGGATGAAAATTATTTTCACAAGGAACCAATTTTGTTAAGAAATCTGAAAAAAGAAACTGAGTTCAATACAAAGTCTCATCCTTTCTTGGAAAGTGATAACCACTCTGATCTTGAATTTAAGGTTTTACCTTCATCACTCAAGTATGCGTTCTTAGGGGACAATCAATCCTTTCCTATTGTCATTTATTCCTCTCTTGAAGCCAATCAAGAGAGGATGCTTCTTGATGTCCTTAGGAGACACAAGAAAGTCATTGGATGGACCCTATCTGATATTCCTGGGATTAGCCCACTTATCGGGACTCATAGAATTGTTCTAGAATCTGATTCAAATCCATGTCGTCAACCTCAGCGACGACTCAATCCTAATCTCATGGAAGTAGTGAGAAAATAACTTTTGAAATTGTTAAAAGCCGGTATCATCTATCCTATAGCTGAGAGTGAGTGGGTTAGGCCAATCCATGTGGTTCCAAAAAAGGCTGGAATCATAGTAATAACCAATAAGGATGGAGAGACTCTTCCAACAAGGGCCAGTAGTGGATGGAGAGTATGTATTGACTATAGGAAACTTAACTCTTGTACCAAGAAAGACCATTTCCCCTTGCCCTTTATTGATCAAGTCCTCGAGCGAGTGGCGGGTCATCAATTCTACTGCTTCCTAGATGTATTCTCAGGGTATAATAAAATCAAATTCTCCTTAGAGGATCAATGAAAAACAACCTTCACATGTCCATTCGACACTTTTTCCTTCAAGCGCATGCCCTTTGGGTTATGTAATTCCCCTGGTACCTTCCAGCGGTGCATGATGGGAATCTTCTCGGACATGGTGGGGGATTGTTTAGAGGTCTTCATGGATGATTTCTCCATCTTTGGGGATACTTTTGAGGGATGCCTTCTAAATGTTGAAAAGGTTTTTTCAAGGTGTAAGGATAAGAATCTCATACTAAATTGGGAAAAATGCAATTTCATGGTAAGGGAAGGACATGTTCTAGGTCATTTGGTATCTGGTAGAGGGATTGAAGTTGATAAATATAAGGTTGACATCATTCATCACCTTCCCTCTCCTAAAACTGTTAAGGAAGTGAGGTCCTTCTTAGGACATGCTGGCTTTTATAGAAGGTTCATTAGAAATTTCAGCTCTATTTCTCGACCACTTTGTGCTCTATTGGTAAAAGATGATCCATTTTTATGGACAGAAAGCTGTGAGGAATCATTCTCTACACTCAAGTCAACTCTTATATCTCCACCTATCATGAAATCTCCAAATTGGAAACTTCCTTTCAAGCTCATGTGTGATGCAAGTGACTTCGTTGTAGGGGCAGTCTTAGGACAACGGTGTGAGAAAACTCCATGTGTCATTGCTTATGCAAGCAAATCTTTAAATGATGCACAAATAAACTACACCACCACTGAGAAAGAGCTGCTTGCTGTTGTCTTTGCCTTATAGAAATTCAGGTCTTATCTCTTAGGATCACCCATCATTGTCTTCACTGACCATTCAGCCCTAAAATACCTTTTCCAAAAACAAGATGCCAAGGCTAGATTGATTAGGTGGGTCCTTCTTCTTCAAGAGTTAAATTTAACCATTAAGGATAAAAAGGGTGTTGAAAATGTTGTATCTGATCACCTATCTAGGATGGAATTCAAAGACAACTCACACCACCTCTCTGTGTATGATTCATTTCCCGATGAGCACCTCTATTCAGTGAGTGATTGCCCTTGGTATGCTGACATAGAAAACCATTTGGTGATGGGTGACATTCCAAAATTCCTGGGGACCCAAGCTAAGAATAAATTCCTTTCTGATATCAAACACTACGTGTTTGATGATCCTTACCACTTGAAGTTCTGTCCTGATCAAATCATCAGGAGATGTGTTCCTGAGTCTGAGCAAGAGTCCATTCTAAAATTTTGTCATGGAGAGGCATGTGGAGGCCACTTTTCTACAAAGAAAACCACTGCAAAGGTCCTCCAAAGTGGTTTCTACTGGCCAAACCTCACTAAGGATTCCTTCAAATTTTGTAAAAGTTGTCCTCAGTGTCAGAAATTAGGATCCATTTCCAAAAGGAATCAAATGTGCCTCACTCCCATTCTGGTTGTTGAAATCTTTGATTGTTGGGGAATTGATTTCATGGGACCCTTTCCAAACTCTAAGGGATACCTCTACATCCTCTTAGCCGTTTATTATGTCTCAAAATGGGTTGAATTCATTCCCACCAAGACTAATGATCATCAAGTTGTGATCTGATTCCTAAAAGAGCATATCTTTTCTAGATTTGGAGTTCCGAGGGCTATAATCAGTGATCGTGGAACCCATTTCTGTAATCTCCCATTCTCTTAACTCATGTCTAAGTATGGAATTTCTCATAAAGTTTCCACTGCATACCATCCTCAAACCAATGGTCAAGCTGAGTTAGCAAATAGGGAGATTAAGAAAATTATTGAAAAAACTGTCAACCCCTCTAGGAAAGATTGGTCTGAGAAACTCTTGGATGCTCTTTGGGCATATTGTACAGCATTCAAAACCATCCTAGGAATGTCACCATATAGGTTGGTTTATGGAAAATCATGCCATTTACCTGTTGAAATTGAGCATAAGGCATTTTGGGCAATCAAAAAAATGAATTTTGACATTTCTTTAGCCGAAGAAAATAGGAAATTAGATCTTAATGAACTTGAGGAACTTAGGATGGAGGATTATGAAAATTCATGGATAAATAAAGCTAGAGTTCAAGCCTACCAATCTAGGAATATCAAAGTCAAACAATTTTAATTGGGAAAACCTGTGCTCTTGTATAGTTCAAAACTTCATTTACACCTGGGAAAGTTAAGGTCTAGATAGTCAAGTCCATTCATAGTGAATCATGTGTACCCCCATGGGGCAGTAGAGATTCAGGATCCCACAAGTGGTAACATTTTTAAGGTCAATGGTCATAGGTTAAAACCATTCATTAAATCATTCAATAAATAGAAAATAGAGGTAGAGTTAACAGAGCCAACCTATAAACCAGGAAAAAATTGATAGATTTAGGATCCATGTCAGGCTAACGATGTTAAACAAAAGCGCTACATGGGAGGCAACTCGTGGTCTTCATGTTTCTAATCTTTGTGAATAATTTTTTTCCTTCTTCTTTATTTTGTTATTTAAAAAATATATATAGACTGTTGACTTGTTCTTCTTTTATGAGTAAGGATGGGTATGAAAGGGGAGCACCGTATTCATCTGTGTCACGCAGTGTGATCCCTGAGTAATACCTTACCCAGAAAATATAAATAATACAATGTATCATCAGTTTATTTTATTTTATTTTATATTTTTGTAGGTATTTTAAAAAAAATAGATTGTTGACATATTCTTATTTTATGAGTAAGGATGGGTATAAAAGGGGAGCACCATATTCATCTGTGTCATGCGGTGTGATACCTGAGTAATACCTTACCCATAAATTTAAGAGAAGACAATGTATCATCAGTTTATGTTATTTGTACCTTTTTTTAGGTTAAAAAAATACAAAAAATATATATATTAAAAAAATTTAAATTCATGTCATAGGTCATTGGGAAAAGATGGTCACAACAGTCCAATACATTGGGAGATAAACCAGAACTGAAGGGAGACATGGGAATGTATTTTCAACATCAACCACCAGGTGACTTCATTCCATAATTTTCATTTTCAATGTCTTCGTTGAACTTCTATCCTGTCCCTTCTATGTTTCAATTCTTTAAACACTGGGGACAGTGTTATTCCAAGTTGGGGGGGAGATGAAAATGTGTGGAAGGAAAAATGTCATTAACCTTGAACATGATAACACACATTCCAAACTCTGAAATTGGATATTAAATAATTTTTCATGCCTTGATTCTGATTTTAATGCAAGTTTATGTTCATGTGCATAGATATTGGAAAGTGCGGTTGTCTGATGTGATTTTTCACTGTTATATTTTCATCCATTTAATAAAAAAACACAATGCACGTCTTCTAGATTGTGGGGTTTTAGTTTGAGTTCTTGGGGACCCATAATAAATAGCATAGGATTGGTGATCATTTTAATTTTAACATGAGTATTCAAAAAAAATCAATTGCGCGTAGAGCAATGAATTGACCTAATGTGTGGCTTTCGACACTTGGGGATCGTGACTACATAGTTGTCTGGCCCAGAGTTGGGTATTTTATCTCTATTTGCGGTAATTTAAATTTGTTTTTTATTGAGTTAACTCAAGATGATGCCCGAGTATGTGAGCTTCACTTGGTGCCCTAAGGTCTTTGAGCCTGGGAGTCATCGGCAAAGTCTTGCTACATGGGTTGACTTGATTGAGTTCAATTTCAATTACCATAGAAAAATTGCAAAAAAACCAAAAAATAAAAAAATAAAAAAAATGAGTACTCATCTTATTATTAAAATTTGATTGCTCCTAGTGCTTCCATCTTTTCTCCCTCGAATGGAAATGAACCCCCATGTCTATTGTGACGCACAACACTTCATCATGCTTAATTGAATTTGGATGAAATATGGAAATGAATTTGAACAAAGGAATGGGCTTGGGCTTGAGATATGCCTGTGGAAATAACTTGTTTTAAATGATTTTGATGGGTTTCATAATTTTTTGGTATGTGATCTTTGGGTGAGAAATGTGTATTAAAATGTTTTTTGGAAAAGGTCATTCGAATTTCATTTTTGTGAGATATATTTTGCTCGGGACTAGAAAAACTCAAGTTGGGGGTGTGATTAGCCAATAAAAACACATATTTTTATTACATTTTAATGGTATTAAATGTTTATTTTTGATCTTATTGGCCTGAGTTAGTGGATTTTAATTTTGAACATCCATTCTCTTCATTTGTGCACTTCATGCCTAATATGCACCAATTTAGGCCCAATGTTTCATCTAATTTCAAAGAATGTAATTATCCATATTTTAATTTGATATTTTTGGAAATGGATATAAACTTAAATATGAACATTTTTCATTCAGGGATCAATGGAGGATTCATAAAGGATGATGAGGATTTTTGGCGAAGAAAGGAAACAATTCTGGAGAAGGTAGATTGGATATCATCCCACTGATCGGACTGTGGGGACCACAATATAGGCCCAATGAAGCCCAAAATTCATGGATACTAGAAGACATATATATTAACAAATAATTATTCTGGATCTAGTGCTAATTCATCCTAAATGGTGTTGATTAAGGCGGCCCAAGTTGAAGATTCAATTCTGGGCCAGATTCTGCATCCCAGAACAACAGCTCACTATTTATATCATAACTCGCTAAAGGTTTATTATTGTGGGATGAAAGTTTACAGGGTGTTAGGGAACATCCGGATAGTCATTTAAGTCTTCTAGGTCCCACTCTAATTCTGTCCTCTAGAAGGTACTTTAGGCACGTCTTTCGGGTGGATGTAAGCTGGATGCAACTTCAAAGCAAGAGTTGAAAAGTCTCTTATGCATTAAATGTCCACCCACCTTTCTCTAACAAAATTAATTAAAGGCACATGGGATGATGGGATCTCGGCCAAAGGATTCAAAAATTACTATTTAAGGCATTAGGGATGGAGGATTTGTGGATCTTGGTGCTTTCTTTTCATTGTAGTGTTATTATGCCAATTTGCCTTTGTAATGTTCTTCCTTCTCATGTAAGTTGTTCGAATCACATTAGTCTTCAATAAAAGTTCTTATTCTTCTCTTATTATGTTCTTATTCATATCACCTTGATACTGTTGCCTCAAGTTGTGAAATTTTTCACACCAAACCTTGTGATTTTGTTCACACAACGGTGGAGTGATCGTTATTTGTGTTGTTTTTACTTCTTCAATTCCACCCTCGTAAGTCTACTTTCCACTTCCGTTGAGAACTTGTCATCAATGGAGGGATAGCTCTTTTATGGGTTGATCCAAGGGAGTATCAAGGGTCTGGATTTAATTTTATTTCTCACTCTCTAAATGTTATTAATTTCTTTTAATTGAGTTTCTTTCATTCAATGATTTTTATTCTTCCTCTTCCTTATTGAATTTATTCACCCCACTTTGATGTGCTAATTGTATCCTTTACCTTAGAGTGCTCATGAAAATGATCCTACAAGTTTATAGGTGATTAGAATGTGTTGTGAAGGTGTTTAATCAGTAATTGATTAGGTTAGTTTGAATTCATTGCATGAATCCTTCTTGAGTTAATGAAATTAAAATCGTAAAAAAAAGGAATTCATTCAATCCACCTCAAGCAATAACCTGGGATCAACTAATTTCCTCATAATTTGAATTCACATATATCTTTTAGTGCTCTTTCAAAACCATCTAAAATCAACCCAAGTTGGCAAATTCATAGCCAAAAATCCATCTCTTTTTATTGAGTGTCTAAAGGTTCTTCTTAGGTCTCTGAGGATTCGACAACCCAAGCTGCACTGCAAGCGACCGCTTGACCCTTAAAACTTGGGTAAATTTGGGCAAAACCAGTATCTATAATAAAAAATTTATATATTTTTCTTTTAACCATGAATCCAATTCTTCCCCCAAATACTCCTCGACCTCATATGCCTCCCTCACAATAGGATCAAATTCATCATCATAATTTATACCTTTCAAACGAATAAGAAACTCAATAGGAATAAGTTGCGGGGGAATGACTTTATTTTAGATCCTAGATGTCCATAATAATATAGTGACAATTTTTCTTTCTATATTAGAGTAATATCTATGTTTTCAAGTATTATTGGGATTCAGAGTAATGAAACCATCTGGGTCAACCATTTATTTTTTACATTTTCTCTCACTTGACTTCAAATAATCCTCCTCAATTTGATAAACTTACTCATAATTATCATTTAATGATTATCTAAAATTAGAGTAAACATTTTTTTCCTCTTCTTGAGATGGTTGTACAACACTTTTGATATAAAAAACAGATGGCTCTAGCTTGTCAATATTCTATTTTTCTTCAATAATGGACTAGTCATTCTAAACAAAATCCACAAATCCAAAGGATTTTATAGGAGAGAGATTATTTTTAGAGGGTCTATCCATATTCTTATTAGAATCCATAACAACATGATCCCCAGTATGATCGGAGGAAATAACCTCCATCCCCTTATGATCACATTTTTTAACCCAAATTCAATTATAATGTATAGGGGTTCATGAGGAAAAAATATTTTTTCCACATTTCTTTTTTGAATTCCCAATTCTGAATCTTTTATTTCAATAATTTGGAAGATTTTAAAAAAAATTCTTGTAAAAAACTAGAATCGCCATTTTGAGTCCAAATCTTGGAAGGTATAGTTTTTTATATATAAATTTTAGCCAATAATCTAGTGATATAAGGTCGAGAAAGATTTTTAATGGTAGAATATAATTTGGGAGGTTGTTCAATTAATCTAGGAATCAAAAAGAGAGGTTCCTTTTTAAAAAAAATCAATGGAAAACCAAGGAACTTGAGCCAAATAGGGGAAATGGGAGGCTCAAAAGTAGTGCTAAAATATGTGTAGCATTTCAAAACCATCATATAAAATCCAAAAAAGGACAAAAAAACCTATTGTCGAAAGCCTATATGTCATTTTCATATGTGAATCATAAAAATACATGAGAGGAATTAAGTAATCCCACATTAAAAGACACAAATCCAATAGTTTATAGGGTATTTATAAGGAAGAAGAGGGAGGTTCTATGCTTGAAAAAATTCCCAATATTCACAAAATTATTATGAGAAGAAAGTAATTGTACCTATTCCTTCAAAAATGAGATCACAGTGAGACCTCTATGATTATATCTCTTTGTTTCAATGCATGATTAATCCTGTGAGTCTCCATGAGCTTGAAATCATTGATTTCCAACTACGATGTATTCAAAATATCAATGATCAGCATTAGGGTTTCTTCTCTGTTCTCCCAAGAGAAAATTATCTAGTGTACCCATCACCTCCACATGAATATATTGATATATGTGATATGTGGTTCTTATTTAGTTTCATTAAATGACTCTTGTAGTGATTCCAAGTATATCAAAGATGTACCATGCCATAAGGAGTTGGTTTTGGTGGCTAGGGATGAAATTTTTAGTGTCTAAGTTTGTGTCCTGGTGACTGGTGTGTTAGTGTGTGAAAGTAAAGCATTGTGTTTTGTCTGTATTTATTCATCCATTGTATGGTATATAGTGTAAATTATAGAAAATAGAAATTTATTGTCTTATCAGTTTTCCTTGAGTTCTTGGAGGATATGATTTTATCTTGGTGGTTATATATAGTTTAAAAAAATAATCCCATTTCTTGACAAACAAGGAGTAAAATATTGTAGATCTATTATTGAGGATTTATGTGGAGGAGGTATTGTGGATTCATGGGGTTCCAAGTATGATCTTTTATGATTTAGATCCTCATATTACCTCACAATTTTGGAAAATTATATTGAGTACTTCTATCTCTTAATTGTACCTTATCACTTCTTGTCATCCTTTGATAGATGTGTTGACTGAGCAGATAATCTAAATGTTAGAGGAAATGTTGTATATATTTTTTTTGAATTTTGGAGCTTCAAGGGTGAATTATATAACTTTGGTTGATTTTTCATATAATAAAAACTTTCACCCATCTATTGGTATTACTCCATTCAAGGTATTTTATGGATAGCCATTTAGATATTCCTTGTACTAGACCAAGGTTGGAGAGTTAATGATTCAAGTGCTAGATTTCATGAAAATAATATTTGGGTAATTATAATTGATTTGTGAGAGGATGAACCCATCCCAAGATCATTATAATTATTTAACTAGTCATAAGGGGAGTCCGATGGAGTTTGATATTGATAATCACATATTTATGAAGTTTTATATTCATAATATGCAGTATATTTTTTGTCATGGGATAAGGATTTCTCTTTGATTTGTTAGATCATTTGAGGTGTTAGGGAATGTCAGCATTGTGGTGTAATAATTATCGCTTCTCCACGGATGGATCTTATTCATAAAATTTTCCATTTTTCATTTATATGAATATATTCATAATCATGTCCATGTAATTTATTGGAGTTATTTTGATATTGAATATGATATGAAATTTTTGGAGTGAAAAATTTAGATTTTTGATCATTAGGATAAGGTTTTGTGTGGGTGTTTTATTCTAGTGGTTCATATATTATGGAGGCATAGTAATATATAGGGGTGTAAGTAGGACTGATAGTCATAGATACATGCTCAATATTCCAAGTTATTCTAAGTATCATATTTTTTGTTATATTTATATTGATTTTATAACTATATTATTGAATTTTCACCCTTCCTATTATCATGTTTGTGTTTTTGTGACATATAGATTTCTATTTTAGAAGCATCTCACAGAGTTTTTGGATTTGAGGTTATCATGTTCTCTCCCTGAGTTTGGTTTGATTCTCAAGGATGAGAATAATTTAATATATATCTAACATAGATTCCCAAATTTATTTTAGTGCTCTAATTTTTCATTTTGGATTTTTAAGGTTTTAAGAGATATTTTGGAAGAATTTCATAGGGGAGAGAATGATGGTTGGTCCCTTTAAGTTCAAAAATGGTATGATGGAATCCCACTATGTCATGGGGGATGTCTTGGTCACACTATGGGAGTGGTTAGTTATCTATTTTTTTATGTTTTAATAGGTTTGTGATATGTGGTTTTTTTATGATGTTTTATGTTGTGTTGATGTTTATATCATATATTTATTCATTTTTGTTTGTGTAGTCATTTGTTGAACTCCCTATAAATCACAAAGAGGTCTAAAATAGGAGTTTCAAGTGTTCTAGTTGATATATGGAATGTTCATGAGATTTTTATTTTGTTTTAATTTTCAAAATATATTATTGAAATAGAAAGATTGGGTGGAACTTTTTTGGGGGGGGATTAGGTATTTAGTTAAGGGATGAGGCTAAAACATCCATGGTCAAATCCATTATGTCATGTAGATAGTTAAACTTGTTTTTAAGAGGATGAAACAGTCACGAAAAAATGAGAAGATAAGATGATTATCTTAGATCTTGGTTGACTTAACACCATTATCTCATGGTGAATTACTAATTACACAATAGTGATACCAATCAAATATTTATTATAAATAAATTTCTTATTATTCTCTTGATTTAATTTATTTGGTCTCTTAAGAACCTTATCCACCTAATAGTTCATCTTTGGAGGCCCTTGGTCATTCTATGATGGATCTAAGTCCTATGCTCTATAATATTGATCCCTCACATGTCCAGGGTTCTCTTTCTCTCTTTTTATTCCATTATTTACTTTATTTTCCCTTATTTGAGGTTTTTTTAAGTGGCTTGGAATTTATTTTGTTCGTTTTTATCCAAATTCTTAATGGTGGATAGATATGGATAGGTCTTTTGGTGAATTATTTTGATTTTTGTGTTTCTTAATCTTCAATTTCTCTTCTTTCTCGACATTATAAATTTGAATATCCATTTAAAGGTAGTTGGTTATAACTTTATCCATTATTTATTGTATTGTTATGTATTAATAAAGATTTATTTTTCAATGGGTAGAGATATGGATTTATCTTATAAGATATTAAATCAAACATGAACAAAACAAAACAAAATGAGTATTGATATCATTATCCATGACTTATATTGTTCCATACCCTATAATTTAGTTATTTATTATATTGATTTTGTGTTCAAGAATGATGCTATTATATAATCATTTTTATTATTCTTATTAATTATGTTTAATAGGTAATAACCTAAATATGGTAAATAGAAATAGAATATGAAAATTGGAGTAGATATTTAAAAATTTTAAAGCTTAATCATGCGTTGATATTAACTTTTTACTATGTTATTTTTATAATGTTTTTTATATGGTTGTGGTAATGATCCGAGGATAGTTTGTTGGTAGAAGAGGTGGAAATTTTTTTGTTTTTCTCTATGATTAGGAGATAATTTATGGATGTGTTTGGATGGTGTTTCATATATTAGTTGTCATTGTGAGTGTGGTAGAGATAATATTGTGGGTAATTTGGGTGAATTATTAATGTGGTAGTAAGGTGGTATTGGTATAGTCAATGTGCATTCACTTTATAGGATTATGTAAGGATTATTGAACTAATAAATGAATTGTTCAAATGAAAATGGGAATGAGATATGATGAACTAAATTAGTGCCAAAATGAATGAGATAATGTGGTGGAATAATGTAAGTAGTAATTAAATTAATAAATGAAAATAAATAAGAGGTAAATTTGGAAAATTATAGGATGGAAATAAATATTGTAATTAAATTTCAAATAATCTATTAATTGAAAAAATTAGTAATGAAATGTGTAAGGTTATGTGTGATTGACGCATGTGTTTATGTGGTCGGCTGAATTATATAGAGGTGGTAGTAGTTTATTGTGATGGAAATGGTGAGACATAGGTTGTGGTTACAGTGGAATTGTGATAATATGTGTCCCCTAGGATGGGTTTTGTGTGTTATCTATTTTCATTTTATTTTATGTTATTTCTTATGCATCACCACTCAAGTCGAGTAATGTGACTAATGCCTATTTGAGGATTTTGGTTCCATGTGTTTTCCCTATTATCTAGGATAAAGGTTACAAGAATGGTTTACTACTCCCCCTTATATACTCTCTCTTCTAGATTTATTATAGGATATAATGGATTGAGGTTTTGATGTGAGGATATGTGGAAGTGATGATGATGATACGGTGATTAGATATTTGTTTGGTGATGTTCCATGTTTTTAGTGATATGACCTATGGTTAGTGATATTTTTTTCTATGGTATGTGGGGTGATGAGATTATGTGTTATGTTTTAATGATAATACGGTTATGCATATGATGTGATATGAGGTTTTGATTATGTAATTGTAGAAGAGATTAGATCATAGAGATGTATATCATTTGCATATGTGGGAGAAAAGTTCAGTAGGGGAGTGGTTTTGAGGAACCTTTGTATTTATATATAATGATTATAATTATAATGTACTTCTATGTGAATTTAGTGAGTGATCCTTGGTGAGGATGTGTGTTATATGACCTTTTTATCTAACCAATCATTTTTGTTGTTTATTCATTGAGGATTTAGTGTGATTCTTCCACATTTTCATGAGAGTGTAGGGGGGAACCTATTAAGAATACTTGATTACTCACACCTACTATATGTACTTTTTATAGATGTGTTGGATGGATTTGGTGATCGGGTTGGATATTACCTGCTCATAATGAAGAGTTTTTTGAGTTGGAGTCACTGTTGTAGGATTCAAATAATTTATTGTTTTTATTTTTATGAACTTGTTTATGTATGAAATTATTTGAATTATTTGATTATGGATTTTTTTATATTTATGTGATGGCGTCAATTGGTGGTTTATTTTTATTTTTAATTAGATTTATAAGGGTAATTCCTTATATATGTGTGAAATATAACCTCGGTGCTAGTCTCTAACTCATGGCTTAGTGGAGGAAGATTCAAGAGTTACTTTTATCTTCACTACCATTGAAAGAGGGTTTCTAATGAGGGATAACCGTACTGCAAGGAGTGGAATACATAATGGAATTGGTATAACAGGGGTTAATTTTTCATATAATATCTCCATATATATGGATTAAAAGTTACCAACATGAAAACATCCATGCACGGATACCTTTATTATACCAGTATGGAGGTTGAGCTAATTAGGGGGTGACTGGGTATGTTTTAATTAGGTTATGGAATATGGTTTAACCAATATTTTATTTATCCTATCATATGATTAATATGGCATATAGTCCCTTGATTAAGATAGACTAATGAAGTTTTTTGTTATACCATGATAAGTTTCATGTGATGTTCTTATCTATTTGGATGAGGGACATGTGATATTCTCATCCACCTGGGTAAATGACATGTGATATAATCATTTATTTATTCAGTTTATGCTCAATTAATTGAGAATGTATGAGTAGGTTATTTTATATTAATATGTTTTGTTTCTTTTGGTAACTCAATGTATTGGAAAAATAGATTATATGACTATGCATATTTTTATATGATATAATCGGTGGACATAAGTATGGAGATACATGTGTTTGATGGGTATCACACCAAATCCAATTGAATATTTATTATAATTGATTCTTGGGTAGATAAAATTATTTATGTAAAATTATAAATTGGGGAATTTATAACTACTATCAATGTTAGAAAGGATCATGAGGTCATACATAGTGGTTATGTGAAGGAGGGTTATGTTTTATTATAAAGTATTTATAAAAAACACTGATTTATACAACAAAAGTGTTTTTGAGGATACCCAAAATATGTTCTATACATATTTTCAATTGTTTTTAAATATTATGTAACATATGGTGAATATGAATGATAAATTTTTCAAAAGTATTTTACAAAGACATCAAATAAAGAGTTTTTGATATGATTTCACAAGTTGTTACATATGGTATGACATAAAGTGAATGTAAAATATGTCTATTAGGCTTTAGTTTAATTAAAATATTGTTAGAAATATATTTTAAAGATCAATCCATGACATGGGGGTATAATCCATGGTGTGATGGTATAAACCACATCGTGGTTTGTGATGGTGTAAACCACAATGTAGTAGGTGTAACTATATATTGGTTTAGTTCTATAACACCCTAGTTAAAATTACCATAATGAAACCATAGATAGGGTATCTGTATAACCTCATGCATTCCTTTTTGTACAAAAGAGTCCAAAGACCAGTGGAAAATTCAATGATCAACATTAGGGAGACTATAATCTCAATATGAATATAACCAGTAACTATAAAGGAAAAAAACATCATCCAAAATCCGTAAATCAGAGTATGCATGTATGGAATTAGATTCCAAGAAAATCAAAACCAAGTAAATACACATCCATGATATAAAAAATGTAAATGTAGTCATGTAGTCATGTAGTCATACATCCCTTAGATTTATAATAGGTTTGATCACATAAACAAAAATAAATAAGAATATAATTACAAGATGGATCCACCACAATCACGAGCCTCACCCTAAACCCATTTTTAAATCCCATTTGACAAACACACTCTTGATTCACTATAAAACATGTTCTTAATCTTCACATTGGATATTAGATCTACTTGTGCATCTGGGTTCCCATGAAAGGTGAGAGATATTCATCTTTTTAGGGTCTCAGCAAGTTTCATTAATATTTATGTCATATGCTTGTTTGTGCACAAGGAAATTAAATAATGGAAACACCACTTCATAAAATAATGTGTGACTGGTTATCATGTGGGAACTATGCCACCCTGATGACTAGCCATACCTAGTTTAGATAACACTATAAGAAGAATTAAACTGACACAAAAAACCTTGACCCATACCCCACTCAATATAGGGTTCCATCTTAGGTATTTACCTATACCTTGTCACTCATGGTAAAGTCATGTACCAATTTCCGATGATATATACCTTCTTGTATCACACCTATTACTACCACCATCTCATAAATGGTTAGGTAAATATCATGTTTCATACCACAACACAATAACCACTCCCCTCTCACTCAAGGTGGGTCTCAAAATAACAACCAGGACCAATACCCTATCACTCAGGGTGGTCTATGCCAGAAACCTCTCAATCAAGGAAAGAATATATATCCAATATCATGCCACATCACATTGACTAATCCCCTATCACTTAGGTTGGGTCCCACAATAACATCATAGATCAATACCCTCTTACTCAGGGAAGTCCATGCTAGAACCCTCTCAATTAGGGTAAGTCCTAGAATCCATTCATATGATTAATGGTGGGGTCAAATTTGAGAACACACAAAACAAAATGAATGGAAACATATACCATCACATATGCACACCAACAAATCACATGGTCAGGTCATATATCTCAACCATCATTTCATACCATAAGCACATCACATACTAATCTAATAAGCCAGTGCTAGTCATTCATGACTATATTCCCAACACCTCAAATAAATACACAACACACCTAGTCTCACAAGATGGAATTCCTAAGCTAGGGAAAACACATAATCATGACACATCAAATACATTAGTATCCCTACCTCACATGGAAGGGGTTCCAGTGGTTCCTTATACCCAACCTTGTCTCTATACATTGATGTCAACCCTCACTAATCACCGCCTGATTTTTCCATGGCTCATAGGCCATACATGACCCTAGTCTTAAGAGGTTAGGTTCAATCCCTATTCTAATTACCACATCAATGTGTCAATCCCATTCCCCATATATCATTCCATTAATATACACTCAAGACCTCATGGAAACTTATTTCTCATCCATTAAGACAAATATTATCATTGATAGATGGGTCCTATATCACATCTCCCTTATGAGAGATATAAATATCATTGACTAGAAGAAACCCTCCTCGGTACATGAAATATATCTCGAGAGGCCTTATCCCACCCATAGAAAACATCAACACCTAAATCCACCACCAAGTAGGTGTTCCCAATCCGAATGATACATAAAATCATCTCACTCGTCATCCATTGGCCTAATCCATGCCTGTTAAATATACTTAGGAAAAACCATCCTAGGATATTGATAAATTATCCCAAGACCCAAGACCTATCCAATCCAATCATAA